>OZ025296.1:354869258-355298129 GCA_964019185.1 Maratus speculifer
AATTAATGAATATATGAACATGATGAACTTCCCCCGAAGTAAGTTCCCCACAGTTTATTTTGAATCATCATCTGGTACAATTTCTTTTCAATGATATATTTGGCAGTCAAGGCCATCCCTGGCGGATAAAATAAAGTTTTTTAATCCCAACGGATTAGGTTTTAATGACACAACAAACTGTCTAGATCCACAACATCCAGCAAACAGGATCTAGTGATCTCTGTTCATCTAGTGATAAAGGTTTTGACCGAGCAGGGACATACATTTTATTCTTATTGCATTAAAGATAAGATTTACTTTCCATAATTTGTCATCCGCTTAAAGATCATTTCATTTATCTGCAAAATGAAGAAATTCTCTAATCTCAAAAAATCGATCTCGTAACATAGTAGCTGCTTTTCTAAGTACTGACAAGTCTTTTTGCAAGTAGAACCTTGCTTGGAGATATTTTAAAGTTCCCACGAGTATGTGTGCGCCTGCAACTTTTATAATTTCATATTTAGATGCATTTATTGAGCGACGGTTTAGTGTTTGAACGGAATATAACGGAAGTGGAACTGTTTGAATGGAATCGGTTTCATATGAAACTTTTTCCAAAAATCTTCATTTAACTAATCTAGAAATGATTCAAAAGGATTTACGATGCTGTAAAATCTGCTTTTAGATAATCCTCATCAATGAATGATCCTCGAAATACTATAAGAAGAAAAAAGATTAAATAAATATTTGCTAAAAGATAAGATTTTATTATTATTCTAGTGTGCTGTAACGCAAGTTTTAAAAATTTATTTATTTTCAGCTTTCCATAACAAAGGCCTTTTAGGTTAAACTTTATTGTGGGATAGGTACTGTGGGATATTACATGGATTCGGGATAAGTACTGGAGCAATATAATCAATAGTTGTATCTGTGTCATCTAAATTTCCATTGTCAGAAGACTCACCATCATCACTGGCCTCATCAGTTTATTTACTCATACAAAGATATAATAATTATGATTTTTAAAAATTAATTTTTAATTTTAAACATCAACAAAATGAATTCTTATTTATAATTAAGTATGTATGTATAATAATTCAACAACTTTAGCACTGCACCAATTAGATAGCATTCAGAACAAATTTTTTGTGTGAGATGACTTCTTTCCAAAAACACAGAATTAAAACCGGAGGTGCTCATACGTGTACCTTACAAATTACATCTAATTTAAATAGATATTATGATCTAGCTAAAAAATCTAAACGACTTATACAATACTGAAGAGTTTATAAGCATTCTTAAAAAATATTATGAATAAATATTAATTTTCTAATTATAGAAATATGATTACTTTTTCGAAGTTTCATATTTTTCGCCATTGCTCGTTTATTTTCTCCAAAATCATATGAAGGAAGACTGCTAGCTCTATTTCTTGCTGAAACTAGAAAAGGCTAATGTGCACAAATAACATCCTCTCGTCTCAATAAAAAAATTTAAATATTAAGTGAGATACGCAGTTGAAATCAGAGGTACACAAATGTGCACCTCGGGTCTGAAGAGGTTAAAGGTTCTTCACTTTTTTTAGCGTGGCAGTTAAATATTAAAGGAAATGTTATTCTGTTAAATAATATATTATTTATTATTTTACGATTAAATAAAACAATATTTTCTCAAACAAGGAAGGTATCCTTATTGAGCATACTCAGAATATGTTAAAAAATGCTAGTGAAACTACTGATGTATGCTATAAAGGAACAGTTAAACTTAGCGGCGGAATTCGTGTGGAAAATGTGGGGGGAAAATCGAGTATTTGGCGCGAAAATACGAAGCGACACTGGATTTGGTGAGCAGGATTTTTCCTCACCAAAAACAAACAATTTTAAGGATACACGACATTTCGGTCCCGCCACTTCGGTCCCGCCATTTCAGTCCCTTGTTACCATTCTTCCTTGTTTACCCTGTTTTCTCGCTATCTTATAACTCGGATTCTAATTGTTGTGGGCCTGCCAAATGGTATACATTTAACATTATTCGGGCCTTTTTTTTTAAATTCTTTTAATTCTCCCTCTACCCCCCCCCCCCCCAAGTTTTATAAAAAGTTGAATATAAGAGTCTGATAAATTTAAACTTTTATAACTCCTGACAATGAAATCACAGCGAGCTGAAAATTTTGTTTGGTTAAACAATGTGATATAAATTGTGGATATTGTCTTTTCCATTTAGTATTATTATTACTAATCTGAATAAATATTTTAAATTTTATTATTAATTATTAGTATCAGTATTTTATATAAATTTCTATAAACTATATAAATTGAAAAAATATTTTATATAAACTGCCATAAATATTTTTTGGCTGTTTACGTACATTTTTTTAGAATCTTTAAATTAGCGTTAATTAAATAATTAAAAAAAACTTTGCTTATTTTTTCCCCTTCCAATTAGTTTGATAATAAATGTCTCTAATAATTCAGTTAGACATTTATAACTTATAATACATACATATTTCCTCAAATCACCCATCTACACCCTGTCCTTTGAAAATTCAGAAATGAGATATATTTATTGAAGAATTTTTTTTTATTATTATTTTTATAATACAAAAATGCATCTTATAAATTTATTCTGACAAGTTACTTTCACTATAAAAATTGGAATTACAATAGTGATTTCGTAACTGGGATGCTATGAAAAAAAATTGCTGTTAGAAATTTGCCCCGCCACTTAAAAGAAAAATAGTAATAGTATTTATTGATTGTATTTTTTAACAATCTTCTCATGCCATGAAGATAATTTTTGTGAGTTAATTTTATTGAAGCAGGGCCTTTTCATTCTAATGAGATTATAATTATTTTTTTTAATTTAAGTAAAATTTATATAATAATATTTTAAAATATAATAATATAAATATTATATATAAAAATAATGCATAATTTAATAAAATATATTAAAATGTAATATAATAATATTTTAAATAATTTTATTTTCAAATTTTAAGTGACAAAACTAAGCTTTTATTTATTTATTTATATTACCTTTTCACTCTTACTTTCCCAGAAAAAAAAAAATAATTCTTATTTTAGTTTTCTTTTTAACTATTCTAATTGTTTTAAATTTCTGTAGTTTTAAATATACAATAAATAAACAAGTAAAAGATAAATTTCAGTTTAAAACTACTAGGAAATATAATGATGTATTGAATATAAAAAGGATTATGTATTGAGTTTATTTTAAAGTAAAATTCATTATGTAAATTAATCATGTTATTAATAATAAATATATTTAATAAAATATTTATTTGTTTTTTATATTAAAATTACTAACTTTTTTGAGAATTAGGATTACCAATTACGATTACGATTACCATACAAAGTTTGTGTGAGTTATAATATTTTGGATAAGAGTTATACGTGTGTGCTGTTTTCGGGCACTTATAATCGCATTATATTAAACTTTTATGGCCTTCAGTTTAAAAACTCTGCAATGTTCCCTATAAAATTATGCATTATTTCACAAAATTTCAGTTTGCAGGAGAAGGGACCAAAATGGGTAGGGACGGAAAGTTTTGGGACCGAAATGTCTTGGGACCGAAACAGCTAGGGACCGAAATGTCACGGGACCGAAACGGCGGGACCGAAATGTCACGGGACCGAAATGACAGGACCGAAATGGCGGGAAAGAAACTTCCTGCTTCCTAATTTTAATGCATCTTAACCCTTTGGGATCTGAATTTTTTTTACGTTCCAATTTTTTTTTTAAATTTTTTATTTAAACATAAAAAAGTATTGCTCTAAAAGGCAAAAATTAAGTTTTATTAAAACATATAATTATTTATGGAATTACATTATGTACTATTGATAGTACAGTGGTTTTTCGAGGAACACTTTGTCATTTACGGGTATTCTATTATTAATAATATACGCCCAGAAACATAAATGCAATACAATTTCTAATCAAAAATTTGAAAGATATATAAAAAATGTAAAATATGTATTTAAAAATATGAAATTAGTATTATATAATTCGCAATAGTTTACACTCAATTTACACTTCTAAACAGGAAAAAACATGCAAAAATTGCAAAAATAAATAAAAATAAATTTGTTATTTGTTGTATATTCTGCTGATTTCTCTTATTCGGTATGAAAATTTTGAGGCAATTCCTGTGATCATAGAAGAATAAATAGACGTTGCATTTTTTAGAAAAAAAATGTTCTAAAGATACATCCTCCTAATTTGCACCTTCGTTACACCTTGCTTCTCTCTACGGCCAGTATTATCATATCTTACATCCTCAATTAGGCGAAGTGATGTTTTCAACTTTTTTTTTAGATGGAATGGTCAATGGTTGGTGAATTACTGGGCGATCACGTTTAAAGGAGTTTGTGGTTCGGTTTCTGAAAGCCAGCACTTCAGCAACTAATAAAATAAAATCTAATAAATCTTTCTTTTTTTTTTTTTTTTTTTTTGCTAATTTTTGGCTAGTAATATTACTTAACAATATTATATGACAGAAAGAATGAGAAATATTGCTATAAACAAAAAATATAAACAAATAGCAAACGAAAATATAAAAGTTACTACAATTTTTATTTCCAAAAATTAATAAATACAATGTGCCTTGTGGTGAGTGATATAATTCATTTAAAGACCACTGTACTACTAATAGTACACATATTCAAAGATTGATAAATCACAACTTTTGAATGGTTTTGATTACAAAAATGACATCAAACGGTACTACTCTGTTATCCCGTCGACCAATTTCGCCAAATTCTAGAAATCGCCAAACTAATAGCCAAATCATACATATTGACATTCCCTACCCATTTAGTTGAATCAACTAAAAAACAGAGTTAACACTTTTTAATAACAATTTTAATTTTTTTTTTTTCTTAAGAAAGGTGTTATAGTAAAAATAAAATACATTGACATGTTTCGGAACCGTCAAATAAGTTCCATAGTCATAACATAAATAAAACAAAATTTCAAAATATTTCTCGGACAATACAAATGACACGCGACAATGAGATATAAATAACAAAAAACACGCGCTCTATTGCAAAGAAAATAAATTAAAATATAGACCATGATCTAAAACTTAACTAAAAATAAAAATTTCAAACTATTTCACGGTCAATACAAATGACACGCGACAAAGAGATATAAAAAAAAACCAAAAAACACGCGCGCTATTGTAAAAAATTAAATAAAAATAAAAATAGACTATGATCAAAAGAAATTCCAACTTGGTTCATCCCATTCAAGCCCTCACGAGGAATTTATTCATTAATTCTAACCATAACTTAGGAATAATAAAAGAAACGGTATCAGTGCAAACCAGATTATTACGCGTATAAATTTCAATGGACTCTCTTATAATAGATTTACGATTACAATTAGATATGAAACATAATTTACTTTGATTAAACAATATTTTTTTCTCCTCATTTAGATATGTTCTTGATAAGGCAGTGTTAGTACGTCCAAATTTAATATCAGATTCGTGCTCCCCTTTTTCTAATTCCAAACTTTCTCCCAGTCATGCCTATGTAATAATTTAAGTCACCATTTTCAGTAATATAAGGTATTTCATAAACTCCAGCAAGATCATCATGTCCAATAGGATCCACTTGCTTATTAAGTAAACATCTTAATTTTGGTGGAGGAGTCGCAATCAAATCAATATTAAACTTTTTAATTTAAATTTAAATTTCTCAAAACTGCCTTTCAGATATGGAAAAGAAACTCTTTTAAAATTTTGAGAATCACCCCCTTTATTGAATCTTTCAGTTAACCCTGGATATTGTTGTTTGGGCTTCCCTTTTCTATAATAATTAATTAATTTATTGATGCTACTTATTTTATACCCATTAGAACCTGCAATCTCACGGATCTTACGCAACACTTCGTTTAAAAATTCATCAGAACAGACTTTAAATGCTCTATCAACCATGAAACGGAAAGTAGAGAATTTATAACAAAGAGTTGACACGTTTTGAAGTACAGAAAATGTATTTTTGTATGTGTGCTTCGTTAAGTGCTGCGGTTTTCGACGAATGCACATTTTGTAACTAGAACTGAGTGTTGAATTCAGAGGATGACAATGCTGGACGATTACGGATTTTATGTTTAATAAGAAGTGCACTTCCCTTCAAAGCTTCCCCCTCCCCCAACTCCCAAATTGCAAAAATCGCTCCTTGGATAGTAAAAATCTGAAATATTCTAACTTATTTCCTTCAAGGGTTGTGGGATAAATGAATTATATAAATTACACTTTAAAAAAATAATTTATCTAATTAAAAGACAACTCCCATCAAAATCCATTTAGTGGAACTTTTAGAGTTGTATTTTTACACATTTCCAAAAGTTTGTTTTTATTTTTTCATGTATTGTAAGATATTAATATATACAGTAAAACCTCCATGACGGACACTCCCGAATAGCGGACACCTCTATTTAGTGGACAGTTTTCTAATCCCCACTCCCAAAACCTAATTTTTCGTATGTTTAACCTCTGAATAACGGACAGTAATTTTAGCGATAAAGGATTAAAAATTATTTTTTAACGAGAAAGAAAAAGGGAAAAAAAGTAAAAAGCCTCTAAATTTATCATGGTAATGTGGCACAAATTTTATGATCACAGATAAATGTAAGGGGTAGGATGAGAATGCAAGTTCTCAAACAAAGCATTTGAAATTCGACAATGTTAATACTGTGTTTTTTTCCCCTCAAACATAACTTCAGTGTGTCAGCCACTTGACCACGGTGATACATAATTTTATAGCCTGATACAAAAAGCTTTTATTATTACGCTCAATTCTTTTAAAGTTAAATTCTATGAATACACTTGAGAACTGCCTAAAATTAGTTAATGCAGTCGAAGCTATAATTTAGATTTTCTCAGTTGTAAAAGAAATGTAAAACTGGAAAGCATATGACTATATATTCCAGAAAAGTAGGCTTTATATTAAAAGAAAAGGAAACACACATTTCCGACACAAATGAAGAATTAAGCGAAATAAATAAATTAATGAAATATATCAGGAGTGAAGAATCTGCCAGTTTTATTATTATTATTATTATTATTAATATTGATGATGAGTTACTTACTGAAGAAGAATCAATTATTGTATGCGATTATGCTGTTTCAGAATTTTCGACAAAAACTGACTTTTAGAGATGATGAAAGAGATACTAAAGATGTTTCCTGCAAAATGGATAATTTACAAGAAGCGACAAAATACAGTAAACTGTTACACCGGCTTAAAAAAAAGATGGTCTAGAAGGATTAAAATTACTAACTGAGTTAAAAGTTCACATTGAAAACAAATTACATGTAATCGCAAGCAACAGGAAACTTTTTTAATAGATTTTTTTTCCCTAAAAATGTAATAAATTGTGGATAAAGGTATGCATAGTTTTATTGCTTAAAAATAATTTTAATTTCTGACGAATCATATAACAGAGATTTTAGGACATATAAAAGTCAATTAATGAAACAGTAAGCATTCCTTAGCAAGTTTTTAATCTTTAAGGTTTTCCCAATAGCGGACAACTTCTGCGCTCCCGAGGTGTCCGTTATTTAGAGGTTTTACTGTATACATATGTATATATATTGTAGAAGATGAAAAGTAATTTGTATAAAATAATTTATTCTTCAAATGTATCTTCCATCTAAAAATATGTATATTATTATTATTTTCTTTACTTAATGTGGCACATTTTTGGTTATTCTTAAAAAGGTAACAATGTAATAAAGTTGTAGTTAGTTTCGAATCCAGTATAATTTCGGTTAAAGTACAATTGAACAAAAATACTGTTTATAATTTTTCTTTTACTGTGAAATAAAAATTTTAAAGCCTTCTGTAAATTAAGTTTTAAGAAACTTCTTTTTAAAAAACTGTCATATAGTTTTCACAACTTTAATAATATGAAAGCTTTTCGATTCCAAGATGAAAATGCAATAATCATGTATACTATGCAGATATCCATCATTATTTCTTTACAATTCTATATCTAAAAGTTACAGTAATTTTATCCTCACTTTCTTGATAATATTTTACTACAGATAATGTTTATAATGTCTATTTATAAATATATATTTCAATATTTCTGTGTTATAGGGAAATATTAATAATAATATTATTATTAAGCAAATTTAGATTTTTTCCCCCTTTCTTTCTTTCTTTTTTTTTAATTCGAAACCAAATTCATTATTTTAAAAACATTAATATTGCACAGATGAGTGCTCTAAACATTATAAAATAAAATTTCTTTAAAAAATCTACTTCCATATTAGATCTTTTTTTTTTTCTTCTTCTTCTCCTTTTTTAAAATTTATTAATTAATTTATTTATTTATTTTATATTACAAATTTAACTTTACGTATTATACTGGGTTATCATTATTGAATGTCTGAAAATTTTCAATTAACTTCTCTTGAAATTTCAGTCTATTTTCGCTTCAAAGAATGCAATTGTCCTTTCTTGAATGATTTCTACAATTAAAAGCAAACAACTACGCACAATTTATGTATATGCCTACCTTTAAATCGCCGTTTTCGCGAAAATTTGATTTTATTTTGAAAATTTTAATCATAATTTCTTGTACTAAATTAAAATCTTAATTTGCAGAGCTGCTAAGTCACCGGCTTTTAAAATACCAGTATTTAAATACAGAAAATGTTATTTCATTTGATTGGAACATTTTGGCAATTTTACAGAACAATTTTTTATAAATATATATATAGGACAGTTGCGCCATAAAATTTAACTAATAATAACACATTGCTCAGTGGTGCACAAAACAGGAATTTTAATATACATTTGTACAATTAAAATAAAATAAAATAAAACTTTCAATGTTTCGCGCCGTCTTCTGCGGGTGTCTTCAGGAAAATATGATAATGGAAGGACTACGTTTGCATCTTGATCGAGAGATAATATTTTTACTAAATTAAAATCTAAATGAATTAAAATTTTAAAAAATGTTGCCACTTACACGTGAGTAAAAATTAAAATATTGCAAGGAAATAAAAATTTTAAGATTTTATGCGATTATGAATTTATCCTACAATATACCAAAAATATGGCATAACATCATAAAATCTTAAAATTTTTATTTCTTTGCAATATTTTAATTTTTACTCAAGTGTAAGTGGCAACATTTTTCAATTTTTTTTTTAAATTTTAATTCATTTGGATTTTAATTTAGTAGAAATATTATCTATCGATCAAGATGCAAACGTAGTCTTTCCATTATCATATTTTCCTGAAGACGCCAGCAGAAGACGGCGCGAAATGTTGAAAGTTTTATTTTATTTTATTTTAATTGTACAAATGTATATTAAAATTCCTGTTTTGTGCACCACTGAGCAATGTGTTATTATTAGTTATTATTAGAACAATTTTTTTCTGTCAAATAATAGTGGTGTGCAAAAAGCCGAGAACATGGCTATTCTGAATTTGCGTTTCCTGGAAAACTGCGTTTCTCATCCTTGATCTTTACATGAAACCTCATTTCTTAAAGGTTTTTCAGCTATTACAACAAAATTTGGTCACAAGGTTCTATTCATCTAGTGGTATGTTTTAAAGCCAAATAGCTTTGAAATATGTATGTATTAATTTAAAAGCTGTTTTTATTCAAAAGTACACCTTTTTTTAAGAAATTATATTTTATATACAAAATTTGGTATGCGTTAAAAATTTTAAGATGTACAGCGAATCAGTCGCTTCAAAACATAAGTGGTTTGCCAATATAGCTTGAAAGAAAGGGGAAGCATGATGAATAGATTTTGCTATAGAAAGTTTGCTATAAACACAAATTCTTTGCTAAAATTTGACTAAATATCGCTTAAATTTGAAAATTTAATTAAAATTCCATTAAAAATCTATAAAAAAATCATAGTTTTATTCTCTGTTTTAACTAAAAATACATAAAGTTAAAAATGGACAGAAACTAACTGAACGCCATTTTAATATAGTATGTAAACCATTTCGGCAGGAATGGAAATGCTTGACGGATCAGCCTATTCTGGTGGTGCATATATTTCTACAACAATAGCTGAAGCCCCGGTTTACTAAATCTTTTTCGGTCCACAAGTTAGAACGTAACATTATTTTAGACCCAACTGATAAACTAAGAAATGGTTCAAGTCCATTTGTCATTTCAGAATCGGCAAACTTTGCTTCAGTTCACTTGTGATGAGCTTGAATCAAGGCAACACATTGATGCAGTTCTTTTAATTTTTTTCATTTATATAACAAATTTAACAATTTGTTTACAATTCTTTTGTTACCACATTACAAAAAATTAAATTGAAAAGAATATCATAATATAATTCTTTTAAAATGCGTAACTATCGTCTGTGTAAATGAAACTGGTGGAAGAATGAAAATATATTTTATTTATTTAATTAATCATGACTCTAATTATAATTCTAACTCATTGAGTTATTTCTTCTTTTATGAAAAAAACTTACTCCTGTACACTGTGTGCAAAATATTTCTCTAACGAACTAATATCTAATATCTAAGGACTTCTTCAGAGATGCGGACTCAAACTAACACCTGCGTGGCCGTTTAAAAATATGTTTTTTTACAGTTTGAATGTTTCAAACTGTTTACCATTCATTTTCATGACACTCAAGTTTCAGAAGAATCCAATTCAATTCAGGTTTACTAGTGGAACATCCATGAGTGTCAACAGAAATTCTAGATTTAAACGAATTAAAAAATAATTCGTTTTTTAAAATTAAATTTTATTATGTCTCATAAAAATGCTAATTTCATTTTTTAACATAATTAAAATTTAATTTAATTATCTAATTGATAACTAAAAATTACTAAGCATTTGACAACAAAAATCAACTGATTTTTACATGAATGCTTTATAAGACTTTATTAAAATAATTCTGTTACGATATTTATCTATTGTTTTCCTAAAATACTTTACTATTTCTTTTCTGATATAAAAATATTTTAAATGCAAGTTGAGGAATTATTACATTTTAATAAAGTTCATTTGGCTATTAATTAGTAAATAATATAATTTAAACATTATATTATATATTTTCCTTTAATAAGCAATACTCTTGATTAATTTAATAATTGATAAATCGAAATTCTGAAAAAGGCAAAATTAACAGCAAAAAACACAACTTTTGGCATACAACCCCACCCTCCACGATGCATACTGAGGGGAGTGAATAAAAAAAATAGAGACAGACAGAAAACATCAAAAGATTACATGAATTACTGATAAATTTTTTAATGATACAAGAAAAAATTAATTTAAATACCCAGATAAATGTGAGTATACTTAAAAATATAAATGCTAAATGAAACCTTTAATTACAAAGAAATTTAGAAACATTGTGTAGTACTTCGACTAATTTTATAAGGTCCCTTATAAGTAAGGGGGGGGGGGGGGGAATTTGGGTTTGGCCGTGGAAGCGGACAGGCAATATTAACCCCTACACTGGTTACTTCTTTTATGCTCAATAAACTGAAAATAACAAATAATTGAAACAAATTAATTGAAAAAAAAATGGTGTAAAAAAGCTTTTAATGATGAATTAAGCAAATTCGTCTTGCTCGAACGGCGTACGGGCAAATAAGTTAAGGGGTTAACAGGTATACCGTATTAAATATTAATGTTACTAGAAATAATTAAATAAAAAAAAACAGACAGAAACGTAGAAGTTAAGTGAAAATGCTAAGGAAGTATTTGGCAAGAAAAAAAAAATTGAAAAATCTATATGAAAAAAGAAGTATTTAGCCCCACACTTTTTAGCAATTGGAGGATCCGTGACAGGAGATAATTTTCGTTTAGGATGTTACATAAGGTCCTAGATTTTAACAACCCTATGCAACAGTAGATATCTATTTAATATACACGACACAAAGATCTTAAAGAGGGAAAAAGATAGAAAGCTTCCATTGGCTCAATGTAAACCGCAGACTTTTCCCACCGCCACGTAATCCGTGCTACATTTAACTATGCTGGAAAACAAACTTTACAGGGGTGAAGCGCAGCGGCATGCGCGCGCACTTCGCTCCAAAACAGAAAAAATAAATGAAAAAAAAAAATTCCGCGCTTTTCGTCCCTTTAATATTCTGCCTCTTCTGTTTTCGTTTTCAGTTGCTTTTCTTTTCGTACTTTTTAAGAAGCTTTTCAAGAATCTTTATATATTTTTCTTTTTCAGATTCAATTTATTATCTAGATATAATATAATATTTTTTAAATGAGTTTCAGTAATTATTTTATTTTATTTTATTTTTTTTGTTAAAGGAAACTATATGCATATTATGTATTTATGAAACAGCTAATCTTTCAATATGTCTTTAAAAATAAATATATTATGCATTTGAAAAAAAATTTTTTCCTTTGAGACATGTTTTTAACTTTTTTGTGGATAGAATAAAATAACTTTTTTGTTTCATTCTTTTATTATTATTTTCAGTTTTGGCGCACATAAAAAATTTCCTAAAAATTAACATACACATGTTGCGAAATACTTGATGTTAAATCTGTATCATTGTTTAAAAGTGGTGTAAAATATTTAAATTTCGTTTGCTTGTATATATGCTGTTTGTAATAGTTAAAATTCAAAAATTATAAAAAATAGAGTTATTAAAAAATAGTTTTCATTGTTATTTAATCTCATGAAATCATATATTTATTTATCTGAAGCAAGCAATTCAGCAAAAAAAGGCTTTCAGAAAATCTATCCCCTTCAATCTACATATTTTATGCTGCTAATGAATTGTTTTTCTTATTTAGTTCATTTAGAAATGAAAATTATTGTTACATTAAGAATCACAAATTTCTTTTATTAATTGCATTTGAAAACACATGTAACTACAACTAACATGTAACATAAATTACATTTGATGTTACATGTAAAATACAATTTCATTTTCTTTCTTAATATAATAAATCTTTCTATTTCTGCACTTACTATCTCTCTCTCCTATTTTAATTATTTGTTTGTTTTTCCTTTTTAGTGCAACTAATCTTTTAGAAGTATTGCATAATATTTTTTATTAGATAAGTTCTGTAGAAACATTACAAAATTTTTACTGTATATTTTAGAATCAATACCTTTTATTGCAAAATTATAAATATAATTTAATTTACTTTCTTTCTTTCTTGCAAATAGCAACAAGAACATTTGAATAATAAAATTTTGCTTTTACAATGAAAGCTTAAATTAATGAGTTCTTAAATTCTAAAAATGTTTGTACATTCCAATTTTAGTCAATAATTTATAAATTTTATGAACAGAATTTATATGTGACAGAAAGGGTTAATAAAGTGCCAGATTACTTTCTAACAAATAATTAACCTTTTAAAAACTTAAAATCTTTGCATACTATGCATTTGGAAGTGTCTCCTTCAATGTATGAAAGTGGGAAATGGGAAAAAGAGATGGAAATTTTTTTTTTCCATTTATAGTGACACCATACTCCTTTATTTTTTAACAGCTACTTATACAGTAAAATTAAATGTAACTGCACATATGATTGCTGTACATATATAAACTTAGAAAATTAAACAATGCTTGAAAAAAAAAATAAATAAAAAATAAAGTTAAATTGATTTTTGCTTTAGAAATACATATGGAAAAAGATATTGCAGAAATGATCCATAAATTGTTACAGAATATTCAATTCTAAAAAGAAACTTCCTTTAACTTTGAATTTTTATTATTATTTTTTAAAAAATGCTATCCTTGAAAGACACTTTAGGCAACTTCATTTACAAGACTTTTCAGGTACTTATATGATATAATCCCCCCTTTCATTTTCTATCTCTGTTGCACAATAATTCCAAAACAAATTCTAATGGCTTGAGCAGACAAAATATTGAATTATACGAAATTTTAAAAGCACCCCCCCCCCCCCACGGATGATTCTTCCAAAATTTTCTTTGCATTCTTGCATCAATCCGTAGAATGTCCAAAGTTGCTTTAAAAAAAGGTGAAATTCCTTTTTTTTTGAGGAACTCTCATGTCTGATAATATTCAATAACATTTTATCGATGACATTCTTTTTAAAAAGATTTCTTTCATATACTAAATTATAGAGTAACTGCTTATTCTTAAGAATATTGCAAGAAAAGTACTCTCTAATTAAAATATCATTTACTAAAACACTTAACTGTCAAATATTTATTTCAATCAATGGTAAATTAAAAATAATATTAAATAGTCCAAAAATAACACATTAAAATAAACAAAGAAGTAATGCAGGAATAATTATTCTTTATTTAAAGGTATTACAAAACTACATAACAGAATCATCTTTTTCACTTACAAGGAACATGTAGGACAAAATACAATACAGCAAGTTTTAAGATTTAATTTCAAATTTTTAAAAAACAGGAGATGAACAATACAGACACAAGTTTCTTAATTTAAAAAAACAAACAAAGAGTAGAGATTGTTATATTTCAGTTTAACAAATTAGAGAATATAACAATGGGAATTTTTTATTTCAAAATAGTTGGCCAAATATTGATAAGATATCACAACAAATTTGACTATACACAAAATTTCTTGTAATTAACAAAATAATCAAATTAAATTAAAATTTTTAAAGAAAAACTAAATTAATAATAATAATAAAAAGTAATTTTCAACTCTGCAAGTTAAAAAAAAATTTCTACTCCTGCTTTACATTTCATAAGAAACAGAAATTATATAATTTGTCCATACATATTTGCTTAACAAATCCAAACTAAATATAATATATTAAATAAATAAATATACATCAGGTTTATTTTGAATTTAAACAAGTACAATTCATAAATGGGAAATTTATGGTTCTCCAGCTATACACCAGGTTTATTTTGAATTTAAACAAGTACAATTCATAAATGGGAAATGTATGGATCTCCAGCTAATTATTTTTTTGAACTTTTTATACAGTAGACTCCCTCAAACCTGCACAGATTGGGACCAGAGGTTTTGCGGATTTTAGAATTTTGTGGATTTCTGAACATTTTTTTCTTACATTTTTAAAACAGTAATTTGAATGTAATTAATAATGCAATCAAAACTATAATTAATGCTTACAACACTATAATAAAATATTGAATAAGTAATGAATTAAAATAACAATGATTTACATAATGATTAAAATATTAAAAGAAATGTCAAGTTAATTATCAATAATGTAAGATTAAATATGTATTATAAAGATGAAATGTATTTTTCCTAAATTACTCAGTTAACTTCCCTCGTAAAAGTACATTATTAATTCACATCAAAATCATAAAATAAAGAATTTTTATTTTAGGATTAGCCAGACTTAAACACCAAAAAAAAATTTATACATAAATATATTTGGTAAAAAGGTTCATTATCAGTGATATCAGCAGTCTCTTGAATATTTTCAGAGGTAAATTTATTCTTCCTTCATGTAAAAACATAAATTCAGTAATATTTCAAAATAAAAATTAAAATATGTATATGGAACTGATATAAAGCTAAAAAAGTTAAATGTTGCCCATATATCTGAACTAAAATCTTCAGTGTTTACCTCTGTAAATTATGTGTGGATTTCAGACAGTTGCAGATTTTAGAGAGTCTTATGCATGTATAAATGTTTTTCTTTTCTTTTTTTTTTTTTCCAAGGTTTTTATAGTCACTTTTAAAAAACAAATGTAGTTTTCTTTGAATTTTATTTTAAGAGCACACCATGATTTTTTCAATGATGTATTTTGATTTAATTTAAATCTTAAGTAAATCTCAATCTAAATCTTAATTATATTTTATAATAAAATGATTTAAATTATATTAATTTTTTTTAAAATAATAAGATTAGTGAATGGAAGTTCCTACATTCTCCTGGTAATTTGTTTGAACCTGGTAAATAATAAAAATTTTAAATTATCGTCAGGTAGAACACACTTTCATTTACATAACTTTGTTTACTTACCAGGAATATGATGTTAAAGAGTTAAATTCTCAAAATAATAATAATAATAATAATAATGTAAAATTTTCTATATAAACAATATCCAGTTGAAAAAATCAAGTATATCAAAAGAATTTTACAATGTACAAGCATTAAAGGAAAATAAAAAATAATGTTAAATATTATAAAATAATGTATTACTAGTAAAATTACTATGAGATCCACTATTTTTTTTTTTTAATTGATCAACATTTGATTTTAGTTGTTTTTCCACGAGAAAATGTCTTGACAGCCAGTATGATTAATAAACAAGAAAATCTTCGATATTTTAGAAATACCCCAAGAAAAGATTCCATTAACAGGAACTTTTCAAACAAGATAATTAAATCTGCAACATCCTTCATATCTTAAGTACTTTGATGTTCGACTGCCCAATAAGTGAAAAACTAAAATGAACAAGAGAGCAAGAAAAAGTTTTAATTTAAAGTGTCAGGGGAATTGAAAGTATCTGGGATAAATCCTTTCTTAATAAATAGCTTATAATAATTTCTTCTTTTTTTTTCTCCCATTTCACTAATAAAAAATTGCTATCAACAAAAAAGAAAAAAACTAACAAAATAAAAAAAAAGTTTGAAGAAGAGAAACAATGAACAAGTTGCATAAGCACATCAGTCACAAACAATCTATTCGCAATGAACCAGAAACAGCAAGATTGTAATAGCAATGCTAATTTTTCTTCAAATTTTATCAAGGACAACTGAAATCCTTTTCTAATTAGTAAAAATCAGCAAAAAAGTTGCTAACAAATTTAGTGAATCTCATAGCAGCTTAACACATGCAAAATTAGAAATTATAAAACTTACAGTACATCAAGTATCAATTCTTGTAATGCAAAAAAATAAATAAATAAATAATATATATAGTTACACTAAACAGATAAATTATTGAAAAAAAAAATTATATCTATACAAATATAAAAAAAGCTATTATTAAGTGTTAATTATATACATAAAAGAAATACATAACAGCAAAAATAAATAAGTTAATAACATGAGGAAGGTCTCCATATAAACAAACTGAATATTAAAAAAAAAAAAAAAAAAAAAAAAAAAACATACATATTATAAGGAAGGTCTCCATAAAGTATACTCCAAAACAACTGAAATAATTACTAAATGTTCTTCTCAAGAGGAAATATGTCTATAAAAAAAAGTAAATAAAAATTGGCAGAACCTTGATGGAGCGTTTGTACAAAAATAATCAAAATATCTTTATTTGACAATTTTCCATCAATTGGTGATAAAAAACAATTTCAAAAAGTTTTTTTTTTTTTTTTTTTTTTTTTAGTGTCAAATACATTTTATAATTTTTAAAATGTTTTATATTGAACTTGTATGGAGATCTTCCTTGTTAGTATATTTTATTATGATTAAATAAGAAATCACACAAAACAAAATGAATTAAATATTTATATTGCATTAAATTAGCACAGTAGTAATATAAAGTACCAAATTAATCTATTATTAATTATGAAGCAAACAGAAAGCATACTTTTATAAAACAACACAATTAAAAAATTGAAGAAAAAATAAAATTAGAACTATCAAGGTAGCAAAAGTAATTTATAAATTATACATAAAACATAGACATATAGAGAAAAATACAGTAGACTCCCTCAAATCCGCACAGCTTGGGACCAGAGGTTGTGCTGATTTTAGAATTTTGCAGATTTCTGGTCATTGCTTCGTTTTCATTTTTTAAACAGTCATTTGAGTGCAATTAATAGTGCGATCGGAACTATAATGGATGCTTACAATATAATAAAATATTAAAATAAGTAATAAACTGAAATAATAAAAATTTATATAATTTTTAAAATTATCAAAATACTAATAGCAAAGGTCAAGTTAATAATCAATAGTGTATGATTAAATATTCATTATAAAGATTAAATGCATTTTTCCAAAATTATTCAACAAAACTTGCCTCATAAAAGTACATTACTAATTCACATCAAAATCATAAAATAAGGATTTTTTTTTTTCAAGTTTAGCCAGGCTTAATAGCCAAAAAATCTTAATTAATGCATAAATATATTTGGTAAGAAGATTGTGATTACCAGTGATATAAGCAATATCTTGATATTTTTTCAAAAAAAAATTAATCTTCCTTCATGAAAAAAAACAGAGTATTATTAAGAAAATTACAAATTAAAAAATGTATGGAATTGATACAAAACTAAAAAAAAAAAAATCAAATTTTGTCCCAATATCTAAATTGAAAGTTTCATTGTTTACATCCGTAAAATATGTGCGGATTTTAGAGAGTTGCGGATTTGAGGGAGTCTACTGAAATACATATTAAAACTGAAACAGATATAAAGAAAATACAGCAATTATAAAGAAACAATATAGTTACAATATATTACAATAATAAATACAATATATTACAATAATAAATACAAAAATTTACAATAATTAACATAAATAATATAAGTGAATAAAGTGCATATTATAAAAGAACACAACAGAAATATGGTTAATTAAGCAAATAAAAAAAATGCATAATAACAAACACTGAATAAATACTAATTATTAAAAAAGAGCAAAGAAGCAAAGAATGTTAAAAAAAATTACCAGTTAAAAGTCAAACTACAGAAATAATTTAAATATTGAAAAAAAAAAAAAAAAGTAGCAAACTAATTTATTCTTTAGAACACCCATCTTAAATGACATAATGCATTATTATTTTAATTGAAAAGTGGAATATTTAGAACTGTAATATTGTTAGAGTACTTTTATTTTAAAAATTAAAGAAATTTAAAATTATGCAACTTTTTTTAATTCTTTGCTCCTTTCTTCGGTTCACATAAAAGTTTTGATAATTGTTTCACTTTATAATATATCATCATGGTTATATATTTTTTAAAATGAGCTCCCATACTTTATTGCCATGAATGGTACAATTCAACCAATCATGGTCAATATTTCTAAAATTATTCATAATATTATGCATTAATCCTTGTTTATAATAATATTTATCAAATAAATCATTAAATCTCCTGCCAAACTCATATATGGTTTTTAGCCAAGAATCTGAAGGAGCTTTTAGGCCGTTTTTACAATTATCATATTCTTTAAAGTATATAAATAATAATTCCCTTGATAGTTCTTTTTCTTTAGTCAAATTTTTGGTACATTCATTACACTGATTTTTTTTCAAAATTACATGTGCAATATAACCACCAACATATGCAGCTGAATTTATTTCATGAATGTCATCATTAAAAAAATCAGTGTCATCAGTTAGGACATCATCGATGATTAAATCAGGATCCTCACTCTGATAGCTCATACTGTTAATAGCATCACTGTTATTTGAATAACTAATATTAGCATTGTTAACATTAGCATCATTAACATTAGCATTACTAACATTAGCATTACTAACAGTAACATTATTAACAGTAGTATTATGTAGGGATCCCGAATCTCTCACCTCAGGATTCATTAATATCTGAAGAAGTACCAATACAATATCATCATTAGGTTCACAATTGGTGGTATTACATGTATTTATTACTTGTCCGGCCATTACCATTCTAATACGACTTCTAAAGTCAACAGGCGTAGGATTATCATTATTCCCCCCTTTACGCCTGATTACAGAAAAAAAATTCTCTAGGCTATCTTGTGTGAATCTGCTCATCATAATGTATGGAATGTCGGTCAGCAATTCAGGAATCATTTTTCTGAAAGCAGAGAGTGTGACCAACCAACCATGTAAGCAGTGAATAATTGCTTGGGTCTGGAATTCAACTGATTTAATAATATCAGTGAAAATTTTCCAAGACTCCAGATGGGGGGAAGTTTTAGTGACTGCTGAGAGTAGTGGCCTTTCATTATGGTGAATCATCCGGCCATTAACACTCTCAAACAAGTCGTTCATGAGTGCACAAAAATCTGCGGTACCGCTACCAGCAATATCACCATGCGCTGTCATGTAGCATAATATAGAGGCGACAGATTGACTCTGAACCTGAGCTGCAAGTCTCACGTTCATGAGTTGAAATTTCTCCGCCTCCACATGCAAACGCGAAAGACGGGGAGCAAATCTGTGAGTCATCTTGGAATAAAATTTCCAAGCTTCAACAATATGCTCCCACTTCGCAGTTTGCAGCAGACCCTTGTGCATGAACTTAACATTATGTCTTTTGAAGTTGTTGCGCATAGACTTCAATAAATGAGGCGGGTCAAACAAGGCATATACTTTGTGGTCTAATTGATCCTTTTTCACATAGAAGTAAGGTGTTTCAACAGTAACACCCAACTCCGTTGTGTATAGCCGTCGATTCTTGCTTGCTTGATCGCAAACAACGGCTATAGGATCAAGACCACATTGTATAAGTTTGACTATCGCCTCATCTAGAATGTGCTTAAGCGCAACTGATGAGGCAGAATCACGTGAGAAAAAAAATCCAAATGTCTGTTTCCATTTCTTGCATAACCCATGCACCATAAAAACTAATGCATGAGTTGCAATGTTTGGCTTTGACACTGTAAAAGATCCATAATCTTCAAAACCCACAACAGTGTCATGTTTTATGTCAAATGACAAACCTTTCTTAAGTTTCATTTCATCAAATGAAACTATGCATTTTTTGTCATGCGATTTTAATTTACTGGCAAGAAATTTCATGGATTGTAATATAGATTCATTAAATCCTGGATGAACTTTAATGCCAGACACACATTTACGTAAGGTAGTAACTGAAGGTAAATGAAACCATTTAGATAGGGAGTAATATGCTTTAGGACTTGCCAGATAGATCTGCAAGGCTAAATTTTTGTCCTTGACACCCCATCTCCGTCCATATTTTGATATACCTGAAAAATTCAACTGGGAGGCAATAAAATTATAAATAACTGGAGATACCATACATTTTATCGATTTCAAAATAGCATCTTTTGTTAATTTCCCATTTAGTCGAGAATATTTCCTCTGCAAATAGTAACATTTTGAACTTAAAGATTTTATCTTTTTAGTTTTGGGAGTAATCATTCTCCCTTGTTTCAGGTCATTAACTCTTCTGACAGATGGAGTGCTGAATGTATCACATGCAGATGTATCTGAAAAATAAATAATTAAGTATCATAAAAATTTATAATTAAAAACAAATTCTAGTACATAAGTCAAGGATTATTGATAACTCCTTCAAAGACTTTAGTAAAAAAAAATAAAAAAAAAAAAGACTTGAAAGTTGTTTTATTTTACTAATTGCTTATTGGCAATTGCTAACAACAAAACTTGATTTGTTTCTGTATTCAAACTAATATAGATTTACTGTTAGCAGTTGCTGGTAAGCAATTAGTACATAAAAATGGCATTTCCTATTTATTTTTCACTTTTTTCATCACAACTTTTAAATGATAAGTCTGATTACTTTAAGCTTTTGAAAACTTCTTCAGCCTATTTTCAACATTTTGCCTAGAACTATTTTTTCACTTTTTAAAATTTTCTAGATTTATCAGAACAGTTTTAAATGAGATCTCCTTTTGTTATATCATTCAGAGTAATCACTGATCTGTTCAACTTTGCAATTTCAACTCTTGTTACTTTTGAGTTATTACCAAACTTTTTCAAAATTTTGATTTTATCTTCAATTTACAAGTTTTTAAAATTGCCTTACCTGACATTTTTAAAAGGAAAAAATAAAAAAGATTTTTTTTTTTTACATAATTTCTAATCAGAAAGCTTCGATGTTGAGAGCTTTACACAGATTTCAAAACTTCTTTTAAATGAATGAACCAAACCACAGCTTTCGTTCATTCCAATCATGGAAGAAATGGGGGTAAACAGGTTTTTATTGGATATAGGGGACATTCAATCACACGAAAATAGAAAAACCATGAAACAATCATCTGATTTGGGATATCCTTTGCTAAACACTGAATTCTGGGTATGCTGTGACATGTTATAAATTCATATATTCTCACTTTCAATCATTAATGGTTGCATTATATTTTAAACAAATGTCCAACATATTCAGAAATTATTATTAATAAAAAAATTCCATCATCTGCATTTTCAAGTCAAAGATTGCTTTTAATGTAATATTAAATAGATCTCATCCAACTGATGCATGATTAATTGAGTAAAAGGATTGTGATCATTTTATCGTATAGTTACTACGTTACTATCTATAAATGAATTTGATTATACAATACGTGGGAATTTAAAGAACTTATTTGGGAAAAGAAATCTTACCATCAACACTGTTGTTTGTAACAGGCTTTATTGGAGTGCTGGTAAGGGGAACTTCATTCAGCACAGAAGTATCTGTTGGTAACACAAAAAAAATAGACTTATTATCTTATAACACAACCTTTACAAGATATCTTTAAATTATTGATAAAATCTACCAAAAAATTTATTTTATTTTTTCTGATCCAATATGACATAACAATACTTTAATATACAAATGCCAAAAACTATACTTTTTTGGATTGAAACAATACATAAAGAAATATAACAAGAAAAAGAAGTAAAAGAATTTTAAATTAAACATTTATAATATTAATTCTGACTTTTTTTCTTGTTTTTTTTTCCATTTTTGTTTCTTTTGTTTTTCACAAGCACATTTTTGAAATAAACCAAGTTTAAACTGGATTTTTTGTTGGGAAAGACTTCATCTTACTTTTGATGCTATGTTTTATATTCAAAAAACAAAATTTTTATATTTTTCAAAAGTCAAATAATGCAATTAAAGTTTTTTTTTTTTTTTTTTTTTTTTTTTTTTTTAGAAAATACAAAATAACTTTTATAAGCTCATTTCTCTTCAGTTTCATAGATTAAAATTTATACAAGATTAAAATTATATTTATTTTTGGCTTACCAACAGTTTCACTTTCATCAAACTGAGAGATCTCCATCGGGACTGGAAACACAGCTGCATCTGTGTGAAAAAGAAAAAAAAAAAATTCAGCTATGAGAAATAAAAAATGCTTTTAATTAAAAAATTATTTAAACAACTGATGTCTTCTAACATTACTAAATAAGCCTTGAAACTCTACCCATATAGATATTTGAAATTAGAATTGCTAAAATTAAAATTTCACCCAGGATACTTAATTTCTACATAAGAGAATACGAATATTAAAATTTATTATTAAATCAGATAGTAAAATAGCTAAAGATTACACTAGATGTTTATTTAGTAAAACATCATATCATGTATGATATTAAGTTTGTTTTCAATAATTTACATATGATTTTGAAGACAAACGATGCAATTAAAACCATGAGGTTGACATTTCCTAAATATAACATTATTCTTGTAATTCTTTAAACATCTCATAAAATAATATCAGGTTAAAAAAAAAAATCTCCCTTCTAAACAGCTGAACTTCCCTCCTTTGATTAATTTTTGTAGGCGAGACTCCCACTCCTTTGAAAAATTGAATTTCAAGCCCTGTATAAGATTAAAATTATATATATATACATATTGCTTACCATCAATTTTGTTTTCATGTAAATGGGAGATCTCCATTGCTTCTGGAAACATGGTTGTATCTGTAAAAACAAAAACAAAAAAAATGTATGAGGCATGACAGGGAGAAAAAGGCTTTTTTCTTATAGACTGACATAAAGATATCAATAAAAAAAACCCAACATTTCATATTTGTATTAAAATTGATGAAACTCCCATAAAAGGATTTGAATTTAGAATTGTTTAAATATATATATATATGTATATTTAATTTCATTGAATTTTTAATACCTAGTTTAAAAGTCAAACTTTTTGCTCAGAATAGAAAATCAATTTGTATTTAGTAGCTTATAATCAATCAGAGGATTTAGACAGTACAGTAGAAACTTAATTACCCAAAAATTTCTAATCTGCATAAACTTTTTTTTGTGAGGGGGGGGGGAGGGGGGACTTAACATTTATTGCCTGTGTGAGCGTTACTTTTTGAACTATGAGTTTAAATAAATAATTTGGTTCTATTTTGTATGAAGTCCGTTGAAATTAGATTGAGCTACGCGTACTCCAATCACAGTATAAGTGCACTCTTCCCTTTCTCTCATACATACATTGTCCTATTCTAAACAAGCACATCCATCCACATTGAGAAACTTAGAATACCAAACTGATTAATGCCATATTTGAATGTTTTTTCTCTCTCATTGTAAACAAATACAGCAAAAAGGAAAAAATAATAATAAAAAATTCCTTGTCAATTTTTTAAACAGAATTTTAGCCTCATACGATGAAATGTATGCAAGATGGAGTTTATATTTTACTTACCAACAGTTTCAGATTCTTTTAATTCAGAGGTATCCCTTCTTATTGGAATCACTGGAGTATCTGTAAACAAAAAAATATATAATAAAGTAAGTACAAGCAAGGATAAATAAAAAATTACTTTAAATACTCAGCAAAATAAATAATTAAACATAAAATAGTAATATTAAAATTAAAAGTATAACAAAAAATTAGATTTAACAAATTACAACCATGTGGAAAATGATTTTTTCAAAAACTGAAATTTAAGACACGTAAATAGTGCACTTTTTTTTTTTTTTTTTTTTTTTTTTTTTTTTTACTTTCTGTAAATAATACATGTTTGTTTTACAGTTAAATAAAAGTGAAATATCTAAAAGAGTTCTCTAATTTTCCTCCTAAAGAATTTATCATTTAAAAAAAATAATAATAAAATAAAGAAGTGATAGGGTTTCTTCCTTCCTCTTTTTTATCTACCCTATCTATCGGTATTATAAAGGAAAAACATATCTGTGCATATGTCCAATGAATGGAAACACTCAAATTTAAATTAAATTTTAGTTTTAAAATTTTCAGTGCTGCCAAAATTTTTAAGCTACTAAACATCACACATTTTAAATTTTTATACTACCATATATTTAGACAGTATTTATCACTTTACTAAATTTGTGTGTATAAATATTTACTTTTTTTTCACATAAACATAAAATGCATAACAGCATATGAAGGTTTTTAGAACTATTAAAGTTAGCTACCAAAATTGATCATGAAATAGCCAAAGTTTTGAAAAAACGCTATCCTGTCCATGATACTAGGTTAATTTTAATTGTTAGATACACAGTTACTAATTCAAAATACAAATGATGCAATTAAAATATATTATATGCAAATGTGTATACACATACATATATATATATATATTTGTTTCCATCAACAAAGTGGTGTCACACTCTTAATTTAACTGTCCTTTTAACACATACTTATACAAGAGAATTAATTTCAACATAAAACATATGATTGCTATTTTAAAAAAAGGGGTCTAGGATAATCTTAGAAAGTATTAAAAAAACCCAAAGACATAAAATTAAATATATCTGATCAACTTCTGTTAAGTACAGTCAATTTTCCAAAACAAATATTATTCTGAATGGTTTAGTTGTTAAATGCCCCCCCCCCTTTTTTTTTGTCAAAAGAAATAACACCTCTGCCAAAATGATCTTTGCTTCAGAAGTACATTTTGGAGAAAGGTATCACAGAAATTACCCAGAACGTTGTATAAATAGCCAAAACATTTTCAATACAAAAAAAGTTACAACTAAGTCGATACAGTTTTTAATCCTTCGTCTTCTTCTTTTTTTCCTTATTTTTGCATCAATTCAGAGAATGTCCAAAACTGCTTTAAAAAAGGTGGAATTCCTCCTTAGGAAGAACTCTTTCATACCCGATATATATATTTTTTTCTAGTTCATAATTCAACAGTGTGGATTAAGATAACAAACTTTTTGATGTTTTGAATACACATAATTATTAAAAGTTCATTTATCAAGTACAAAAATAGTATAAAGAACAAAACAGAAGTTTCTTTTCTTACCTGCATTTTCAGGGTTCATTAAATTATGTATTTTACTTTTCATTTTTGATACATCAACCGCAATCATTGAGCTAAGAATATCTGAAATAAAATAAAGCTCATAAATATACACAAATTCATTCATACATATACAAAATATTAATACAAAGAGCAAAATAAATATGAAAAAAATTAATAGCTATGCCAAATTAAACCTAAGAATACGTACTGAACCTGGGGACAACATGGCCTATAAACTTCATTTTGTTGCATGAGACATAATCTGTGTCAGCAAAATGAGTTGAGCAGACACGATAGCGACTAGTGCGTTGATTGATGGACGCACTTATAATATCATGCCGGCCAACCAATTTCGCCCATCTATCCGACCTGAAAAGAACAAAAAAAAAAAAAAAAATTATTATATTCTTTAATTTGTAAATTTTAACATAAAAGAAACCCTTGTCTTATTTTATACTCCCTAACATGAAACAGAAAAAATCATCTGAACTAAAAACAAAAATGATTATTTTCTAATAAGTGTATAACTAATTTTTTAAATTAAACAATTTATACTATACATGCTGTTCTGAATAAATTATGCTCCAAATATTAGTTCTATGTTTAAAAATAAAAGCTTCACATATAAGGTTTGGATGTTTGTTTGTTTGAGTGAACAATGCTTTGAGGTCTATAGCTACAATGGCTGTTACCTTGAATGATCCAGAAATGCACAGAAACAAATACAGAAGACTTTATTATTACAGAAAATACAGTACATACATTTTTAATACACATCACAGGGACAAAACAGACACCCATGCCGCTAGCTAAACTCGAACCAGGGTCCAGTGGTGTGGGAGGAGCTGCCGCTACCAACCACGCCACTGGGTCGGCATAAGGTTTGGAAAATATATTTAATTTTATTGGCTAAATAAGTCACTGCCAATGTTCCCTATCAACATTATGGCACAACCAATAACAGTTAAAATTTTTATTTAAACTTGTTTAGACTGGAAATATCTTGTAGAGTGATATTTAATATGTATATATATCAAATAAAAATCATACTCAGATGCAAGTCAAAGAATTTCTGTCACTTTTCAGCAAGCAAATTAAGAGGGTTGACTTATACATGAGTATTAATTGACTCGCATATAAGCAAAAAAGAAAACTTTGAATTAAGCAAAAAATCTGACATTTTAACCCATTAACGCTCGAATTATTTTCTTCGCTAAAATTTAAATTTTGTATTTCCCACCACTTTTAAAAGCAAATTAACTTTTATCTAAATTTATGGAGAATTCTATCTCGTAAAATAAGGTATATATTTATCTTCCTCTTTACTGGTGGCAAAACCTCTTTCTTGCAGTTTTTGTAAAAGTCCTCAAAAAATGACGCTGGGCGTTAATGGGTTAAGTATAAAAATAACAAAATAATGCATAAATTATACACATATTTTTATCATTAAAAAAAATGAATACAATGATTTGTTTTAGTTTTCCTACTTCTTTTAGCATTGGCAAATGAATTGAATTCTTTGGTTTATTTTGAAATTAAAGTAAAATGTTAGGGGGTTGACTTACATGCGGGTTTTTGATTTTTTGCATGATTTGCATTCGAAAGTTAGGGTGTCAATGTAAATGCTAGTACATATAGTAATGATTAATGTATCTCACTCTGAGAATGTCACCAAAATAAGATTTTAGCAAATGTTATTGACAATTGATAATTTTTGTGAATAGTTTATCAAAAGCTATTTTTCTACTTTAAAATCTAAAAAGTTTTTTGTGCATCCATTTAAGATGAATAGTGTTGGGAATCTGTTTTTGCTATTATACATTCTCCAAATATTTTTTAACTCACCATGCACTGCCAATACTTTTAGATTCTTAAAATTTCAGACAATGCCAGGTTTTTTAGCTATTTAATGATAATTATAAAATTTTGTGAATTGATCTTTCAAAGTTTTCATAAAAATAATAATAAATACATATTAACATATAATATAGCACTCAGACGCTATTGTTAAATGAGCTTTCTATATCATTATTTTTCAATTACATTGACTTCATGAATCATGATGTATGTAATGACATTAACAATAAATTTTTAATTAAAGTACAACTGTTTTATATATATACAGTAAAAGATATATATATTGCAAACCTAAAAACGCTTGGTTGTGAATTATATAGACTTTTACGTTATATGGATCATATTTCACACATCATTAAATTTACCTCATAAATACAGCCAAAGATTTTTGAAACATATCAAAATACATTAGAGTATCTTTATACTGCATTCCTTATCTGGAATATAAATTTTTGTATTATATAGATCATTCCACATATTGTTAAATATATTTTTTAAAAATCGTCCAAATGTACCTGGATCCAAATCATACATTATACAGCTCATTTTCAAAAACATTTATTGTAAAAGTAATTTTTTTCATTAAAAAGCTTTAAATTAAAGAGATAAAATTGAACTAATGCATTAATTTTCTAGGCAGCAATTTTTTGCAATCTGGAAAATCAGGTGCTTCTTCACTGCAAAATTCATTGTTTACATCTGAGAAGTTGTGTGTTATAAGGAGAATTGCATTATCAAGATCTTTCACTGAATATATATATATTTTAAACTGTGTGGTAAAAAAAAAAATACTCACAAGTAAGGATTCTTGGGAAAGGAATGGAATTTCCGATCAGGGCAATCAATTGGTTTGGCTCCACAAATAACGCATTTGCGCCCCCCTCTATTAGAATTTTTATAATTCCTGAAATAAATATATGGAATGAGTATAATAATACTTTATATGTTAACAATTGAATGATGTTATGTTAGAGTGCTGCATATATTTTTTATTCCGAAATGTTAATTATGATTTGAAATAATGATAAATCTGAAATTTTGCATTATCTAAGCTCTCAAAAGAAAAAAATGTAAAGGAAAAAAAATTTGATTCAAACATGATTAGCCAAACACACATATATATATATATATATATATATATATATATATATATATATATTATTTGATTCAGTTTCTGGTAAACAAATTTTACAAGCTCATTTCATGATCTCATCCACATAAAAATTTATAAATATCAAACAAATTAATAGTTGAAGCAAAGACAAATTACATGAAATTTTATAGTATAAAAAGAAACGTATTAAAAAAGAACAAAATATGAAAAATTCTTTTTTTGATTTCAGCAGTATAAAATGAATAAATAATGAACAAGTTAATATTTTAAGAAATCAATTATTTTAAACATTCTTTTTCTTTTCTTTACATTAAATTTTCAATGTGGATTACATTTATATTAACCTACGCCTTAAATAATGTAATATAATAATAAAATAAATAGTTCATTTTCAAGAATACAATTTAACAGCACGACATTAGCAGTATAAAATGAATAAATATTGAACAAGTTAAGATTAAGAAATCAAGTTATTTTAAACATTCTTTTTCTTTTCTTTACATTAAATTTTCAATGTGGATTAAATTTATATGTGCGTTAAATAATTATGTAATATAATAATAATAATAATAATAAAGTAAATAATACATTTTCAAGAATGTAATTGATGCATTTCATTAGCATAATAAATTTTAAAATTTTCATAAAAGCAAGCAACATTTGACAATTTCTGTGACGTTTTAAATAGTATAAAACTAATAAATAGCAAAGAAATTAATAGATTAAATTAAAAATTATTCTTTATTAAATTAATAATTAAACTCTCTTAAATTAATAAATAGCAAACATGCTTATAAATTAGGTTAAATTTTAATGATTTTATTCCTTTTTCACATTAAATTTTTAGTATGAATTAATTTTCTGTAGTAAAATATTTTAAATAAATAAAATCAACAAAATAAATAAATCGAAAAATAAAATCATGAAATTAACGTGTGAAACGTTGTTCTTAAAAGCAATAATTATATAATAACTAACAGAACAATCAATAGCTTGTTAAAAAAGATCTATTTTAGTAACAATTTTGTTATTAAATAAAGTAGTATTGTCTTCTGAACTTGTTTCTTTAATAAAATAAAATAAAAAACTCATATTCAATAATAAAATAAATAAACAAATAAAATAAAAATAAAATATTTATACACCGAAGCAGCAAAATGATTTTCAAGTTATTATTTTACACTTTATTAACGGATTTTAAAATTAGTGGGAAAACAAATTCGAGAAGAGTATGACTTTCCGAGATTTCATTTTTTGAAACAAAGACGCCTAATAATGTAATATAATAATAATATAAAAATTAAATAATATAAATGTATTAAAGATATAGTAATGTTTTAATATTGGATTATTATTACACAACAAAAATGTTATTTTGACATGTTTAGAATAATACGAAATTTTTGCATTTGAAATTTGAATGATATGAATACATAAAATTCTGTCACTTACTTTTTTTTGGTATCGGAAGTCTGATAATCCATTTGATTATTTTCCATTCTTGTGAATCAACGATGAACAAACTATAGAAAAATAATAATTAAAACTGCAAATTATTAAATCTTAGTCGATTGTCTCGTACAGCGTCCGGTCAAAAAAGAGAAGTAAAGAAGGTCGAGAAAAAAGCGGGAAATAAGCGCGGGCTTTTCTATTGTTTTCATTTAAATGCGCGCGCAAAACTAGTTTTGCAGGTGCAAGGAATTTCGTCCTTGACTTGGCACGCCCTTTAAATCTTGCTTCATCCTGTAATGTTTGCTTTCTTGCTATACATGGTAGCGCAGGATTACAAAAGGTGCCACCAGATGGCGTAGTTACGTGTTTTCAAAGCTGACGTTCTTGTACCAGTTTACGTTCTTTGCTTTCTATAAATATCAACACGAACAACCATGATTGGCGTTCAGTGTCTTGTTTAGGCGTCTGCGTTTATTGTTCGCTATCTAAAACAAGCAATTATTCCAATCAAAAATTATACATATTTTCCGATCTGAATGTATTTATTTTAAAGCTAGTTAAAAGAAAATTTCTTCTAGGAAAAAAGTTATTCAGTTCATTTCAGTTCACAAGCGAATAAATAATATTAAAGAAAGTGAAATCGAAGCTTCCAAAAAGTATCTGTTAATTACACAAATTACCAAATTATATTCGCATCATTATTTAAAACTTTTCATATGCAAAAGAAATAGAAAATTATTGCAGGAATATAAAACTATCTAGTTTATTTGTCTTTTATGATATAATTCAGATATTTATAAATATTATACTTTATTATCGATCCACATTTGAAAGGAAGTACTAATGGCTAATTTTCATTTTCAAAAAAGTCAGTTAAGGCATAAACTCGTATCAAGGGACAACACTTTAAACTGAAATTAATTAATATTTTACAATAAAGCGATTTGAGAGGAAAGCAAAAGGCACTGATCATGATATTCATCGAGAATAATATAATTCTTAAAGAGGAACGTTACCTCTGTTTTTAAGGGCTATCAATTTTCTAACTAATTATTGTTGTCTATAGGGCGATCTCAAGCATATAGAAATGAATAGTATAGCATTTACGGAGTTAATTTGAATTAAATTGTTTTTCGTTTCCGAATGTCAAAAAAAAAAAGAAATCGCCAAGGAACTAAAAGAAATGCCAAAAATTGAAAACGTCTTAAAAATTATTAAAATTAAAAATTCAAGCAGGACAAAAATTACTACATTAAAATAAAAGTGTGAATCAAATTCTTTTTCCGAATGTCAAAAGATTGCAACAGACTTGAAAACATGCTTAAAATAATATTTAAAGAATAGGGTAACATCCCCAGTAATTGGCATGCACTAATGATTGGCACATCCTACAAACATGTCTTAAAATAAGATTTATATCCAATCTTTTAAAAATTCAAGACCATATACCAGTTATATGCTCATTTACTTTAAACATTATAACTTTGATTTATGTTAGTAGATGACAATAGTGCCTAGGAAAGAGAAACATTTTTTGCTTGTATCAAATTAGCCATTTTTGTTGCAAATGCATCTTCTTCGGCTTAAGAAAGGCGTGCTTTTCAATACACTATTATCTGAGTTATAATATATTTTAAATTTAAATTGACAACGGTTTTGTTTAGTTGAAAAGGGTTACTTTAATTGTGTGAAAGTATTTTTGACACAAATATTTGGATTTCTCAATTAATTATAGATGCCAATTAATGGTGCTTCAATTTTGCTAGTTCCAAGTAATTGGCACCTATTCCAATCACAAGGGAATCGCAAGATTTGAGATTAATTGGCAGTACTTTTAAAGATATAGACTAATTTTGTTTATCAGTTGTTTTTATTTGAAAATTTAAAATATTATCAGTAAGTGGAATCCACTAAACTTCATATGAAAATTACTGGGTATTAATATGAATATATTGTATTGTTTTAAAGTGTTCACATTCCAAAATAATATGCTGATTTTTTTACTCTCAAAAACCTGTAATATGGCATCTTCATATACAGTAAATTCATTTAAACCGATTAAACCCAATGCAAAATATAAAGGGTTTTTTTTATATAAACATGTGCCAATTACTGTGTGAGGGAGTGACCTTTGCATAAAGGCACTCTAGTATTTCTGAGATCGTGACGTCAATAATTTAACAAGTGTAAGCGTAAAAGCGACATCTATCCTCTCTTTTACTTTAACTTTCTAGAGTGTGTGTGCTCTTTCGGGTTCTGCAGTTAGCTCGCGGTTATTAGTAATATGTTAATGTGAAGTATCTCAGTTTGCAGCATATAAAAGCTTGGGTTTGAGTGAATGGGGTGTGTCTCTGGCATTAGCCAGCGAGAGAGCATCTGTGGCGGTAGCCAGCCAGCGAGCGAGGATCTCTGGCATTAGATATCGAAGTGAGTTATTGTTCAGCGAAGTGCTAGCAAATTGAAAAGTAGCAGTGAGCCTCCAGTGAAGTGTAAAGGAGTTTTGATAGTTGACTTGAGAGTTGGTCGGGGTAAGAAACTTTATAGTAGTTTCATTTTGATTATTTGTGAATAAAGAAATACATACAGCCACGGGCTGTCTAATTAACCTTTATCTAGTAGCTCAGTCAAGAGATAGCGAGAAGTATTGGAAGGTGCCACGACTGAGCTAGGCCGAAGCCTGTGAGTATGCGTTTAGCTTTCTCATAGTATTTGCAGTTGTGTAAAATTAAGACTTGCTCCACTTCCCTTCAGCCCTCATCATTTTAATAAACTTTGTTGTTTTATCTTAAGTACTGAGTATGTCTGCATTTAACTCCCACCACGACCAACCAAACGTTACAAATGACACTCAGCATGCATGTAACGTTACAAATGGCGCCCAACGAAACATCGGACATTGTGAAATTGTGCCACGTGTGTATTTCACCGGTGAGAGTGATATTAGTGAATTTTTAGTTAAATTAGATGATTATATTTTGTTCAATAATATACCTGAAAAGTAGATACGTAGTGCTTAAATGCTCATTGAAGGCCGAAGCACTTTTGTGGTTGGAAAATATAGGAAAGTTTTTGATTACTGATGAAGCGAAAAGATTTGAACAAACTGTGATTGAGTTAAAGAAGGCATTTCCTCCTGTTAAAGATAAGAGTATTTTGAGAAAAGAGTTCTATTGCAACAGGCAGAATATTTATGAGTCGGCCTCAAAATTTTATCTTCGAAGCTGGAACTAAAAAATAAATTAGATTTAGATATCACATTTGAGGAATTGTTGGACATTGTTTTTCCTCTTTTTAATCCAAATATACAGGACTTTATTGAAGTTAGAGCACCGAAGAATTTTGCAGAAATGCATCAGATATTATCGAAGTATGAGACTCGGCATAGCTCGGATCAACGGGATTTGCTTAGCCCTCGTCAGAGACCTGTCGCGGATAGTAATTTGAGAAATGAGGGGGAACGTGATTTTGTGAGAGGGGGACAGCGATTTCCGAATAATAATTTGCGTAATAGAAATGATAGATTTGGTCGTAATATGTCGAATACGAATAATGGTAATAGGAATTGTGGTGGTGCTAATAGTTTTAGAAGTGGTGAGAGAAATATGTATGGAAATAGACAGAATAGTGGTTATGATCGGAGAGGGGGAGTGCGGGACAGGAATGTTTCTTCGCAAGTAAGGAGATTAACTTCGGATGAGAATTTGGAAAATAGGTCAATGCAAAAGAGATGTGTTCAGAGGTCGGGTCAGTTAAACTGGTAGGTGACTGTATTTCGGAAGGTATGCAGTCACAGATTAAATCGGAAAAGCCTTCTGTGAGTTTGAATAAAATTACTATTAATCCGGTTGAGTTACCTGAAGTGTTAATTGTGTTGGATGGTATTGTCGTTAAAAGTGTCTTCGATACAGGGGCAGATAAGTCGTTCATTTCTTTTGATTGTTATCGGAAATATTTTTCGTATAAGAAGTTGAAGAGGTCAAGTCTGGTGGTTCAGTCGGCACAGGGAGTAGCTTGCGATAATAAAGGTTCAGTAGAATTGGAAGTTGAAATTCGTTCGGTTAAGACATGTTGGGAGTTTTGTGTGTTAGATGGATTAACAGTGCATTGTATAGTTGGTGTGGATTATATGAAGGATAGAGGAATTAGTTTGGATTTCTTTAAAAAGTCATTAATCGTGAATAATGATGAGATGTGAGTAAGAAAGAGCATGTTTCAGTGTCAGTTAATTTGGAGGAGTCGGGGTTAAGTGAAATCGAGAAGGAGGAATTTAATAAGTTTTTGGATGAATTTGGAGAGGTTTTTAGCTCACAGGCTATCATAGCCTGAGAGCTTATGTGCCCGTCCGTTCTGTATGTATGTGCGTAACGCGATAACTCATGATAAAAATATCCGATCCACTTGAAATTTTGTATATAGGTATATCCTGACAAGGCGCTTCCCTGATTAGTTTTTGGAGTTCATTCGATATGTATAAGAGGGGGAACGGGGGGCTCATGCCCCCCGTTAGTTGATATAAATGGGATTTTCATGCAGAATTAAGTTTTTGTTCAAAATTTAGATTAGGATCATTCTGATGAGGCAATTCCGTGACTTATTAGGTGTTCATTGAATAAGTATAAATAGGGGGAACAGGGGCTCTAATGCCCCCCCCGTTAGTTGATATAAATGGGATTTTCATGCAGAATTAAGTTTTCGTTCAAAATTTAGATTAGGATCATTCTGATGAGGCGATTCCGTGACTGTTATTAGGTGTTCATTGAATAAAAATAAATAGGGGGAACAGAGGTTCTAATGCCTCCCCCCCGTTAGTTGATATAAATGGGATTTTCATGCAGAATTAAGTTTTTGTTCAAAATTTAGATTAGGATCATTCTGATGAGGCAATTCCGTGACTTATTAGGTGTTCATTGAATAAGTATAAATAGGGGGAACAGGGGCTCTAATGCCCCCCCCCGTTAGTTGATATAAATGGGATTTTCATGCAGAATTAAGTTTTCGTTCAAAATTTAGATTAGGATCATTCTGATGAGGCGATTCCGTGACTGTTATTAGGTGTTCATTGGATAAGTATAAATAGGGGGAACAGGGGTTCTAATGCCCCTCCCCCGTTAGTTGATATAAATGGGATTTTCATGCAGAATTAATTTTTCGTTCAAAATTTAGATTAGGATCATTCTGATGAGGCGATTCCGTGACTGTTATTAGGTGTTCATTGAATAAGTATAAATCGGGGGAACAAGGGTTCTAATCCCCCCCCCCCCGTTAGTTGATATAAATGGGATTTTCATGCAGAATTATGTTTTCGTTCAAAATTTAGATTAGGATCATTCTGATGAAGCGATTCCGTGACTGTTATTAGGTGTTCATTGAATAAGTATAAATAGGGGGAACAGGGGTTCTAATGCCCCCCCCCTTAATTTATATAAATGGGTTTTTCAAGCAGAATTTTCACATTTCGTTCAAATCTCTGAATAGTTTTGGAAGTTTAATGGTTAAGTATAAAAGAGGGGGATAACTCCTTTTAAATTATATAAATGCTAAATGGGTTTTTATTAAGAATTATCTAACTTGCTCTGAATTTTGGATATAGATTTTTTATATGATAAAGCATGTCTTTGATAGTACAGGAGGTTCAATGACTAAGTATAAAAAAAGAGGAAAGGGGAGAGCTGTTTCCCCTTCTTAATTTTTTTTTCGAACGGAATTAACCCTTGAAAATATAAGGCTTTAATGTACAATTAGTATTTGTAGCCTGTGAGCTCAATGCCATTAGTTTAGCTGGGCAGTATTCTTTATTTCTGATAAACCGGGTTTAACGCATGTTGCGTGGCATGAGATTGATACTGGTTTGAAAGCACCTGTTGCTAGTAAACCATATCGTTATGATAAAGTTAAACAAGGTATAATTGATTATCATATTCAAAAAATGCTAGCGGACGATATTATAATGCCGATTGAGTCTCCTTTTGCATCGCCAGTAGTGTTATGTCGTAAAAATAATGGGAAAAGTTTAGATAATCCAGAGGCATATAGGTTTGCAGTAGATTATAGAAAGTTAAATGCGATAACGCAATACCCTCAGTATCCTATTCCAGTTATTGATGACATTTTGGCTAATATAACGAGTACGAATTATATGTCAATGTTAGATCTTACGTCAGGTTATTTTCAGATTGCAATGAAGCCGGAGGACATACCTAAGACTGCGTTTATTACTCGGGACGGTTGTTTTGCTTTTAAGAGAATGAGTTTTGATTTATCGGGAGCGCCAGCAACGTTCCAGAAGGCCATGAATAATATCCTTAAACCTTTGCTTGGTAAGGGTGTCTTGGTCTACCTGGACGACATAATTATAATGGCAGCTACTTTTGAAGAGCATTTAAGATTATTGAGGGAAGTATTTACGTTGTTAAGAGATGCTGGGTTAACAGTTAAGTTAGAAAAATGTAAATTTTTGAGAAAAGAGATAAAGTATTTAGGAGTTAAAATTACGCGTGATGGTATTAATATAGATAATGAGAAAATTGAGGCTATTATGTCAATGAGTCCCCCCAAAAATAGTAAGGAAGTGGCGACATTTTTAGGGATGGTGGCTTGGTTTGCCAAGTTCATTCCACGTTTTTCGGAGTTATGTGAACCGTTGTATAATTTAAAAAGGAAAAGGGTGAAGTTTGTATGGTCATCAGCGGCTCAGAGATCGTTTGAATTATTAAAAGTGGCAGTAGTTTCCCCTCCTGTTCTGGCTCACCCCGATTATTCGTCTCAGTTTGAAGTGTATTGCGATGCGAGTGCAGTGGGGGTTGGAGCGATGTTAGCACAGAAAGGTCGACCTATAGCTTTTGCGTCGAGAATTTTAAATGCAGCCGAAAGGAACTATTCGATTGCGGAAAGGGAGTGTCTTGCAGTAATTTGGGCTTTGAATAAATTTCGTTGTTTTTTCACTAATATACCGGTTAAAGTCATTACGGATCATTCAGCTTTGACAAAGTTAACAAATGGAAAGGGTTTGTCGTCTCGTATGGTCAGATGGTGTTTGAAGTTAGCAGAGTATAATGTGGTTATAGAACATAGGGCTGGCAAGGAGAATGCGGTAGCGGACGCTTTGTCACGAAACCCGCATGGTGGTTTAGAGGTCACGGAGGAAGTTAAGTGTTGTGCATTGTCGTCGTTGGTGTTAAGGTCACGAGAGCAGTTAATAAGGGAACAGAAACAAGATGAGGAGTTTGGTAGTTTGTATCGTTATTTGGAAAATCCTGATGATGTCCCGAGCGCAGATGTGCCTATGTTTGAGAAATGGTCCCAATCTTTTAAGCTTATCGATGGTCTTCTTTTTTATTCTAAAATTGTAAATTCACGTGGAGAATTAAGAGTTTTTATTCCGGCTAGTCTTCGTAAGGCCATCTTGAAAGAATTTCATGATAATCCATTAGCAGGTCACTTAGGAATCAGGAAAACTTATGCTCGAATTTGTGAATCCTGCTACTTCCCTAAAATGCGGGAAGCAGTGCGCGCTTATGTCTCCAGCTGTAGCACATGCCAACGTTATAGTTATAACAATGTAAGTCCAGCTGGCAAATTAATTCCTATTAAAGTAAATTTTCCTAATGAATGTGTAGGTGTAGATTTAATCGGTCCTTATCCATTGTCTAATCCTAAAAGATATAGATTTGTGTTAGTTATAGTTGATTATTTTAGTAAATGGGTAGAGTTAGTCCCCCTCAGGAAGGCTTCTGCACCTGCAGTTGCCGATGCATTTTTCGATAATTATATTTCTAAATATGGTGCACCAATTAGGGTAGTGAGCGATCATGGCCCTTGTTTTATTTCTGATATATTTAAGGCCCTGTGTGAGAAGCTGGAGATCGATCATTCTTTTACTGTTCCGTATCGTCCTCAGTCTAATATGGCTGAACGTGTAAATCGTACATTAATTCAAATGATTTCTTCGTATGTTGGTTCTCATCACGCAAATTGGGACCAGTTTCTTCAGCATTTTGCGTATGCACTTCGTACAGCAGTTCACGAGTCGACGGGGAAAACGCCAGCTGAATTGTTTTTGGGTAGAAAAGTCATTACTCCATTCCAAAGGCTAGTTATGGTGTCAGATGCGGAAAGTCAGTACATGTGTCAGGATATTGAGAGGTTGGTTAAGGAAGCTCAAGTTCAGATGGGAAAAGCGCAAGAAAAGCAGGCTCAGTATTATAATATGCGTAGGAGGGAGTTAGAAGTGAAAGTTGGAGATTTTGTGTTAGTAGAAAAGCATTGGTTAAGTTCGAGTCATCAAAAGAGAGTAGCTAAGTTTGGTCCGAAGTTTGTAGGTCCGTTCGAGGTTTTAGAAGTTCGAAATAATAATTTGGTTGTTGATGTCAATGGTGAAAGAATGACTGTTAATCTGGATAAGGTTAGAGTTTATAAGTTTAGAGAAAATGGTAGTGAAGAATCATAGTCGTTCTCATGTGTCGAGTAGTGTTTCGCGAAATCCCCGATCCAATGAGTGTCCCGAGTCCAGCACTTCTTCATCTAATTCTTTTCATCAATATTCAAGAAGAAAATTTGGTCAAACAGCTCAAAAAACTGTTATTGAAAGTCGAAAGCCTAGCAATCCGAGAGCACAGTATGATAATAAAAATAAGAGAGCTGTGTCAAATACATCAGATTCTGTGTGCCATAAAAGGAAAAAGATTATAAACTGTCCCGTTCCTCCACTTATTAGACAGCAACCTCAGAAACACAAATTATCTAATAGTTCACCATCTTCGGTACTTAATCCCCGGAAAAGATTTCAGATGGACACTCGCCAAACTGTTAAAAGGACTTTAAAGTCGGAATTTTTGCCCAATAAGAAACAGCATAGGTCCGGAAAGAAACGTGGTCTAGGATCTTCAGTAACTTCGGGTGCATCTAGAAAGAGGAGACAACGCTCAGATCACCGGCATCAACAGTGTGAATCTCGCCATGGAGTGACCCCAGCGAACCGGCCAGAGCAGAGTCGTCGAGCGGAACCTACAAGTATCCCACGGCACCCATTCAGAACCAGGCTGCAGGCACGACAGTCAACTGTGGCGTCACCATACAGTTCCGATGACGAAAGATCCTTCGTACAAGGTTTCTGGGACAAGAGGAGAAAGCCATCCTGTAGTATGAAGCCTGCCAGCAGCGAATCATCTCTATGATTGGGTGATAATGTTCTTTATTAAATTTCTATTAGAGTGCATATATGTGGTAGCAATGTGAAAGAATAGAAAGCAGAAAGACTGTTTTGTACTTTTGGCCATTTTTGGAATTTTTTGACGGACTCACGATTAGTGCTTAATTGTGTTCAAAATTTGTTTGAAAATTGTTAGTTTTATGTATGTTTGAGATTTTGGTCTTAACTGCTTTTAAAAATTCTGGATCTATTGTTAAATTGTTATGTCATTTGTTAAAAATGTTACTATATTGTTATATTGTTCATGTGTTATAAAATGTATGTTAATGTATGTTTAAATTTTCAGAAAGTACAGATAGTAATTTGGGTTATTTTGTACACGCGCCGCGGTTCAGGCGCGCACGTGTTTTGCGGTCAAGAAGTCCTTGACACGCGTTTCTATCTCTTATACTAACATTTAATGAATTAACTTTCTTCTTACCGTTCGTGTTTTATGTGTTGCGTTTGTACTTTAGTTGGGAATGGTTTCCGCAAGTTGCGAATTTTTAAGCTGCGTTTGAATTTGAAATTGTATTGTATTAAAATTGAATGTTAATGTGATTTTCTTGCAGGGAAGTATACCTGTGTTATGTATTGATTCTGCTATTTTTCTTTTAGTTAATACAGATGAAGAGCATGATGACGTCATTTTGTAAATTTTTGATATTTTTTTTTATTGTTGCATAAGCACAGCGATGTGACGCTGTACGTATGTGCCCCAATTATTGTTAAAGTGGAGTTAAGTTCTGAAGAATTTTGGGAGTTAGTTCATTGGCTAATGGGTATGTAGGTATTACGTAGTAGCAGGGTTATTTTAGTATGAAGTAAATTTAATTTTAGATGAGTTCGGAATTTGGATGAGGAAAATTTTTGCGCATTGGGTTTTTTGGACTTGGTGCGAATTCTAGTATTAGGAAAGTTATGGAGAGATTTTTTGGTAAAATTATAGTTGTATTGCAATATTGAGGAAAATTTCGGAAGTTTAGTGTTTTGAGAAATTTTAGCACTCCCAGTGGAGTGGGCTGTTTTGAAAGAAGAAGTAATTAGTTTTGAAAGTTTTACGAGTTTTTGGAAGTTTTACGGAGGCTATTTGTAAGATAGAAGAATGATTGGATTGAATATGTGAATTTTTGAGGCAAACTGAGGTTTTTTGGTTGTGATGGGTTAAAGTTAATATTTTGAAAGTTATGTTTGGTTCTAAATTTCACCCATCACTGTGTTTTTTACGGTTCGAAATTTATAACAAGAAAAAGTCCTGGGCATGCATTTGGCCCAGTCCTTTTTCTCTGCGGAATCCGAGGGGGGGGGGGGTTGTGAGGGAGTGACCTTTGCATAAAGGCACTCTAGTATTTCTGAGATCGTGACGTCAATAATTTAACAAGTGTAAGCGTAAAAGCGACATCTATCCTCTCTTTTACTTTAACTTTCTAGAGTGTGTGTGCTCTTTCGGGTTCTGCAGTTAGCTCGCGGTTATTAGTAATATGTTAATGTGAAGTATCTCAGTTTGCAGCATATAAAAGCTTGGGTTTGAGTGAATGGGGTGTGTCTCTGGCATTAGCCAGCGAGAGAGCATCTGTGGCGGTAGCCAGCCAGCGAGCGAGGATCTCTGGCATTAGATATCGAAGTGAATTATTGTTCAGCGAAGTGCTAGCAAATTGAAAAGTAGCAGCGAGCCTCCAGTGAAGTGTAAAGGAGTTTTGATAGTTGACTTGAGAGTTGGTCGGGGTAAGAAACTTTATAGTAGTTTCATTTTGATTATTTGTGAATAAAGAAATACATACAGCCACGGGCTGTCTAATTAACCTTTATCTAGTAGCTCAGCCAAGAGATAGCGAGAAGTATTGGAAGGTGCCACGATTGAGCTAGGCCGAAGCCTGTGAGTATGCGTTTAGCTTTCTCATAGTATTTGCAGTTGTGTAAAATTAAGACTTGCTCCACTTCCCTTCAGCTCTCATCATTTTAATAAACTTTGTTGTTTTATCTTAAGTACTGAGTATGTCTGCATTTAACTCCCACCACGACCAGCCAAACGTTACAAATGACACTCAGCATGCATGTAACCTTACAACTGGATCACAAGGTGTCATACATTGGTGCTCTAGGTGCCAATTACTGGTGACTACAGCAATTTTTTATAAATATATTTTTATAAAAATACGTTTTCAAAAACTTTTGCTTTTAATGGGCAAAATAGATGCACAAATATGCATTCTTTGATTAAAGAATATTTGCAAGTCAATATTTTATTTCTTGGTAATGAAAATTGAAGTAAGTTTAATAACAAATTCTTAAAGTGCCAATTACTTGGGATGTTACCCTACCAAATATTAAAAAATAACGGAGAAAAAAATACTTTAATTAAGTAAAACATTTTTATAGAATTTTTTTTCTTTTCATGAATAAAAATCGACGCAGAATGAAAAAAAAATTCCAAAAATTACCAAACCTCAAAAATCGAGATCACAAAACGTATTGTATTAAGCTAAAAGTCTCTAACAGAATTGCTTTTACCAAGTCAAAAGGTCGTAAACAACTTAAAAAAAAGAAAAGAAAAAGAAAGAAACAAATACTGTTTTATGAATTCCAAATAATTTTTATTGAACAGAGAAGAAAATTTAACTTAAATCTTGAAACCGGATTTTTTTTTTTTTTTTTTATTTTTTTATTTTTTTTTTTTTTTATTGATTTAGAAAAATTGCTTGAAAATGCAAACAAGCAAATTAATTAATAAATAAAACGCAAATTTAAAACATAATAATAATTAAATATCGGGTTTTGAGACGCATAACTAAATACATAAGATATCATCTCAAAAAATTTGGTAGTCTTACATTTAAAACAATTTTTTTCGCGTTATTAATTCTCCGACAATCAATAGCAAGTGAAACTCTCCGCAAAATTCAATGTATGATGCTCATACATTTAGTCTTTTAAAAGGTCTAAATTGGTTAATTAGTTAAATAATTGTCAGTAATTTAAAATTTTTTTGGTCACCTGTTCATTCTCATTGCAATTTTTTCCGTATTGTAAGTATCTATGGCGCCATTAGTTTTTGCTGACAAGAAAAATTTCCATCCAATTTATAAAAAATAAATTACATACTGAAGTAAAACATTTTACTTACCCATCTTACGTAGTACAAGGTAAATCCTGCAATCGTTTTGAAAATAATAATAATAATAATAATAATAATAATAATAATAATAATAATAATAATAATAATAATAATAATAATAATAATAATAATAATAATAATAATAATAATAATAATAATAATAATAAATAACGGATTTACACATTTTAGATACTGGAGAATCTGAAAAACATATTTTTAGAAAAAAGAAATTGCCGTCCGTCTGTTTGTCTGTCTGTCTATTAGTCTGTCTGTTTTTGTGTCTGTAAACGCTCTGTCTCCCGCACAAATTGAGAAGAGACTTGATATTTTCTATGTATTTAGTATGTAAGAATGGCACGAAGCTTATTCAGTATCAGTAACCTCGATTACACGGAACTATTTTTTTTGGACTCTCGAAAATTTTGTTCTGATGAAAGGTATTTAAAAAATTTCGATTTTTTTAAAAAAGATTGGACGTAAAAGGCAATAAAATAACACAAATTTTGCATAAAAAACGAAGTCGGTCAGATTATTAGTTGCCGAGACATTTGCAATAATATTTTCCACATTCTTCAATTTTTCATGACTCTGTATTTCATTCAAATTTCAATTCAAAGATATGTTTTGATTGGAAATGAGCCGCTTAATCCGGCGCAGTAAACTGTTAGAGAAAATGATTGTTATTATTGGAGTTATAAAGATGTTTCTTTTACGTAATTCGGTACTACTTGAGTAGTTTGGCGTTTTATATAATTTGTCGAAATGGGTTCATCAGCACTTTATTAAGAGAGCATTACCATGTATATTAAAAATATTTAAATATGCGGTAACAATTTGTTTTGGAATTGCAATGCATTTTATAAATAGTTTACGCATGTTTTATTTTCATACATTATATTATGCATATTCATAATGGTTAAATATTACGGTAGCCCCCAATGACTAGTATTTTTACGAAAATTGTTTAAAATATCTTTTTTTTTATAAATATATATTTCAGTATTACTGTTTTATCAGGAAATATTAATAATAAAATTATGTTTAAGCAAACTTAAGGGGTTTTTTTCTTAAAATAATAAAACACAATTTTATTATTTTTAGTATTAATATTACTCAAATAAAAACTGACTTGATTATTAGTAAATAAAATTATTTAAAAGAAAAAATCTATTGTCAAATTAGTCCTGCCTTTTATTATTTTATTTATTTATTTATTATTTTTTCAAAAATCTCATAAATTTTATTGTATGGATTTATATTATTATTATTGAGTGTCTGTAAATTTTTAACCAACTTTACATAAAAATTCAGTTTCTTTTCGATTTTAAGCATGCAGCAAATCTATATTATAAAGGCCAAACGTATCTGTGCGTAACGCATACGTCATTTTGGGAATGGCAACAATTTCAAATTTTAAACGAAATTTTGGGATTGGAATTTTTTCTACTACAAAATTTTAAACTTTAAAATATAGCACATTTTCAATTTTTACACCATCGTGTAGGGAATAAAATGTACTTTTTAATGAAATTTATTTGAAAGCTGCATCTTAATTTGTTTTAGAAATATTAATATTTTTGTAGTTTTTAATATCGCTTTTCTAAATGTGGCAAGAGGAGTACTTCATTTCTATTATAAGCAAAGGAAAATGGGGAAGAAATTCATTACTGTATATTTATGTTGCCATTTTCTCAATAAAAGAACAAAAATTGAAATTTAAAAATCTTCTATTGTAAAACCCGGTGAATTTTGATTTCATTTACAAAATTTGATTTACACGTAAAAGAATATCAACAGTTTAATATCTGTTTTAGCTAATAGCATTGAGACTTCAAGTTTTAAATCAAAATGATCAAATTAAAATGCCATTTTTTTCTGAAAAGTTGAATACAGATACGAAATGTGCATTTGTAAATTTTGATATGATAAAAATGATGCCGGGTTTAGATTTCACGAGAAAAAATTCTATGAATGAGTCAAAGTGGAATAAATTTTCCCTTTTTAGTTTTAAAATACTAGCATAAGAACCAAAATTGATAACTTTATCATAATAACAGATCTTTATTATTTTGTACTGCTTACATCTACGATTAAAATTTAATTTTACTGAGTTTTATAGAAATAGTATTTTGTTAATGTGATGTTAAATATCGTTTGTTTAAGGGTTAGACTTACCAATAAAAAATGCATTCTTCACTATAACTAATTTTGCAAGTTAATTATAATTCAATGAAACAGTTCTTTTTTAAACATTTTCTTTCTTCGAAAATCGACTGGTTCTATCTTGTATTTTTAACGACTAACTGATCGCGACAGATTCTTTTGATTAATTTTTATTAAGACCGGTTATTCGAAACAGAAAATTTTGTGTAACAGAATCGCTAAAATGTTTTTATTGAATAACCTAAACTGAACAATAAAAAATAGTGGTGAGAATAATGCGGGATCTGAGCGCCTTAAATCGCACGTATACGGGTCTTTTATCCCCAAGGAGTTAATGATATAAAGCTCTCATACTTGTTTCTTTATCTACGACATTTTCGACTTACGTCGCTAATCTTGCGACCAATTGTGGACGTTAATTGGGGTACTACTGTATAATAAATTAATTTATAGTTGCACTTTTTTATCACCATGTAAATCATTTCTAAATAATAACCTCTATAATTGTTATATTTCAACGTGTTAATATAACCCCCCCTTTCGATCAGAAAAGTGGTAAACTTTATTATTTGGGGAGTGGTGGGATCTGCATTTCAATAACTTCTGCTTTTTTAAATCATTTAATTGGATTTGGATTATTACTATTATTATTACTATTACTGTAGAATAATATATAAGACAAAAGAAAAACAAAAACACATAATTTTTTTATGCTGGCTTAGCAAATTATTCGGATGTAGCATTAAATTCAGGTGGGGGTGGGATTTAACGATGTACTTTTGACGATGAATTTCGGGTGTATAAGCCGCGGATCAAACAATTCTTTTTGGACCCAAAAATCTTATTTAGTGATTGAAGACAAATATTAACGGCGATCTAAGTAGTTACATTTATTTCTTTAAAAAAAAATTTGGGCCTAAAAAGAATTAATTCTTTTAGCCGCGGCTTATACACCCGAAATTACGATAGTTATATGCAAATACAAAATAATAAATAAGGCAGAAAACTTTTCGATAATTCTAATAATGGTAATATTTTTTTAAAAATAAATTAATATATTTTTCCATTTTAACATCTTTTCCACAATTTTCAAATTTTTAATTTTAAACAATTGTAAAATATTGACTTTTTAAACTTTTAAATTTAAAATATAACTGTAAACTTTTTAATATGATTTAATTTCTTAAGTTTTGTTAATTATATACTTGGACATAAAATCTTTTAAATTCCACAGAAAAATAATAATGTCAAAAATTGTTTATTTATCTATTTATAATTAGTATAAAATTATAAATGTGAAAAACAATTCAAACAAAAACGCAATTTTCAAAACAAATTAGAAACAATTAAGTTTATTTCCTAGATTTTTTATGCCCGACAAGGGACATTATTAAAATGTTTCATTATTATTAATATATTTTATTATATTATTAATATATTTATTAATATATTTCATTCAATTAGTTCTAAAGTTAATGTTAAATTTTTGTAACAAATAAGCTAATCTAATTGAATAACAATTAAAAATAAATCAAGCAATATGATAATATGAATACCCTAAGAAATTACATTCCTTTCAAGTTAGATCGAAATAAATCTTAATTTTTTTATTTATTCATTTATTTATTTTTTATTTTACATGTCACTTATCATTTTGTACTCACTCATAATAAGTATAATGCAAAATCTGCAAATTAAAATGATCTAGATTCCTTTTTAACAGAAAATCAAATTTTTAATGTATTTTAAATATCATATTTTTTTATTTCGTTTTTTTTCTTTCTTTTATCTTTTTTTATGTTTACTTCATTTAATTTATTTGTTACAAAAAATTGACATTATAGATTACACTAACTTAATGTTATACATTAATAGATGCTTCTTCTATTGCTTAAAAATAAAGGAAATAAATTGGTTTGTTTTTAATTTGGTTTTCTAATTTTGTTTTAGCTTTTATATTTTGTCACATTTTTTATTTTAATGTATTAACAAATCAATAAACAAGCAATTTTCTACATTATTCTTACGTTATAAAAATTAAATGTTGTCTCCCTCAATTAATTAACATTGCACCTTACACTGATGAGACCGCATCGCGTACACAAATTTTATTTGGAATGTACCTGGTTTTTTAAACAGTCATTTTGCTTGTGAAATATCAAAAATATACTTTAATCAAAAAAGTTAAGTATTATTGTTTATTTATTAATGGTGCCAAAAACAAATTGCACATTCACATTGTGACGATGCATGTATACTAGGGTGGTGCGAAAAAACAAAAGTCTTTATTTCCGAATCGCTATAGTGCGAAAAAGTTGCGATTGGTAAATACAAGAAAAACAAAAAAAGAATTTTTCAAATCGGACTATATCTTCCGATCGCGCAAACCACCTAAAAATTAAAAAAAATTGAAAATTTCCGATTTTTTCTGAATTTTTTTAAAAATATTACATATACATATATTTTATCACTATAGTGAAAAACATTTGCATATTGTACTGTTTAATAATAATAAAAAAATAAATTGAGTTTAGAGAATATCTTCTGATCGCGTAAACTGATTAAAAATCGGGGAAAAATTCAATTTTCAGTGATTTTGATGTATTAAGAAAATAGTTAAATAAATTCAGTTTGAGGTCTCATGTTAAATTTTAAATGTAAATTAATACTATTGAGCACATTAGGCCATTTTTGAACAACAGAGATCTTACCGCGACGAGATCGCTGCAGGGCGAAAAGATTTAGTAGTTTGCGCAGCTCTTGTTAGCCACGTTGCAAAACAGCGCTGAAGTCGCCATACGTGTACATAAACATGCCCATCTCTCCCCAACCTCGTCCACTTGCATTGTGTGCCATTTCATATCAGTGAGCCCGTGAACGAATTTCATTTGTTAATTGGGTGTATTGTGTTTTTTAATTACATTAACAAGTGACATGGATACGGATATGCATGTGTCGTAGACCAAGAAAATTATAGACAATCTTTTCATTGTCCTATATTCGGTCATTCAAGAAATTTTCTGCCAAACATTCTACTAACACACGAATATAGCGTCTGTATACGTAAGAACTGTATACAGAAACCTGTATACCTAAGACACTAAAGAACACTCTTTAAATGAATTTAAATGCTTCTAGAATTGTTAATAACACTTAGACTTTTTCAATAAATGCGTCCATATAATATGCATTGACATGTAGAATGATACATGTTTGACGATGTTTTATAATAAGTTTAACCAGGTATATGTTGTCGCTCGTGATATTTGTCTCAGAACTGAAGATAATAAATAAAGTATCGTCCGTTCTTCTATCAAAATATATGTCATGTGGTTCTTCTGAATCCAGTTGACTTTGATGTAAATTATTTCTAGTGCGGCTGATTTCCATTCTAATTTTGTATCAATCAATAACTTGAGAAGCATCTGTTTTAGTTATTACAGCAATACCTTCTAACACACTCAACGCTATAGCAGCACCTGCAGGGTCAAATACAGCATTGCGATCGCAATGTAACGATGTAGATTGTAACTCCACATTCGTTTGCCATGGTAATTTCTTCTTCTTAAATCTGATAAACTGTATCGGTCATGGTAATGAGATTTTATATACACCTACATTAGCATTGAAACTCTCCATTATTTCATCTAAATGCTCAAGATCTTTCATTTCCGCTTCAATAGATTTGGAATGTTACCTTTTCAATACCTAAATTCGTCGTCCAAGTCTTGTATTCAGTTTTTTTCCTCCTTTTAATTTATAGTACCAATTTTTCCTGTTCTGGAGGTAGATAAATCTATGCTCGATGTTTGTAGTTTTGATGTGTTTTTCAGACGTAGAAATAGTCTCAATCGGACACTCTCTCAGATCTGGAGACATTTTACAGGCGCAATTTCAATTCATTACGTATTTGCAAGTTGTAATATCAAACAGTTGAGCTCCTTGTTTTTTAAATTCATCAACCTTTTATATAAAATCTGGCTTTTCCTTGTCTAGAATATAAGATTTCGTTAGTTTATAATACTTATCGTAGTAGTTATTATCTAAATGATTCTATACTCAGAAACGTTTGGGATTGACGCCTTCTAATAGATATATTTTATTTTTTGTGCCACTGTATTGCTGAAAGATGAGAAACTCACTTTAATATTGTTGAGTTTACTTGCTAATAGAAACCTCTCCTCAAAGCAGCATCGAAGAACATGTTCATGTGTTGGAAGAATATTTGGCAGAAAATCTCTTGGATGACCGTTTATAGGACATTGAAAAGATTGTTTAGTAATTTTCTTGACCAACGACATATGCATATACGTGTCCATGTCACTTGTTAATGTATTTAAAATAACATAATACACCCAATTAACAAACGAAATTCGTTCACGGGCTCATTGATACGAAATGGCACACTGTGCAAGGGGACTGGGTTGGAGAGAGATGGGTATATACAGATAGGGCGACTTCAGCGCTGTTTCGCAACGTGGCTAACAGGATTTGCGCAAACTACTAAACCTTTTCGCCCTGCAGCAATCTCGTCATGGTAAGATCTCTGAGGTTCAAAAATGGCCTAATGTACTCAATAGTATGAATTTACATTTAAAACTTAACATGAGACCGCAAACTGAATTTATTTAACTATTTCCTTAATACATCAAAATCACTGAAAATTGAATTTTTTCCCGATATTTAATGCGTTTGCGCGATCGGAAGATATTCTCTAAACTCAATTTATTTTTCTATTATTATTAAACAGTACAATATGCAAATATTTTTCACTATAGTGATAAAATATATGTATGTGTAAAATTTTTTTACAAATTTTGAAAAAATCGGAAATTTTCAATTTTTTTGAATTTTTAGGTGGTTTGCGCGATCGGAAGATACAGTCATATTTGAAAAAAAAATTTTCTTGTATTTACCATTCGTAACTTCTCCGCACTATAGCGATTCGGAAATAAAAACTTTTGTTTTTTCGCACCACCCTAATATATATATATATATATATATATATATATATATATATATATATATATGTATATACATATATATATGTAATAAATAATATAATTCGACGAAATAACTATGTTGCAATAAACTCTAGGAATCCGCAGCAGCACGAGCAGAGTAGTCGCTCCGACAGTTGGCGGGCAGTGGAAGAATTTCATTGGGGTATTTCCCCATTATAAAAACAAACACCATCAGTCTTCAAGTTCTTTATTATGAACTCATAAAATAGGTAAGCTCTTCCCCGCAATCACCCCACATAGTGATGCACAACCTTTTTGCCAGAAAATCGTTTGCCACCAGAATATTTGAAAAGTGACGATTGTTTTATTACATAGGAAAGTTTCTGTCATTAATATATGGAAAATTATTCTGCATAAAATTAGTGGTATCAGTTTGGCCCGCGGGCCACAGGTTGTGCACCCCTACCTTAGCACACATCGACACTACAACCTCGTTATCCAGTCCACATCATCAGATTTTCTAATTCAGCGGGGAAAAGAAACGGGCGTCTTGATAGTTTAAAAGGCAATTCATTCTAACGCTCCTCAAAAACCAAATGAAAAATAACATTATCACGACAAAATTAGCTCCCTCCTACTCCGCGTCAATCATTTTAAAAATCCAATTAGGGTTAACTCGAGTCTCAACGAAAAAAAATGATCAGTTCTGATTGGTCTTAGCAGGCGTGTCCTCGGCAGGATCTATATTTTTCCTCGCAAATAACAAGCCCTTTAACAACGCGCATTAACACCTGTCACGCGATGTTAAATAAAAAAATAAAATTAAAATCCCGGGAATATTCCAGAAAGTAAAAAGGTTACGAAATACCTCCCGCCTTTTTGAGAAGCAAGCAAAAATTTATTTATAAATAAAATAAGAAAAAGAATTTTAGCTGTTACAAGTTAGTTCATTACGAAACTAAGATTGAAAAATATGTTCCACAAATTTAGAATTGAAGCTACGAGAGAACAAAATGGCGCAAATTTTTTTTTATTTTATTACATATATATACAGATATAATATGAATCTAATGAGGGGCTTTAAATGATTAAAGATGCAATACAAAATATTTTTTCAGCGACAAATATTTGTTTACTATGAAAAGCAGTATAAAAAATTATATAATTAAAAATTAATGCAAATCATGCAAACAGATTAAAATAATCAAAGGTATAAAAATAAAAATAAATATATGCACACATTACAAGCAAATGAATGCAGTGAGGGAATTTAAGACCATGTACAAAAAAAATTAAAATATAATATAATAAAATAATATGAAATAAAAATAAATAAAAATTTTGTTCATGTTTGAGAATGCACGTGACCTTTAAGCCACTAAGATTCTTTAAAAGAAATATTAATAAATAATAAAAATAAAAGACAAGATGATTCATGTCAATTCATGTCAAATATTCATGCCAAATAATTACGCAATAAATGTTTTCTCGGTGTGATAAAACATTGCAAGATGCAAGAAGGAAAGAGAAGAAGAAACAAATTCTAATTGACATGTACTAGGACTGGAATGCAGAAGCAAAGAAAGAGACAAAAAAATTAAAATAAAGTGATAAAAATTTTTTTACTTGGCAAATAATTAATTTATTAATTGATAGATTAAATTTAATATTACAAATAGGTTCAGTTGAAAAAAAAATGACTTAATATTTACTTGTTATTGTATTATTCTAAGTTATAACTAGAGTAATTCAATACAGAATAAGAAATTTTCACTTTGTCCGTCTACGCCAGCATAAACAAACAAATATAAAAATTTCCAGGCAAGCGACACTCTCGCTGCAGTCAAGAGATATCATTGCCATTCTGTAAGAATTACAGGATATTATCTGAATTAAAATATGGAAAGAAATTTACTGTTTAAGAGAGAAAGAAAACAAAATTATAAAGTGATAATAAACTAGAGATTAAGTCTACGCTACAGTTTTTACTTGAGTTTGTTGTTGTTGTTTAGGGGGTTGTTGCTCATGACTTAATTTAAATTTATCAGGGGAATAATAAGGCCTTAATTTAGATACATGTACTATTTCTGAACTTTTGAACTGGTTTTGCCTATCAATTTCAAAATTTACTTCGGTTAATTTGTTAAGAATTTTATAAGGACCACTAAATACTTGTGATAACTTTCTAGTATTAGGGTACTGAAATTCTTCATAGATAACTAGATCTCCTATTTTAAACTTTGGTTCGATATAATCTTTATCATAATATCTTTTATTTTTAAAATGAAATTCATCAGTTCTTGCTTTAGCAATTTTAAGTGCTTCATGAACAGGGGGATAATAATTTTGTTGTAAGGGGGAGTCATAGGGTAATTGGCCAAAAAGCAAGTAAGCAGTTGGAAATTTAGTAATAGAGTGGGGTGTATTATTATATTCATTAATTACCTCAGTTAAAAGCTTAGTCCAGGGAATTTTAGAGGTAGTGGAGTTTACATTTTAATCTAGTTACTATTGTCTGATTTACTCTTTCACATTTTCCATTCGTTTGTGGATGATGGGCAGTGGTCAAATGTTGTTTAATATTATGATTTCGCAGGAATTTTTTTGAATCTTGAAGAAGTAAAAGCAGCATTCCTGTCACTTAGTTTTTTTTGAAGGGACTGTACACTTGAAATCTTACTAAAACAGAATAATTGTTAAGGGATTTTGATATTGAAGATTTGTTTTAGACAATTTGTATAAGTTTCTGTAGTAACACTTTTGGAAGGAAATGCCCAAACATATCTTGTTGCATGGTCTATTATAATATGGAGATATTTTTTGTAGAATTATAATAATTGAACCCTCCTACAGTATGAACAGACAGACAGTCAAAAGGTTGATCTGTAGTGGGCATAGCTTGTAATAAGCCAAATTTTTTCTGTCTAGGTTTTATATTTTTCTTTCAAATATCACAGTATTTAACAAAATTGGTAATGTCTTGGGTCATATCTGGCCAATAATAGTTAGGAGAAATTAAATTTTGCATTTTTTGAATACCAAGGTGGACAAACTGTTCATGAGCAACACTAAGCAATTTTTTTCTTAGGGATATGGGAACTACCACTTTACGAAAACCCTTTCTTTTAACTATAATCAGTCCATTGTCATTAATATAATTTGATCCACACACATATTCTCTTTCTTGCATTTCAATAATCTCTTTAACGTCAAGAAAAAAAGTAAGGGGTTTACAAAAATGAGAAATAGGGTTTCTTGACAACATGTTGGCTTCGACATTTGTAGATCCCTTTAAGTACTCTATTTTGTAATCGAACATACTTAATTTCAATGACCACCTAAATAATCGACCTCTTAAATGTTTCACATTTTTTAATCAAACAAGAGATGCATGATCAGTATGGATGGTAAATTGTACACCGTGAAAGTAATGATAAAATTTATCTAAAGTATCAATGATAGCAAGACACTCTAATTATGTAATGAAATAATTTTTTTCATAACTTCTCAATCCTCTAGAAAAATAAGCAATTGGATGTAAAAAGCTATTATGGTCGGGTTGTTTAAGAACTGCACCTACCGCCACCTGAGAAGCGTCAACAAACATGTGTAGGGGTAATTTTGGGTCATAAATCTTTAAAATTGGTTTAGCAATGAGGGCATCTTTTAACTTTTGAAAAGAGTTTTGACATTCAGTGTTCCATTCCCAAATAGTATCTTTTATAAGTAATTTATTTAGGGGGTGTCTAATTTCAGCATATTTGTCAATAAATTTATGATACACATTTATAGAACCAAGAAATCTTTGTAATTTTTTAGTATTAGTAGGAGGTTTTAATTTTTTAATAGTTTCTATATTAGTATTAGCTGTAGTTAAAGTTCCATTTTGGATTTCATACCCTAGAAAATTGATTTGTTTTTGAGCAAAAGTACATTTAGATAATTTTAATTTAATATTTTCTATTCGGCATAAATCAAAATTTGGATGAGATGCTGCATATGTTCATCTATTGATTTAGAAAAAATAATTATATCATCAAAATAATAACAAGCAAAGTCTATTTTATATTTTGTAAGAATTCTTCTAATTGTCCTATTGAAAATTGGGGGGCCTACCTTTACACCAAAGGGGAGAATATTCCATTCCCAGAGCCCACAATTAGTAGTAAAGGCTAACTTTTCGGAATCTGCTGGGTGAATAGGTATGTGCCAATAGCCTGAGGCTAAATCTAGTGTAGAGAAATATTGGGCACCACTTAATTTGTCTAAAATTTCATCTATTCCAGGCAAAGGTTCAGCGTCATTTTTCATAATAGAATTTAATTTTCGGTAATCAACACACATTCGGGTTTTTTTGCCTTCATCTCGTTTATTTACTAACGTAACTGGGGAGGAATATGGGCTATAACTTTCTTTAATTAACCCAGCAGCTAATAAAGATTGGATTTGCTGAGATATTTCTTTTTCATCAGCAGTGGATGTACGATAAGGCCTCAAAGATATTGGTAGGTCAGATTTAAGATAAATACGCTGAAGTTCAATATTAATTCTCCCTACATCATATTTATTTGTGGCAAAAATATCTAAATAATCCCTTAAAAGTTCCCTTATATTTTTATTTTGAATAGCATTCAGATCCCCCAATAGATTATAATCATCATTATTAGTTCGCGGCAAGAATTGAGGAGTTATGGTATTTCCATAATCGGGTTGCACAGTAGTATCATTTTTTATAATATCAAAATGAAGCAATTCTAAACTATCACTGGATATGTTGACATGTTGGTTTAACGTAATATTGTCTTGTAGCACCTGGCTTTTTGCACAATCAGTATTCAATTTAAATTTGCACAATCAGGTAAACCTAAAATAGCATAGTCCAAATCTAGCTTACTTACTAAAAAATTAACATACCTCTTTATATTACCAAATTTAATACATAATCGACAAGATTTATTAATTGTAAGAGTTCCTTGTGCCTGTCTAATAGTAATAGGGGTAACATTATGTAAATTACCATTTAAATATTGAACGAATTTGAGAGGTAAAATTGAGACAGTTGATCCACTGTCAACCACACAATACACTTTTTTATTGTCCACATATCCAGGAATAAATAATTGTCAAATATTATTAGTAGGGGGTAGTTGTATAGGAGCAGGAGTTTGAGATTGCAAGGAATTTGTGTTAACCCGTCAGTAGTCGCGTGTCGGTCTTTTCGCCGCCCGTATAACTTATCTTCTCCTAACTTCTATCAGATTATAAATACAACGGAGATCTACCATGTAGCTGACTTTGAAGGTTTCTCAAACACCTTAGTGAAGTAATAGGACGCCTTTGTTTTTCTTTCAGGTAAATTTTTAGAAACAAAATTGAAATTGGGGAAAAACTCTACGTAGCAATCACTAATGTCAGTTCATTTTTACTTTTTCGAATTACTCCATATCTCATGAATAAAATGAATAATTTAAGAAAACTTCAAATTTATATATTCATTGAAATGTTATCTTCATATATAAGGTGAAAAATATTTCTTATTTTACATATTTGGTATGCGGGGGGCCAGCGGCGAAAAGACCGAGCGCGACTAATGACGTTGTGGAAAAAGTCGCGACTACTCGCGGGTTAAATATACAACTCCTCTCCCAATGATACGCATTTTCTATACCTCTGTTTAAACATATTCTGCACGGACGACTTAGGTAGTTATTTTGATAATGAGTCTTAGGCATTCTAGGAGTGAAAAATCTAGAATTAAAATTTTGGGATGGGTTGTTTGGAGTGGGTCGAGTCGAATGTCTGGGCTGAGGATTGGGATTGTGCATAGGTCTAGTTTGTTGAAAATTTCTGTTGTTGTTATTAGGGTTGTGAGTTGGAATCGCTGCTAATTGTTTCGCAATGCGAAACCATTCACGAGTATTGGAAGGAGGGTTTACCATTAAACAATTTTGATACTCCGGCTTAAGCCCATCAGTTAATCCCTGTATTATTAAATTTCCCCCAAGCTGAAGTTGTCTTCCAATCTCAACTTTCTTTCTAAAATAAGAATCCAAATCACTTAGATCATTTAACTTTAAGGAGGTAAACTCAGAAAATTTTGGAACTGTAATCTGAATGAATTTTTCTGTTAAAATCTCAACAATTTCCTCGTAAGTAGCACAATCCAAACAAACATTTATATAAGCTTTTAGCGCTTCCCCCTTTAAATATTTTGAAATATTGTGTTTTTTCCACTCATTATCTTTTTTTTCTCCATAACACTCATTATCAAAGTGTTTAAACCACTTAAAAATATCCATGCCTGATTCAAAGTCAAAAGGTACAATATCAAGTTTATTTTCTGACATTTTTTTCCCTTTACCAATCCTGATCTTAGTAACATAAAAGAGGGATAATTCATAAGGAAAATATTTAAATGCTTCAATACTGAAATTCAATTACTATACTTCAAATAAATAACAATAACAATAATAAATAAATAATAAATAAATCAACTCTTTCTTTGTTATATTAGGAATGTTTGTTCTCTTTAAATTCATGTGAAATAAATAAATAAGTAATAAATTAACAATAAATAAATATCACGGTTTTCCATATATAGGAAATACACAACAAATAATTTTAAGAACACTTTTAAACTTAAGTAAAATTTCTATGAGCAGACAATTTCAATTAATGAATTAAGAACAAGCATTAAATTTTTGATATCTGTAAAAATCATGATAAAATAAACACTTTAAATAATGAAATCGTATTAGATTTTATAAACAATAGCGAAATAAAATAAAAACAATTAACTTACAATCACCTCGATATAGAACTTGTTCAAATACCTAAATTTTATTTAAATAAAACAAAAATAAAGCACTTCGTAGCTGCGACTCAACAGGTGTAAATTTCAATTATCTTGTGCTAGCGATGGAATCTATAGTAGTTTCGCAATCATACTGTAGGTGTTCATTTATTATTCGCGGCCTTTACAGATGTTCTTTAGCTTAAATAATCAGCAGACATTTTTGTAGATGTTAAGTATAAAAAATAACTGAAGGGATATTTCACAAACACGGGATTTGCAGATGCAGATGCCGAACATAACCACAAACAAGACTTCATAAGATGATATTTTTCACAGAACTCCTACTTATCACCAAGTTCTTTTGAAGATCGCTTTAAAGATTCTGAATTATCTGAAATCGTTTTTCTTTCGACATCGTTCCTTGCAACATTATTGGCATTACTTTGATGACTTAGGTGCTTCTAAGAACAAAACACACATAGCAGGTGTTTCAGCGAGTAATTGTTCATCGAACATGGCGAACATGGCGAGCAATATTCATCGCTGTGAAGCAGGTTTCTCTGACAGGAACAGTCTGCAGTTCACAAACCATACTAGTTTAATATTTCTCCAGAGATGCACACCGGCTCATTTATCCTGCCTGCAAATGTAATAAATATAAATTCGACGAAATAACTCTAGGGCATAAACTCTAGGAATCCGCAGCAGCACGAGCAGAGTAGTCGCTCTGACAGTTGGCGAGCAGTGGAAGAATTTCATTGGGGTATTTCCCCATTATAAAAACAAACACCATCAGTCTTCAAGTTCTTTATTATGAACTCATAAAATAGGTAAGCTTTTCCCCGCAATCACCTTAGCACACTTCGACACTACAACCTCGTTATCCAGTCCACATCATCAGATTTTCTAATTCAGCGGGGAAAAGAAACGGGCGTCTTGATAGTGTAAAAGGCAATTGCATTCTAACGCTCCTCAAAAACCAAATGAAAAATAACAATTTCACGACAAAACTAGCTCCCTTCTACTCCGCGTCAATCATTTTAAAAATCCAATTAGGGTTAACTCGAGTCTCAACGAAAAAAAAAATGATCAGTTCTGATTGGTCTTAGCAAGCGTGTCCTCGGCAGGATCTATATTTTTCCTCGTAAATAACAAGCCCTTTAACAACGCGCATTAACACCTGTCACGCGATGTTCAATAAAAAAATAAAATTAAAATCTCGGGAATATTCCAGAAAGTAAAAAGGTTACGAAATACCTCCCGCCTTTTTGAGAAGCAAGCAATAATTTATTAATAAATAAAATAAGAAAAAGAATTTTAGCTGTTACAAGTTAGTACATTACGAAACTAAGATTGAAAAATATGTTCCACAAATTTAGAATTGAAGCTAAGAGAGAACAAAATGGCGCAATTTTTTTTTTATTTTATTACATATATATACAGATATAATATGAATCTAATGAGGGGCTTTAAATGATTAAAGATGCAATACAAAATATTTTTTTCAGCGACAAATATTTATTTACTATGAAAAGCAGTATAAAAAATTATATAACTAAAAATTAATACAAATATGTAAACAGATTAAAATAATCCAAGGTATAAAAATAAAAATAAATATATGCACACATTACACACAAATGAATGCAGTGAGGGAATTTAATGATACAAGATCTTTTTAGAAAAGATGGTTTAAGTGACAGACATTGTTTTAAAAATTAAATACAATTTTGAAAACTTGGATAAAAGATTTAAATAAGTAAATTTAATAAAAATATAATAAACAGTTTAAGGAAATTAAAATTCCAAAAAAAAAAATAATAATACAATTTGCAAAGTATACAAATATTAACTGCCAATGTTTTTTTTAAATCCTGCATAAAGTTTGACGAACAATAATATATAAAAATTTAGCGTGAAATCGTACTTGAATTGCTTTGCGCAATTGTACGATATTTGGTGTGAAGACGATGTGCTCAGGCAGGGTTCAAACTGGAGAGACCACGGTCAGAAAGCGAGATCTTAAGTGCCGAGCAAAAGGCTAGCTCGCTCGTTTCCTGCGAGAAACTTGTTATACTGACCTTGGAAGATGGCACTGCTACAGGTACAACTTTCGACATTTGTAAGCGAGTGTCGATTATAATTTTAAGTGTCTGGTTCTGCATTTAACCAGTTTTTGTAGTTTGTTTTGATACTTATGTACGTGGAAAACCCAGCTTCACACTTATGTCTTTGAAAATGGGAGTAAAATTAATTTTGCTCTGTCTGACAAGATCTTGTATTCACCAGTCAAATGACACCAAAATCCAGTGATACGCTTGCTTTGAAAATAAATTACAAGATCGCTTTGAAATGTTAAATCAATGAGAGCTTTGTATTCATCAGAGTTTAAGTTGTGTGTTATTGTTTTGACACTGAATGAATTTAATACCCATTTAAAATCGTTCCATCATCTTATTTTAAGCAGCTCGAAAGTAATGCTCAAATGAATATAGCAGAGCTTCGATCATGAATATTTATGCGATTTCTTTTCCAAACTTGAAGTTATGGTCATTTAAGAACATTTTAGTAAGAGGAAAGCAACTTATATCAGCCTTTTCTACACTATCAGACAAAAATGTAAATTCCTTTTAAATACCAACATTTTGGAGTTTGCATCATAAACAATAACACTTTCTCCTTGCAACGATATATTCATTTCGTTCATTTTACTAAAAATGTCCGCCTAATGTGCTAATTTACATGACATTACAGCTTCTTTCTTTTTTTATTTAAATCATTTAAAAAAATACATTTACTAGAAGGTTTTATTGTTTAAGTGGGCGGAGCAAATTCTAAAAGCTGCATTGTTCACTTTTTTTGGAAATTTTATTTAAATTATGTTGCTATTGGTTATAGTTTTGAAAGAAACTTTCTTTCGTCTATTTTCCGCTCAAAACAGATATAAAGATAAAAATTATACATATTAAACGAACTGTAACTAGTAGAAACAATTTACTAACAAAATGGGATAAATGGGTGGGATTAAAATTATGTCAGGGCGGGTACTCATTGACAAAAAGTTTATAAGTAAGGGGTGGAACTGAGCAAAATTTTAAATTCTTCGTGCAATGACAAATGTAAAGAACCAATACATATTTTTAAAATTGCTACAGATTTATTTGTGATTGGAAAATTTGGCAGAGACCAATAGAAGAAAATTAAAAGAAAATTTTAAAGTGATGTTGCAAAGTGATACAAAAAATGCATTTTTAGCAATATACATTGCTTTTAAAATTAAGTACAATTATTAAAATAGCATAGAAAATTTAAATAACTAAGAAACTGTAAAAATAAAATAAATAGATTAAAGCAATTAAAGTTACAAAAACAAAAAAAAAAACTATATTCACAACGCATATAAATATTAAATGTATCTAATGATGGATAAACAGATTAAAGAATTTAAATTTATAGATAAAAAAAAGAAATATATGTACACAATATGCACTAATGTAATATGAATCTAATGAGGGGCTTTAAATGATAGAAGATGCAGTAAAAAGTATGTTTTAGCGTCAAGCTTTACTTTACTATGAAGCACAAATTAAAAAAATATATAAACTAAAAATTAATACAAATAACAACAGATTTTAAAAAATCAAAGATATAAAAATAAAAATGAAATATATGCATCATATTACACACAAATGAATCTAGTAAGGGATTTTAAATGATACAAGATCTTAAAAAAAAAAAAAAAAAAAAAAAAGTTCTAAGCGACAGATATTTTTTTTTTAAATTAAAACTACGATTACTACTTTTGAAAACTACGATTAAAATTAAAAGAAAATTTAAATTACAAAAAATAAAAATAATGCAATATGCAATATATACAAATACTAAACGACGACAGTTTTTTTTAGTTTTTATAAAGTTTGACCGACAATAATATATAAAAGTTTAGTGCGGAAAATATGCTTGAATTTTTTTTCACAGTTTTTTTTCTTTTTTTCAATTTCTGGTGCAATTTTCAACGATTAGCAAATTTCTAATTCTGCATTTAACCGGTTTCTGTATTTTGTTTTGATACGTGTGTAAGTGGACAATCTTAGCTTCACACAGATATGTCATTTAAAATGGGGGGAGGAAAATTAATTTTGCTCTGAATGGCAAGATTTTCTATTTAACTGTCAAATGACACCAAAATTCAGTGATACGCTTGCCTTGAAAAGAGATTTCTAGATCGCTTTGAGATGTTAAATCACTGACAGGCTCGTATTCCTCAGAGCTTAAGCTGCGTAGTTTTGTTTTTACACTGAATAAATTTAGTACCCATTTAAAACCGTGCAGCATCTTATTTTAAGCAGCTGGAAAGTAATGCTCAAATGAATTTATCAGAGCTTCGAAATAACCTTCAATATTTTTCCGAATTTTCTTCCAAACTTGATGTTATGGTCATTTAAGAATATTTTAGAACGAAGAAAGCAACTTATATTAGCCTTTTCAATACATCCAGGTCTGAAGATAAGTTTCCTCTTAAATGCGATACTTAGGAATTTAATACTTTCTCCTTGCAACGATAAATACATTTCGTTCATTTTACAAAAAAAATATCCGCCAAATAGACCAACTAACATGACCAATCTTTACCATTTGAAATTGTAGCTAATTGAGGGTTGTGATCGGTCAAAAAGGTTCAACCTCTGCACGCAGCTCCAGCAAATGTGTTAACGATTTTCCTCGGGATAACTATCTTACTTCAATATGCAGCAGCAGGGACTGATGCAGGTTTCCCATATCTTCGCAAATTAGTTTGAAAAGTCTACTTTTAAGTGATATTTTATAATGTTTATTATTTTTATGGCATCATTTAGAACTGTCTTATGTTCAAGAGGCATTTTTCTTCAGGATAGCGGCCCAGTAAACGCATGATATACGGCCACAAGCTTGTTTCGTTGCGGCCAGAAGGATTTACGGCCATTTGTGACTAAAAAATGTTGTGCCATAAATGTCTCGCTGCTCATTACGGCAGCTATCGTCAAGCCGATAACGGATCGGCGATGAAAGAATTGTTGCGTTTACTTTTCCGGCCAACTCTTAACGGTCGGTTTCTGGCTTACATGTAGCGGCCCATCATCTTGTAGAAAGCAGAGGGCTAATATCGTTTAACCGGCATTTTTGTTTTAAGAAAAGATTTTTTTAAAAGTCTATTTCTATAAGCGTAAATTCAATTACTTTAAGTGAGGGTTTTAATAAGCACATAAAAATTATGCGAGATTTAAAACAGCAAAATAGATGGCATATTTTTATTTAGTTTGAAAATATTTAAAAAAAAAAATAGAAATGATCTCCAAAATGTATACAATATCCCAAGTATTTTTTTTCACCGGTGTCGTATTACATTCATTACAAATAAAAAAAATAAGGAAAATGAATAAATATTAAAGATTTAAAAGAAATATTAAAAAAAACAAACTCTCTTAGATTGTGCCTAAAGCAGTCTCTGTCTCCCCATCTCTCTTAGTAATGCCAAACTTTCGCATTACTAAGAGATGGAGCTGTTATGGCAAAAGATGGCGGGCCGTTATCAAACACTTTAAGCCAACGTTAACGTGTCACGAGTGGCTCGCAAGTTATGTGTTTGTTGGGTAATCAGATGGGCATGAGCTATACTGAAGTCATATTTTGTTTTCAATACGATGGAAAATGTTAGGGAAGAATTGGCTGTGGTAAGCAAATATTTAATTCTTCTTTTTTCCCAATATGTATTGACATTTAAAAATCACACCACCCTTTTATTCCCTTCAGGGCCCCTAAGGGGCGCTATGGGCGACTGACCCCCCCTAAAATATTTTGAGCCCCCCCCCCCGGGAAAAATTTCAAGGTCACTAAATGAACTTATCTTCCGGAAATTCAAACGAAATTCTGTTCAAACGATAAATTTAGTTTTGAGACCCCCTTCACAGTTTTGCAAAATTACTATATTTCTGCTAAAATAAGTGTTTCAACACTCCCTCATCCTGTTTGTACACATGAAGCTAACACGATGTTTAATTTTGCATCTGTTATTCACCAAAAAATTTTCATTATCATATACTTTTCTTGGCATAAACTGAACTTATTACAACAGTTTAATACGAAACCTAGTATCTACAATTTGAATAGGCACTCATTTATCTTTCCGCATCAGAGAGAGAAAAAGAATTATGAACTCCCGCCCCCCTTCTAACTACGGCCCTGATTCCCTAACGAATAAACAATCAGAATAGGCGATTTTGAAATGAAGGAACTTAAAAGATTACTGCAGATATAATTAATGACATGATACTTAAATTAGAATACTTTCTTTTAATATAAGCCTGAGGAGAAAAGCATAATTTTAAAACATTTTTACCAACCTTTACTTTTATTTACACCAGATGTTCTTAGCTTTCAAAATAACAACCAGTGTATCAAACACATTAACACACTATTTTTTTACATTATGGATAAGTCAGAAGGAAAAACTCTTTTCAAAACAAATATTTGCAACTTCAATATTGATAAGAAAATCAATTTTACCATCAAAGAACTTTATCGTGAGAAATGGGGTTTAACAAAAGTTTTATTTTTCACTTAAATACTACCAATCATTATAAAATTTTACAGGGTTATAAGTCTAACAAAACAGAGATTTCTAATATTTTCAGATAATAAAAGTAAAAAGATATTTGTCAGGGCTCATGGTTAAGGCTCCTGATCTGCACATTTAATGGTTTAAATAGTCACATTTTTGTTATTCACTGTTTTTTTTTTTTGTGCACTGTAGTAAACGGAAAGAAATATTTCTTTACTTCTGGAATAACCTACGATTAGTTATTAGCAATTAACATATTTTAGGAGCAAAATATAGCACAGATAGCTTCTTTGGAATTTATTTCATAAGTTTATTTTTCATAACATATTTCTCGTTAGTATGACATTAACAGGTGCTTCCTAAAACAAATCTTTTGAAAAAATCTTTTAACACATATCTCCCACACAAAATGTTTCTCTTCAATATGAATCTAAGCATAATTCTAAGAAAATTTCCAGTTGCATATCACGCACACAAAAAGATCACACCATCATGAATTGACAGACGCTTGCTTGAATCACACATTTGAGAAAATTTCTTGTTTCATATCTCGCATACAAAGTTCTTGACCAGTGTGAGTTAAGGTATGCCTGGCTAAATGACACTTTTTAGAAAATTTCTTGCTGCATATCTCACACTCAAATGGTTTCTCACCAGAATGACTTAGTAGATGGCTGCTTAAGTGGCCCTTTCGAGAAAATTTCTTGTTGCATACCTCACATTCAAAAGGTCTCTCACCAGTATGAATTAACAGATGGCTGCTTAAATGGCTCTTTAGAGAGAATTTTTTGTTGCATACCTCACATTCAAAAGGTCTCTCACCAGTATGAATTAACAGATGGCTGCTTAAATGGCTCTTTAGAGAGAATTTTTTGTTGCATACCTCACATTCAAAAGGTCTCTCACCAGTGTGAGTTAACAGATGCTTCCTTAAAGCAGTCTTTACAGAAAATTTCTTGTTGCATATATCACACACAAACGGTTTCTCACCCCTATGAGTTAACATATGCCTGCTTAAATTGCTGTTTACAGAGAATTTCTTGTTGCATACCTCACAATCAAAAGGTCTTTCACCAGTATGAGTTAACAGATGCTTCCTTAAAGCAGTGTTTACAGAAAATTTCTTGTTGCATATATCACACACAAACGGTTTCTCACCACTATGAGTTAACAGATGGCTGCTTAAATGGCCCTTTAGAGAGAATTTTTTTTGCATACCTCACATCCAAAAGGTCTCTCATCAGTATGAATTAACAGATGGCTGCTTAAATGGCCCTTTCGAGAGAATTTTTTGTTGCATACCTCACATTCAAAAGGTTTCTCACCAGTATGAATTAACAGATGGCTGCTTAAATGGCTCTTTTGAGAGAATTTTTTGTTGCATACCTCACATTTAAAAGGTTTCTCACCAGTATGGATTAACAGATGGTCGCGTAAATGGCTCTTGCGTGAAAATTCTTTGTTGCATACCTCACACAAAAAAGACTGTTTTGGCAGAAATTCTTGCATAGTTCACAAATAAAAGGTTTTCCAGTCAGTGAGTTAGAAGCTGCTTTTTTCAAAAAGTTCTGATAAGGAATATTTTGCTGCATTTGTTACGCATTGAAGATATTTTGTTTGATGTGATGTATTAGATGTCTTTAAGCAGCTGCAATAAAATAAAAAAAAAATTAATATCTGTTTTTACGTTTTATTAAAAAACAAACAAAAATACATAAACATATCACGAAAATTAAAAAAAATAATTGTAATAAAATCGCTATCATTGTATTAAAAACTGCAGTAGACTCCCAGTTATGTGAAGTTAGCAGAATCAAAGGTGTGGCAGATGCCTCTGCTAACAGTATGAAAATTAAATTGTAAATAAATAAAATGAATAGCAACATTTTACAAATAAATAACGTATTATAAATAAAATATAAAGTAAATTTAAGTAGAAAATTTAGACAAGGTTTTTGTTTTAAATGGGTATATTTAAAAATGAACTTTTCTGTTTTACACAAATTTTGACTGTATCTTCAAAAACTATAATAATATATTCTCTCCGTAGTGCTCCTGTGAAAAACATAAATATATTACAATGAATTTTGTGAAGGTGACCCATTTTAAAAGATAAAGAAAATCAGTATTACACGAAAATAGAATTACATATTCAAAGTTCCTCAAACTTGAAACCTATCTAAAATGGAATATTTTGCCATCGTGTTTCTTTCTTGGCAGGTTTTCGGAGAATATAGAATCATCCCATAAATGGAAACATTTGACAGTACCGAAGAATAAGTATATACCTACTAAGATGAAAATGGGTTTCTGATGGGACCAACTGACACTGACAGTTAAGGAAAAAAAACAGTTTATACAAATGAAATAACTGCGCTTTGATTGAGTTTCGACACCATTATTTTTGTTTATTTTATAATTTTATATCAAATACAGTTGACTCCCTCAAATGTGCAACTCTAAAATCCACAACTCTCTAAAATTCGCACTTAATTTACAGATGTAAAAAATGAAGATTTCAGTTCAGATATAAGGACAAAATTTGAATTTTTCGCTTTATATCAATTCAATATATATTTTAATTTGTATTTTTTTTTAATTTTACTGAAATCATGTTTTTTCTTGAAGAAAAAATAAACTTATTTCTGAGAAAATTCAAGATATTCACAATCTTCTTAGCAAAATATATTTATGTATTTATCAAGTTTTTTTTCAATTATTAAATCTGGCTAAACCTGAAATAAAACTTCCTTATTTTATGATTTTGATATGAATTAGTAAGGTAATTTTACGAGGCAAGTTGCACTGAATAATTTAGGAAAAATACATTTCAACTTTATAATGACTATTTAATCATATATAATTTGACCTTCACTTTTAATATTTAAATCATATTAAAAATTAACTAAATTTTTATTTTATTATTTTAATATTTTATTATACTATTGTAAGCATTCATTATAGTTTTGATTGCATCATTAATTAAATTTAAATGACTGTTTAAAAATGTAAGCAAAGCAATGACCAGAAATCAGCAAAATTCTAAAATTCGCCAAACTCTGATCCCAAGCTGAGGATTTGAGGGAGATCTCTCTCCATCGAATAGCCAACCTTGCCAAGGAATCTGTATGATTGAAAAAATATACGTCAAACTTTTCTGTAGCAAGGAATTCTGCTCTTTTGAATTGGTCAACAAACTTTTAAGCTCCAGTTTCTTCTTTCTCCGAAAGCTCTTTTAGAGATGAAAAGACATCATCAGCATTTTTTACTTACCCATCATACGTAATATAGGGTAAATCTTGCAATCGTTTTGAAAATCGAAATTTTTTTTGACGGATTTACACGTTTCAGTTACTGGAGATTCCGAAAAACATATTTTTTAAAAAAAATTTGCCGTCCTTCTGTCTGTCTGTAAACGCTCTATCTTCCGAAAAAATTGAGATAGAGACTTGAAATTTTCTATGTGCTTAGTATGTAAGAATGGGACGAAGCCTATTTAATATCAGCAACCTCGATTATCTGGAACTATTTTTTTTTTCGGACTCTCGAAAATTTCGTTCTGATGAAAGGTATATAAAATTTTCGATTTTTTTTATTTTAAAGGAAAGGGCATGAAAGGCAATAAAATAACACGAATTTTGCATAAAAAACGAAGTCGATCGGATTGTTAGTTGCTGAGATATCTGTAATGCTGTTTTTCACATTCTTCAATTTTTTAAGACCCTGTATTTCATTCAAAAATACATTTTAATTGGAAATGAGAAGCTTTATCCGATGCAGTAAATTTTTAGTGAATATGAATATTATTTTTGGAGTAATTAGGATGTTTCTTTTACGCCATTCGGTACTACTTGAGTAATTTCGCGTTTTATACAACTTGTCGAAATGGGTTCATCAGCAATTCATTAATGGAGCATTACTATGTATATTAAAAAGATTAAAATATACGTTTAAATTTCGTTTTGGAAATGCGATGCATTTGATAAATAGTTTACATGTGCGTTTTATTTTCATATGTTATAATATGCATATCCATGATGGGTAAGTATTATGGTGGCCCCCAACGACTAGTTAGAACTGAATATAATTCATATTTCATATGATTTTTTTAAAAGGGACTATAAAAGTGTGTATAATATTATGTGCTACCCGGAATTCATAAAAGCGACTCTGTTCTTGAACAAGTTATTTTTGAACTTTCAATGCATTTTTCTCGCTGGGATTTTTTTATTTCGAGTCTCGTTAATATTGAGGGAAAGAGCAGAGGGATATTCAAAAGTTTTGACATTCACCTGGGATTTTAAATCCTACAGATTCCTTGCCCAGGTTGGCAATACGATGCTCTGCTGAGCCAAGCATTAAAGACCGGTCACATGATTAATAGGTCTGTTGCTTTCGTTGGGAATGGAGAGGAATTTCGTCCCCTCAGTGCTTCCCTACCTTCGGAAAGGTCCATTATTTTGGCAGTATACCAAGACAGGTCTTTTAAAACTGGTCACGCAACAGAGAGATCACAAGATAAATCTCAAGAATATTTCCGCAAATCAATTTTTCTCTCTCGTTGAAATTCTTTCATTTCGATTCGCGTTAATATTGAGGGAAAGGGCAGAAGGATATTGGAAGTTTTGACGTTCACCTGGGATTTTACATAATAGAGCTCATCAGTGTGATGTCACAGACAACTCAATCCCGCATTTCCATGGTAAATGGGACAATACAAACCGAGAGAGTTTAGAGTGGGCTAGAGATACACTCTTTACCATCAAAAAGACTTTCAATATAAAATCAGATATTGTTCAAATGCTGAACTCATTGAACTGGGTGAAGTTTTAAAAGCGATCTGCAAGTATTTGGACCGAATTGTAACTTGCTTAAATCAGTTTCAGGGTTGAATTTTTAGCTTAACGATAACACAACACATTTCATCTCTATCTCTTCTGAGCTCTGTGGTTAGTTTTGACCCAATTTCTGGAGTTGGGACGTCAGCGTGATGAAATCTATTGGATTAAAAGAAATTCTTTTACTTTCTTCTATCTTCAATAGAAGAAAGTATTGTAATCGACATTTTTTCGACTTCCAGTTTTCGACGCATTTACACGTTTTAGGGGCCAGAGATTCCAAAAAACATGTTTTTACAAAGGGTCTGTCTGCTCGTGTGTCTGTTCGTATGTCGCCATTTTACCATAAAAAAGTGTATGAAGTTATGCATAGAATTGAACCAAAATTTTTGTGAATGTTTTTTCCTGTGGCAAGCAGGTCCTCCTTCAGTTTTGAAATATCCCGCCGGAAGGGGGCGCTGAAATCGCGATTTTTGTGCCATTTTCAATATTGTACCGGCCAAAAGTATATAAAGTTATGCATCGAATTGAACCAAATTGTTTGTGTAAATGTATGGCTATGGCTAGTTGGTCCTTCCTGAATTTGAAAAAAATCCGCCCGATGGAGGCGCTGCAATCGCGACTTTTGTGCCATTTTTAATATTGTACCGACGAAATTTATATGAATTTATACAACGAATTGAACCAATTTTTTGTGTAAGTGTATAGCTATGGCTAGTTGGTCCTCCCTGAATTTGAAAAAAATCTGCCGGAAGGGAACGCTGCAATAACCAGTTTTATCCATTCTCAATATTGCACCACCTAAAAGTGTATGAAGTTAGTCCTAGAACTGAACTAAAATTTTTGTATATAATTATTTTTTGGTAAGGCAAATAGGTCCTCCCTGAATTTGAAAAAAAATCTACCTATCATTCTATCGTACATCGGCTCGTGCAGAGACGGAAATGATGGAGATCCACCATCCCGTCTCTAGGCCCTGTCAGGCCCTTGCGGCAACATCCAATGAGGGGCATCGACTGGGTCCGAGATTCGCAAACCGCTAGGCGGCAACTACTCCGGGCTCCCATCCGCACACCCCACCTTCACGTCACCTACGGCGTTAGTGGCCAGCCCGGAAGCCGACCACGTTCCCAGCTATTGATGAGAGAGGTCGAAAGCGACAGCTCTCCTGCCCATTAAGTAACCTCAATGGTGAACGGACACCTGGGATTTGCACCCACTGAACCATGACGAGCCCCAGGATGACGATGCCCACAAGAACGCCGAAACCAGTGACCCATTGCCATGGGACGACGGATGCAAATTTGCTGTACGGCAGGCCCCACAAGATGAAACCACTATAGCAGGGAACACATTGATGCGGGTTAGCCGTGAATGAAGGTACCCCTAGCAGGACCCTAGGAGGACGGGGAAAGTCCCTCCTGCACACATAGACATGTACTCGCTCTAGGGTTTTGCGCCCCCAAACCCTGCACGTGATGACTTACGAACACCCCTTAGGGTGCACCTGCTGCATACGGACACAGGGCCGGAGACTAGATACTCGTGACTGAAACCTCGCGGGCCGTGAAAACCCCCCGCGGTGGCTGGAGAAGCCACCGAGTCTAGGCTTTGGTCGCCCAAGACACTCCCCACTCTCCCGGCAAGCCAGGAGGGGTCCAGAGTCCCGGGCTAGGTGCTGGTAGCGACCCAAGGCGGGCCCAGAAAGCTCCACCTTGACTGCATAGACACAGCCTCGCTAGAGGGTTGGCGCGAACGGAACCCCGCGCGCCTCGCTCCGCCCCCTGGCCGGGGAGCCGAGCGGGGCCAAAACGAGGTCCCGCCACGCACTACCGTTACCTCAGAGCCCACGTTGGTTCCTAGACCCGAGGGCCTCTCCCCGTGCAATGTGGACTCCTACCAGAAGAGTGAAGGTACCTCTAGCCAAACCCTGGGGGACGAGGAAAGTCCCCCCACGTCATCCGAAGCGACGACCGGCTCGGGTGTTAGTAGCGGGAAGATTAGTTTGAGGTACTGCTAAGTCTGTATCACTGGACGCAGAAAACCCCAGTCCCGCCTAGACACGTCAGACTTGATCGGACCAAAGAGTTTACCTGGGGGAGATGTGCCACTGCTTTAACCAGTGAGCGTCCGGCCCAGGACTCTGTGGTGAGTGGATCAGGAGGCGAGCCTGCCAGCCAACCTCCTCCCACGGGTGCCAGGCCGTGTGGGACAAACGCTGCCACGGCGCCCTTCCGACTCGACCTGTCCCTTGGTACGAGCGGAGCACCCCAGTCTCCCCCACCTAGGAGCTGGCACACCACTACTTCCGCTACAGAAGTGATGAGTGGCTGAGTTTCCCGGTGGATAAAAGTCACACCGGGCACTGGCCCAGAGCCTCTCCCATTGCTAACTCCAGGAGATGCTGCACGCCGATCCTGCGAGATGCAATGACACTAGAGAGTCCCCACCACTTGTTCCGACAAAGTCCACACTCTCCTTCCAGGCTCCCTCTCAGTCATGTTTGTGGCCGAGGTCCCGATCACCTTGGTTTCCCATTGCCCAGATCCTAAAATCCGGCGCCTCGACCTTCGCATGAGGTTCGCTGGCGAACTCCTAAGACCCGCCACTGGGATAGGGCTATGAGCGTCCCTTGGTGGCTTCTCTCGAAAACCGAGGACCACGGGATTCCTACTACCCGAAGGTAGCCGAACAGAGAAACCCCAGACACTCGTTATCCGTGGCCACCGGACCAGAGCAGGCGCCGTCCACTCTGGCCTCACTTGGAGGTGGTGATTCAGTCCCCGACCGGCCCCCGTCGAGCATCGTGTACTACGAGCGCTGCCCGGCTCTCGGTCATCTCTCCCACTGAAGGGATCGGGTCGAGACCACCGGGAGGGGCGGCCACGTGCAGAGACGGAAATTCGTTTTTACTCCGATTAATTGATTGAAGCAGAAATTTAAGATGAAAACCAAAGTTCGTATGGTATTGAATTAAAATTATTAAAACATTAAAATGAGTAACTATTTTTTAAAAATATTAAAATGTACTAATGAGATAGAAGAAAGTTTTGGGATTGGTACATCCGATCCGATTTCGAAACAACCGGTTTGTGAAAAAGAAAGAAACTGATTATTTTACCAGGAAATGTTTACATTTCTACATCATTAAATCTTACCAAGATCAACATTAAAGGTTACAGTAGACTCCCTCAAATCCGCACCTAATTTAGGAATGTAAGCAATGAAACATTCATTTCATATAGAAGGACAAAAATTGACTCTTTTAGTTTAACATCAATTATACGCATATTTAAATTTGTTATTTTTGTTAATATTACTGAATTCAGGTTTTTTCATGAAGGAAGAATAAATTGATTTCTGAAAAAAATTAAAGATAGTGGTAGTGGCAATCTTCTTACCAAATACATCTGCAAGCTTATTTGATTATTAAGTCGGGTTAAACCTGAAATAAAACTTCCTTATTTTATGATTTTGATGCTAATCAGTAATCTACCTTTTAGAGACAAGTTTTATTAAATAATTTAGGGAAAATACATTTCATCTTTGTAATAAATGTTTAATCATACATTATTGATTATTAACTTGACCTTTGCTTTTAATATGTTATATAAGTTAAAATTACCTAAATTTTTATTATTTTAGTTTATTACTCATTTTAATATTTTATTATATTTTAAGCATTCATTATAGTTTCAATTCCATTACTGATTACATTGAAATTATTGTTTAAAAAAATTTACAAAAAAGGCTATGATCAGAAATCCACTAAATTCCAAAATCTGCACAACCTCCGGTCCGAAGCTGTGCATATTTGAGGGAGTTTACTGTATTACAGTAGACTCCCTCCAATCCACACATAATTTACGGATGTAAACAATGAAATATTCAGTTCAGATATGGGGACAAAATTTAACCTTTTTAGTTTTATATCAATACCATATATATTTTCATTTGTATTTTCTTTTAACTTTCATAATTTAATTTCTAAATTCATGTTCTTTCATGAAAGAAGAAAAAAAAATTATGAAAATTCAAAATATTTTTTATATTACTGTAATCACATTCCTCTTACCAAATACATTTATGTATTAATCAAGTATTTCTAAAATAAATCTTCCTTATTTTATAATTTTGTCCTGAATTAGTAATTTACCTATTTGAGGAAGTTTATTGAATAATTTAACAAAAATACATTTAATCTTTATATTGATTATTTATTCATAGATTAGTGATTATTAACTTTTAAAATTTTAATTATGTTAAATTTTATCTAATTTTTTATTATTTTAGTTTATTTCTTATTTTAACTTTAAATCCGCAAGAACTGCAAAACCTCTGGTCTGAAGCTTTGCGGATTTGAGGGAGTCTACTATAATACTTTTAAAACAGCAAATAACTATAAAAACATTCTTTTTGTTTAAAGATGATTCTGCAAAATTATTGCGAGTACCTTAATTATTTTTAAATAAGAGTAGAACTGGTATAAGGTTTTAAAAAATATTTTAAAGAAGTTTTCTAAATATTCAGTCTGTCTCATAATTTTAGATTCGGCAGACTGAATAGTTTCATATTCGGTAGTATAACTGAATATCGAATAGATATCGAATATTAGATGCAGCCCTATTCAAAATCTATGTGATGGAAAAAACATTGTTAAGATAAATATTCTCCCCTAATTAAAGAAAATCCCTCGTTTTTCATAAATTTCAGCAAAATCTGTTATTTTTTTTAAAATTTAATAATTAATCAGAGTATGATGAAAAACATCACAAGCCTTTATTTCTAAAGACTATACATAGAACACACATATACCCTGTTCACACTGAGAAAGTTACGTCACTTAACAAAAAACTACTTTTTTAGGTTTTTTACTTTTTATGCTACTTTTTGTAGCGGTCGTCTCAGAATCAAGATTCTCACTTGAGCAAGTTCCTGAATTTCTTAACTATGAGTTGAGTGGAAATCTGGCTTCTGAATATTTAAATATTATTTCTGAATTTTAAAATATTTAATTCTGATTATTAAATTACTGGAGTTGAAACCTACAAATAATTATAAACTATTCCAAGTTGTTATTTGTTTACCCCAGTTGCTTAAAACGTGTGTTTGTGGGAGTGTTTTGTATTCAAAGGCAGAAAATGGAAAATGTTGAAAGTGTTACGTATTTCCTCCTGCAAAAGAAATTGGAAACATGATGAAATTAATTTTTTAATTGAAATGTGTCAGGATAATTGCTGTGTAAACAAAAAAGAAGTTAGACGTTGCAGTTACAAATTTCAGAACCAGATGTCAGTTTGGCCAAGTTAAGTCACTTACAATGTTTAGTTAATGGGAACAGATGTAGTCTAATTCTGGGGATCCTGCTTCAAAAAATTTAAGTGATTCAGTGCGAACAGAGTATTACAATAACATAACAAACATAGAAACTTCCAGAAAATCAAACTAACAACAATAATACTGTTGCCACTGATAATAATATAATTTACTATAAGGTATTAAGTACAATTAATGTGCGATTACATTCTCAACAATTTTAACTCGTAGATTTATCTTCTATACTAATGATATTTTGCTAAACTTTTGTACTTTTCTATACTTTAATACTTTTCTGACAAGTAAAATGTCGTACAGTAGAGGACCTATTATACGGAATCTTCAGGACCGAGGGCTTTCCGGATTTTGGAATTTTCTGGATTTCGGTTTTTTCCAAAATTTGAAATTTTTCAGAAACATAAAAATAACAAAATTTAAACAATCCCATGTAGAAAAATATTAAAATTTATGTTTTCAATAGTTTTTAAGTTATGTAAACAAAAATTACAACATTATTCAATGATAACAATGAAAAAATAAAAAATGAAATGGGTAACTAATATTCTATCTACAAGCTCAATCGTTTTCTTCTTTACAGCTACATAATTTGCAAAAAAAAATTTCATGATCATTTTTAATAAATCGTATTTTTGGTTGTCTATCATGCAGGAATACTTTTTCCACAAGGGTTTTTAATCTTTTTCGTGAATTCCATCAAAAAAAAAAAAAGTAACTGTAAGCAGATAGGCCATTTTGGAAATGTCTGAGAAGGGAGGACATTCAATAAACAATAAAATAAACAGAAGGCTATTATATGTGCATGTTCAGATAGTAAAATGGTGTAGTCATAATATCTTTTTATAGGAAGGGGAGGAGGAGAAATATCTAAAGATTTTTTTTAAAACAAGTCGTAATATAGTACACTCAATATATCCGCACAGTTTAGGACCAAAGATTGTGCAGATTTTAGAATTTTGCGGATTTATGGTCATTGCTTTGTTTATATTTCTTAAACAGTAATTTGAATGTAATTAATTATACAATTAAAAGTACATTGAATGCTTACAATATAATAAAATATTAAAATAAGTAATTAATTAAAGTAATAAAAATTAAGATAATTTTTAAAATGATTAAAATATTAAAAGCAAAAGTGAAGTTAATAATCAATAATGTATGATTAAATATTCATTATAAACATGAAATGTATTTTTCCTTAATTATTCAATGAAACTTGCCTCATAAAGGTAACATTGCTAATTCACACCAAAATCATAAAATAAGGACATTTTATTTCAGATTTAGCCAGAGTTAATACCAAAAAAAAAAAAAAAAAAAAAAACTTGACTAATACCTAAATATATTTGGTAAGAAGATTGTGGTTACCAATAATATCAACAATATCATGAATTTTTTCAGAAAAAAATTTATTCTTCTTTTATGAAAAAACATGTTTTCAGTAATATTAACAAAAATTACAAATTAAAATGCATATGGAATTGATATAAAACAAAATACGTCAAATTTTGTTCCAATATCTGTATTTAAATTGTTTAAATCCATAAATTATGTGTGAATTTAAAAAAGTTGCAGATTTAAGGGAGTGTACTGTATAAATTAATGTTATACTAAAATTTGACGAAAAGATGATTTTTTTCTAATTTCAGAAGGTAGGAGCTGTTCCCTCGCCACCGAACTTATTTTAGTAGTTGCACATTAAAATAATTAACTGAAAAAAACAATTAGAAATCTGTAAAATTTTTGAAAAAATTTAAGAGTTACAAAATTTTAGTAAAAATTTACAAATTTAAAAAATTTTGTGATTTTTTTTTTTTTTTTTTTTTTTTTTTTTTCGGAATTTGGGTCTTTGAGGATTTTGGAATTCCGGATAATAGGTATTCTACTGTCCCTATATGACAGTAAATTTTCTCTTCCAAAAAAAATCCTTTGATTTTAAATTATTTGTTTTAGAATATAAGAAAATTACATTCACAGTCATGAAATTTAAAATTTTATAAATTAAATATGCTTTGTTAAATAATAACTCAAATGATAATTTTTATAATATAAAATTTACTTTAAAAAAAATCATGCTTATCAAAAGAAAAGCATTTGTTTCAAATATTATGCAAAATTGTTTAAAAATTTAACACCTATAAAATGTAACATCTTAAAGTACTGGGCTTAATAATTACTATTCGGCGTGTCAAATATTCAGTTTATCTGTGTGCCGAATATTTTAAATGATTGTAAATGTGAGCAAAAATTAATGTCGCGACACTTAAAATTTTGTGCCATCATACCTTCAAGTCACAAGTTGCAGAATTTCTCAGAAGAAGAATAACGATAAAATAAATGAATAAATAAAAATTGCTTACCATTAACTTATTTTAATAAAGAGGATGGGCCAGAAAAGTGATTTAAAAAATTATATCAGAAATCAGATCAACGTGATCAATAAAATGTGAATAGATCAGATTGATTGATTGATTTATTGGAGCAAAGGTTCGAAAGATGAGGTTTATAGCTACGTTTCTTTAGCAGCTTTATACCCCTATTGATCCATACATCTAGGAACATCTATAAACTTCTAAAAATCAATAGATCAAATTATCAGAATCCAATTATGTCGTAGATCACAAGCATAAAGTGAAGCTGACAAGATGAATGATTCGGAAGAAATGAATGACTCGAAAGAATCATTCAGACATAGTGAACCATTCAATAAATCTCTGCAACAGAAATGTTCAAAAACATTTATTTATAAAACAAGAATTGATTGCATTAGTTAAAATCCGTGAATATAGCACTTAAACAAGGTATCGGGTTTAAATTTTGACACAATTTGATTTTGAAAAATGAACAGGAAAATTTATTGGTAAAGCTTGTTTCTGATAATATCTGGTGTGATAATTAACATTATAAACAAGGATAAAAAAGTAATATTTATGCTCTTAATGCAACATATTTATTAATAAATAGCAGCTTAATCATTAATTAGTTAACTAAATGAGAGTTTCTCCATTTAAGGAATGAATCCTATTCAGTAGAGCATGATGTAAAAATCCGCGATTCATTCCTGCATTTGGCGTCTTGTCGTTTGCCTTTTTTGTTTTATCAGGTAACATTTAAAAAATCAATTTATTTATCCCCCCCCCCTTTTTACTGAAATAATATTATGCTAAAATACTTTCTTTAATCACGTTTCAGCTAAAATTTCTAAAAACCGCGATTTGATCTTCTTTTTGCAGATAATTAGTAATTTCAAGCATTATCAAAATGTTTTTTTTTCTTTATATAGCTGATAATTCTATTTATTTGTAATTAGTTCTGCAAATATTATTCGAATTTAAATTTGAAAACAAAAAATTGTTTTTTCTTTAAATTTAAAACAATATATTGCTTATAGACTCTGGTTATATTTCGATCATTTGAAAGTAAATGTTTTTTAAATATAATTCATCGCATACTGATAGCCTGTATAAATTTCATCAAAATTCAACCAAAATAATAAAGGAATTTAACAAGCCAAGAATTTGGCATTCCAATATATTCATTGTGTTAGATAGATAGCCGTAGATGTGGTTTTGCTGAATATTTAAACAGTTGGGATTTTTTCCCCGTACATTTAGGATACCTACTTCCATATACTCATGCTAGAAATTACACAGTCTACCAACAATGACACTACTAACAACATTTTATTTTATTTGCAATGTCATATTTCATCTTATATAGTTGCCGCATTGAAGCAGTTGAAGGATATTTATTATTTACTAACAATCATTTAATATGTTGTAGCCCTCTCTCTATCTGTTTTTTTTTCTTCAATTGAAACAAACACATAAAATTAATACATATTAAAAAGTGTCTTGATTCTATGTCATACTTCTTTCATTGCATTCGTTAAGTCAAATTTTTGTTCAAAAAATGTAAAGCCATTTGAATAAATTTGCAAAACTGTCACCTATGTGCATACTGGAACTCTTGTGCCAACTGTGCCAAACATAAATATCTGTTACAGATGGATAATTTTGATTGTGTTTTTGCCAAAATGACCATTTTGTTTCTGCCTTCTGCACCCAAATTTGATTTATTTGAACCATTTTCTTTCTTGTCCAAATAATTTTCTTTTTTTCATGCTTTTACTTGTAAGAGTACCTGTCTCATTCCATCCCATGGCATAATTGTTACTACTAAATGCTTATTAAACTTTATAACAAATTTATTTCTATTTTTTTGGCGCTTATAACAAAATATATTTCAGTTAAAAAGGCATCGTTTGGAAACAAAAAAAAAAAAATTCCCTTGAATATGACATGAAAATACAGTAAATGATTGATGATCCATGCACCTATTGTCTGCAATTTTCCACATTCTCTGTACCTTAGCAAAAATCAATATCAGTAATTTTGCCAATCTATTGCTAAAAAATATTGCAATCTTCAGCAAATTGTCAGGAATTTCATCACACAACCGCAGAAAAAAATAACTTAATTTTCATAACAAATCAAATTTTAATGTACATCCAAACTGCTTTTATCTGTAATTTTCTATAATCCATGTTGCTTAGCAGCAGTAAAAATTGGGAATTATGCCAATCTATCGCTAAAAAATATTACGATCTTAGACAAATAGTCACAAATTTCATCAATTGATTGTGAAAAGAACATAATTTTGGCAAGCAATTGTTGAAAAATTTGATAATTTTTCAAAATGATCATAGAAAAAAATTTCACTAATTTTGCCAATATATTGTTGAAAAAAATCACAAATTTGGACAAGTAGTGGCAGAAAAATGTAAAATTTGGTAAACAATCAAGGGAAAATATTGCAAAATTTGTTAAAATATTGCAGTACCCAATAATGGTTTTCGTCAATCTATCTCTGAAAAAATATCTCAGATTTCGACAAATGGTTGCAGTAAAAAAATTGCTGATTTCATCAAACGATCGCTTGTAAAACATGATTTCATTAAACAATTTTTGAAATAAAAAAGTGAAATGATTGCAGAAAAAGTGCAAACTTTCACAACTAATCACGAAAAAATTAGTTGCATATTTCACTCGATGATCTTTTGAAAAAAACATGAATTTTTGTGAAATGATTGCTGAAAAAAAAAGCATTTCCTTAAGGAATCGTAGGAAAATAGTCTAAATTTTGTAAAATGACTATTGAAATACACAGCGAATTTTGTAAGATCATCAAATCACATAGCAAATTTTACCAATCAGTTACTGAAATTTATTGCACACTTTGACAGTCAAGGAAAAATATTTGTGAATTTTAGCAATTGATTTCGGAAAAAAAAAAAAAAAAAAAAAAAAAAAACTTAAGTTTCATACCTAATTTTTGTGCATATACATTATTTTTTTAATAGTAATTTTTTTTATACAAATGAGCTTTTATGGAAAGTTAAATTATCAAAATTATATTACATTATTAATTTTCATACAGTAGACTCCCTTAAATCCACACAGCTTGGGACTGGAGGTTGTACAGATTTTAGAATTTTGTGGATTTCTGGTCATTGTTTTGTTTATATATATATTTTTAAAGTAATTTGAATATAATTAATAATGAAATCAAATGATGTTTACAATATACTAGAATATTAAAATAAGTAATAAACTAAAATAATAAAATTCAGATAATTTTTAAAATGATTAAAATACTAAAAGCAAAGGTGAAGTTAATAACCAATAATGTACAATTAAATATTCATTATAAAGTTGAAATGTGTTTTTCCTAAATTATTCAATGAAACTTGCCTCATAAAGGTGCATTCCTAATACACACCAGGATAATAAAATAACAAAGCTTTATTTCAGGTTTAGTCAGACTTAATAACTAAAAAAGCTTGATTAATACAAAAATATATCTGGTAAGATTGTGATTATCAATGATAACAACAATATCTTGATTTTTTCAGAAATAAATTACTATTTTTTCTTCACAAAAAAACATGACTTCAATACCCTTAGCAAAAATTGCAAATTAAAAAATGTATGGAATTGATATAAAACTAAAAAAGTCAAATTTTGCACCTACATCTGAACTGAATGTTTCATTGCTTACATCCGTAAATTATGTGCAGATTTTAGACAGTTGTGGATTTTAGGAGTGCAGATTTGAGCGAGTCTACTGTATTTATATTATACTGATTATGTTATTAAAATGTTCTCTAGAAAAAACAAAATCATACAGTACTCTGTGATCCACAATATTCTTTAATCTGCACAAACTTTGGTCCCAACTAGTGCAGATTAAAGATTTTTGACTGTACATACATTATTCTTTAAATATATAATTTGTTTAATAAATGAGCTTTTATGGCATAATGTATTAAATTATTAGATTTCATAATTACATTATACTATACTGAATACTGGTATTAAAAGGCTCTCCAGAAAAAAACAAAATTACTCATAATTCACATAATACTCTGTAATCTGCAATGTTCTATAATCTGCTTAATCTTTGGTTGTGACTTGTGCAGATAAAAGATATTTGCCTGTACTTACATTGTATTTATAAATGCAATACCTTAAAAATATCTGTTTGTTTATGCTTTTATTTCAACACAATGAAACTGATTGGTAAATTTATTATAAAAATTGAATGTTTTACATCTGAGTGAAAAATTGCCCAGGCTTGGATTCGAACTGAGATCCTTGGCTTACACAGCCAATGCTTTAACGTTTAACCTAACTAGGCAACAACTGGTGGGCCTTTTTTCACTCAGATAACCTTTTTGGTCATTACATCTGGTCTGTCATTTAGACAGCTTGACAGAATAAATCACAGGTAAAGGACCTTTATATAATGATGGGTACATAGATACAGTCAAAGATCTATAATCCGCACACCCATAATTCACTGTTTCCTCATTTTTTTTAAATTTTTCTAAAAAAAACGTTTTTGGATCACTAATTTGTAAATTTTTTAACTGTTTATTTCATTGTTTACATTCGTAAAATAACATGAATTATAGAAAATAGTGGATTAGGGGTGTGCGGATTATAGATCTTTGACTGTATACTATTATTTTAACACAATCAAACTGATTGGTAAGTTTATCATACGAGTGGGACAATTTGCTTTCATTTAAAAATAGTGTGGGTACTTGGATATCCCGTCGACCGATTTTGCCAAATTATAGAAATCACCAAGCTATACAAATTGACATAATTTTTATTTTAAATAATGAAAAAACAAATGAATTAGTAAAACATAAATAAAAAATACAAATAAAAGATGGAATTTAAAATCACTTTCTGGTGTAACAAACATTTGTACTATGTTTTATAGCAAGTGACAGTGACATATACGGTAACCCACTATTGGCAATTAATCTTAGTTTGGCGATAGTTTATCGGTCAATAAGATAACCAAGTAGTAATATATTGCGGAATATTGGCATATACAGTTGAACCTCGAAAATCCGGAACTGTCGGGACCGCGGCGATTCCGGATTTTCGATTTTTCCGGATTTTGGAGGTTTATTAAAAAATCTTTTTTTATGGCTATATAATACCGTAAAATCCCGTTAATCCGCTCTTCCCGATTAAACGCCCCCTCCCCACTTTATAAAGAATTTGAAATTTTAAAAAAATCCCGAGAAAACGCCCTCCCTCCCGATTGTCAAAGGCGATTTAGAGTGAGACGAATCATTATGAAATTCATGAATCATGAATCTTTGATGAAATGTGCGTTTTTTTCCAAGATTTTTTAATTGATTTCATGCTTGTTTTGGCTCTCATTTTTTTTTTACAAATTTCTCCGTTTTTTCTGCATTTTATCGACAGAATTTACGTTTTTTTTTTAAACCCAAATTTTTTCAAGTATAAAAATTCATGATTAATTCAACGATTCATTCATTTCATCATGATTCATTACTGTAAATTTTGTTGAACGCTCTTAATTTTTGTAATAATAAAGAGTTTAATTAACGGCAAGTCATTACAATATTAACCATATTATATCTATATATATTTTTTTAGTATAGTTATCAGAATTTAACTGCAGTTGATGAAAATTACAGCTATGTCTTATTTTAAAAATTAATAAAACTGAAATCGGAAAAATGTCCGGATTTTAGAGATTTCCGGAATTTGGAGGTCCGGATTTTCGAGGTTCAACTGTAATTAAATGAGCAGAGTAGATCGTCTCTTATCATGTGTTCATTTAGTTCCCTTTTATTGAGGGACTTTTTCGGTCCATTATACTTTTGATTGCCTTATTAAATTCAAATTGTTGTTTAAAAAATGTAAACTAACCAAAAACCAGAAAACTACAAAATCCAAAAATCTGCACAACCTCTGATTCCAACCTGTTGAGAGAGTCTACTGTAATAAAATAATTAAGTAAAGTAGTAGTAATAAACTAAAATGATAAAAAGAAAGATTTTTTTTTTAATGATTAAATTGTTGAAAAAGCATGAGTTCAGTAATATTATCGAGAATTAAAAATTAAAATATGTAAAGAAAGTTTTGAATTGAAAAAGTTCTGTAATTTTGTCCTTGTATCTCTGAATTCAAAGTTTCATTCTTTATATTTGTGATGATGTGTGGATTTTAGGGTTGCAGATTTGAGCTGCTGTTTTAAATTTAACAACTACAAGTAAAAAAATGCATTTTTTCAAAATGTGAATTAATCTCTCCTGAAATGATATTAATAAAAATTAACAAGAAGAAACTCTCAAGAAACTGTCATATTTAAATGGTTATGCATAATTTTTTATATTATAAAATTCTTTAAAAAAAAAAACTATTTTATGCTATCAACATAAATAGTGCTTAAAAAAATTCCCCTAAACACTTTCTGTTTCAGTTTAATAATCAAAGATTTCTCTATAAAACTACAAATTTTCATATCTTTATAGGCAATAATTTCATTAATAAAAGTTATGAAAGATCTCCATCCACAATAAGTTCATTTATGATTGCAACAGCAGTAGGTACATCTCTCTTTTAAAAAAAAAGGTACTATTAGGTTATACTGTCGACCAAAAACTATCGCCAAACTATAAGATTAAATGCCAATAATGGATGATCATGAATGTCACATTCAGTGACATTAAGTATGATATGTGTGTTTGAAACGTTATTAAATTATTTTTATTTCAACTTTTTATTCGTATTTTTTCTTTTAATATTTTATTAATTCTTTTTTCGTTATTCAAAATAAAAATTATGTCAATATGTCTAATTTGGCTATTAGTTTGGCTATTTTGTGAAATTGGTCGGCAACATAATCAAGTTGTACCAAAAAAACCAATATTTTTATCAAAGTTTGAATATAATTACATGCATTACTAAGTATTCAAGTTTAATTTAATCATCTTCAAATATTCCAGTTGAACTGCATTATATTTAGGGTCTTTAAAGGTTTATGTTCAGAGAATTGTTGTCTTGTCAGATACATCGTTATTCAAACAGTTATCAAAAAAATGGTGTTACGGAAAGAACATGCATATTTTTTCATCAATATTCTGGAGCTTTTAATATTATTTTTCTTAAGTAAGAAATTAATTTACAAAGAATTGTTCTTACAACAAAAATCATATGAATAATTTAAATCCTACAAGAAAATTAAAAGGACTCTTAAAGGACTAACTAAAACTTATTTTCAATAAATTTATATCTGGACAATAAAATGTTAAAGCTTCATTGAAATAATAAAAGTGACCACATAATAATTAAAAAAAGAAAATAAAAGTTGTTTGACTAAAGTAAAAAATTAGCTAAAACCCGTAAGTCAAAAGAGATCAAAATATGGATAACAACCCTTTCCAACATATTCTAATAATTATATCGATAAGAAATTATTTATTTTTATATGCAGAGCAAGAAAAATTAAAATTCAATGGATATAAGGTGAGCTCTTTAAAAACTGATAAAATCACTAAGTTTAAAATTCGCCAAAAAAAGTAATAATAGTACTCCTTTTTGATATACTAAAAACTATTTTAATTTGTTTAAGTGAAGCGTGTAAAAATAATCTCGAATTAAATTAAAACATCCTGAATTGTCTAATTTCAAAATAATGGAAAATTTTCAATGGAAAATTTGTTTCTTTATGTTATTCGATTCACAAAAGTTATTCGATAATCAAGTTAATTTCAGGTAATGAGTAATCGATAACTCAGTTAATCAATAATTAAAATTGTTCATCAGGAATAATAAGTTCATCTCTATTCAAAATCATTTCTGTTCTAGATATTATACAGTAGACTTCCTCAAATCTGCACAGCTTGGGACAGAGGTTTTGCGGATTTTAGAATTTTGCAGATTTCTGGTCATTGCTTTGTTTACATTTTTTTTTTAATTTGAATGTAATTAATAATGCAATCAGAAGTATAATGAATGCATACAATATACTAAAATATTAAAATATGTAATAAATTAAAATAATAAAAATTTAGATATTTTTTAAAATGATTAAAATACTGAAAGGAAAGGTCAAGTTAATAATCAATTATATATAGTCAAGTATTCATTATAAAAGAGGAAATGTGTTTTTCCTAAATTATTCAATGAAACTTGCCTCATAAATGTACATTACTAATTCACATCAGGATCATAAAATAATGAAACTTTATTTCAGGTTTTGCCAGATTTAATAACTAAAAATGCTTGATTAATACATAAATATATTTGGTAAGATTGTGAATACCAATGATATTAGAAATATCTTTATTTTTTTCAGAAATAAATTATTCTTTCTTCATGAAAAAACATGAATTCAATAACCTTAACAAAAATTATAAATTAAAAAATATATGGAATTGATATAAAACTGAAAAAATCAATTTTTGCACCTACATCTGAACTGAATGTTTCATTGTTTACATCCATAAAATATGTGCGGATTTTAGAGAGTTGCATATTTTAGGAGTGCGGATTTGAGGGAGTCTACTGTACTTCTGATGAGGATGCTGTTGTAATGTACGAAGATACTTGTCAAATTTTTCACTAGAGGGTAAATTCAAATACCATATTCCAGAGTTTTGAGTAATGAATCAATTCATTTTTCATATAAAAACGTTTTGTTTTGTTTTATTAATTGAAGGGTATACTTTTCTTTATTCTTGAAACAACTGTTAATATTGGTAGATGTGAGAAAGCAAAAAGGCAGAAGTTGAATTTTCTGTTGCAGCTTGATTTATTGATATGATTCATTCCTCATTCAAAATTAGCCACCGTGATTCATTCATGATGGTGTTGGCGTCTCTTTGCTTTTATGTGAACTTAGACGATATGAAAGTTCTTTACAAATAGACGGCAAATTTTGGAAATATAATGACCTGTAGAACGTTTTTAGAATTTAATGAACTCTTTACTAAAATAAGTTAAGGGTAAGATACGTTTCCTTTGCTTACTATTCTACTAAAATGTATGTATTTTGTAATAAAAGTATTCTAAACTGCTAATAATTATTAACTGATGAAAACTGTTAATTTTAGTTCAAATTTGTTCTGAATCATCTAAAGGGCTGATCTATATAAAAAGCAAAGAATAAATTTCAGAATTCTATTAATTTTAATTTGTTTTCCAAGGTGGGATGATTTTGGGTATGGATAGGCTTTGCCTATCCATAAATAGAAAATTTATTTACCTTTTGGGGTATGGTAAATAAATTTTCTATTTCTATATTAACTTTGGTACATATGTTTAATGGGATATATTTTATAATAAAATCGTGAAAAAAAAAATATTTATAACCCTAGTAAGTGTAATTTTAACATTGTAAAACAATTTATATTACATTTTATTTTCTAAATGTAGTTTAGAAAAAGAAGAATGATAAAAAAAAAAATGTTTTATAGGTAATAATAACAAATGTAAAAAAAAAAAAAAAAAAAAAAAAAAAAAAAACAGAAAAAATTGAATATAAGAAAAAAATAATCTCAAGATAAAGAAAGTTATAACATCCAAAAGGCAGACTAATTATGAAATCAGATAATATAAAATTCGATTTTTAAGAAAGAAAGCAAGGCTCCTAAATGGAAGTTAAGTATTGTTTAAAAAAAAATGAACATTATTTCTTTAATTTAAAATATTTGCAAAAAATATTATTTGTATGGTTGCGGAAAAAAAGTAAACATCCTGTACTAACTCCTCAACAAATTATCTTAGAAGAAATTTTTGATACTAACGATTTAAAATAAAGTCTACTTTTAAAAGATGTATATAAAATTTGCTTAGAGGGAGGGGGGGGGGCATTGACGTATTATAACAAACTCTAATTTTTTTTTCCATAAAAGCACCAAATTCTCAAAGCGTAAACTCAACACCCTTCAATTATCCAAAAAATATTTTCATGATATTCATACGATAGGTTTCTGAGGAATTAATTATTTTAAAACTTGCATTCAGATATCTGGTTATAAATTTCAGGGATGCTAATTTTTTTAAAAACAATTTTATTTGCAATTGAGGTACACTTTTTTGGAAATATTGCATTGTGTAAAATATAATATTGGTTTCTGTTATTTTACTTCAAAAGGCAATTTATTTTAGATGGTTCGAAAGAGTTTTAGAGCATTCTCCAAATTCAGCAGTAAGTTCTCGGAGTTTAGTATTTATATTTTGATAAATTTAAGCTTTCAATTTCTCATTGCTAAAAAACAGAATCTAATTGCCACCCTCTTCATGCACAACTCTCCTTCCATCAATGAAGTTCCTATAAGCAATGTTAACCCTTTCGGGTCTAGTGTACTATTAATAGTACATAGCTTTAATGGAGTATTAGTTTGTTTTAAGAAAAACTTTTGCTACCATTTACATGCAGTAATGTTAGTATAGGTCTATGCATTTATCAGAGTTTCCCCCAGGTTTAAAAAGCGGCAGGGTGCTACTGTTCTGAAAAGGGCACTTTTTACATTCTTCAGGGCACTTTTTACATTCTTCAGGGCACTTTTTTGATTTTTAAGGGCACTTTTATAGAATTGTATTTACAATCTAGTGGTTCAAAAAAATCGTGGAAAAACAGAAATATCATCAAAGAAACGAGAAAAAAAATCCAAAAATTTCATTAAAAAAATTGAAAAAGAAAAATAAATTTTGTTAAAAGATCGCGAGAAAACGGCAAATATCGTTAAATGATCACAGAATAATGGCCTATTTTGTTAAAACATCGCAAAAATGGCAGATTTTGCAAAAAAAAAAGCACGAAAAAGCGACAAATTTCGTGAAAAGATCGCGAAAAAACGGCAAATTTTGTTAATAGATCACAAAAAATGGCTAATTTCATCAAAAGATAGCAAAAAACTGCAAATTTTGTCGCGCTTAAACACAAAAAAAACGCAAATTTCGAAAAAGGGGCGCGAAAAAAAGCACATAATTCCTAACAAGAATGGAATTGCCCTCTCTTTCCTCCCACCTCCGAAATCTGCCGTTTTATCGCGATTTTTTCGCGATCCTTTGACGAAATTACGCGTCCTAAGGGTCGCTTAAGAGCTAATTTTTGCGTTCCATCGCCGTTTTTTGCGGGCGGGCGTCGCACACACGCCGCTGGTGTTCATCGTTGGCTCAACAAAGGGCAACAAAAGCGGTGTTTTTTCTTTTAGGACGCAAGGAGGGCGCTGTTTTTTAAACGATGGGCAAGGAGGGCACTATTTTTCCTATCGAAGGGCAAGGGGGGCGCAGCGCCTTCCTGAAACTGCCTGGGGAAAACTCTGCATTTATTATATGACATCATTTATTGTAGGCATTTAGTAATAATAATAATTATTATTATTTGCCTCATTCTCTTTTTGCTGTCTGTGATTCTTTTATTTTAAATATATATTTAACTCTGTATATTAAAAATAAAAGTTGCTTTCCTGAAAGAATCATGCGCAAAAAAGAACAAAAAGTATTAGAAAAATGTAATATCAGTGAAATCTTGTTGTAATACAATATTTTCTAAGCATCTACTAACGTTCTTCCTTAGTCTATTGTCATATCAATGTTAATTAAATAGTACGTAAAACAAAAACTTTCAATATCTTTAAGGCGGCGAAATACTCATTGAATAATAATTAATCTACTTGGATAGCTATTGTTAATGTTATTAACGTAAAAGTAACTTTTTCTAAAAATTGAAAAAAAAAAAAATATTCACACTTGAAACGGTCACAAGTCACAACTGTGGTCTTTTCAGATGTCTGAGACATTTTTCTGCGAGAGCTAATCATTGTAAAAACCGTTTCCGACATTTTTTGAATTATTTTAAATTTGTACAAAAATTACTAATTTTCCCATACTTCTCTTCTGCATTAATGAGTAAAAGCAAAATTACATTACTAAGTAAATTCATAAAAAATCTGCCCTTCAAAATCTTGTTATTTATTTTTAAATGCTCTTGTTGAAAAATTCAATGGCAAAAATTGTCATTATTACGTAAAAACCCATGAGAACATCCAAAATCATCCAATGCCCCTCTGCTCTTTACCTCAAACATCAATGGGACTCGAAATAAAAGAATTCAAACGAGAAAGAAACATTGATCTCCGGAAATATTCTTCAGATTTATCCTGAGATCTTTCTACATCGAATAGCCAACCTTGACAAGAAATTTGTGTGATTAAAAAAAATATATGTATCAAAGATTTCTGAAGCAACTGCTTCTGCTTTTTTGAACTGGTCAACAAATTTTTAAGCCCCAGTTTCTTATTTTCTGATTGACGAAAACTGTTTTAGAGCTGAAAAGACATCATCAGCATGTTTTAGAAAAGAAGATACTAAATCATATTCAGATTTCATAAGGTACTTTAAAAGTGGCAATAAAAATTCACAAATAATCAGTTCAAGAATAGAGTCGCTTTTATAAATTCCAGGTAGGCTGTAGATAAGGGGTTGCTATGGGCGCTCGGGCACCCCTCCCTCTAAAATATTTTTAGCTCCCCTGGAAAAGATTCCAAGGATACATAATGAATTTATGTTCTGAAAATCCAAATGAAATTCTGTTCCAAAATCTAATTTAATTTTGAGGTCCTTTCACAGTTTTGTGAAAATACTAAATTGTAAATAAAATAAATGGTTCAACACTTGCTCAACCTGTTTGTACATGGAGGCTAACATAGTGTTCAATAGTGCGTTCATCATACACTCAAATTTTTCATCATCCTATTCTTTCTTTTAATATAAAATGAAGTTATTAAAACAGTTTAATGAAAAACTTAGTAACTACAGTGTGAATATGCACTAATTTATTTTTCTGCCTCACAGAGAGACAGAGAGAAAATATGAACCCTCCCCTTCATTTTATTGACCCCCCTAGTATAATTCACTTCTAACTACAGCCCTGAGGATACATTATAATATTGTGTGATATAAAATTACTAAATAAACAAAACGGATGGTCTCGACACTCAATCAGTGTGACTTCATTGCATTTGTATAACCTGGATTTTTTCTTTTAACTTTCTGGAACAGGTGGTCCCTTCAAAAACCCATTTCCATCTTAGCAGGTGTACTTGCATACTTATTCTTCTGAACCGTGAAATGTTTCCATTTATCGAATGATTCCATATTCTCCAAAAAACTGCCAAGAAGGAAACACGATTACAAAATGTTCCATTTTAGATAGGTATCAAGTTTTAGGAGCTATAAATATATAATGTTGTTTTCATGTATTCCTGATTTTCTTTACCTTTTAAGATAGGTCACCTCCTCAGAATTCATTTAAATATATATTTATATTCTTCACAAGAGCACTGCAGAGAGAATATGTTATAATAATTTTTGAGGATAAGTCAAAACGAAACATGTTTATGTTAAAAATTTGCCTAAAACACAAAAGTTCATAGCACTGGCATTAGATGTAACTTTTAATTATGCCATTTAAGAGTATACCAATCAACATCTGTTTAAAATGGAATTTTTCATGTTTTCTTTGTGATTCGTCTAAGTAGTTTTGAGTGTTGTTGAATGCATGATTCAGAAACCCAGATATTCGTTTGAGGTGGAGGAGTCCACGACGTCTACTGGTCACATTAATTTAATTGCAGTGTAAGTTATATTAAATGATACAGAGAGTTTCAACAATAAGCATTCACATTAGATGAAAAAAATCTGTAATCCGGAGAATTACTTTTAAACACATTTACATATTAAAATTCTATAGCCAGAATAAAATTTTACTTCTCTCTATTCTTTGCTAAATGTATCATCGTTTCCTTAGATGTTATAAAAATGCAGAATTTTCTCCTTAAATTTTCTTTATATTTTATTTATAATAAGTTATTTGTTTTAAAAATGTTGTTATTTATTTTATTTACAATTTCATCTTTATACTTTTAGGAAAGGCATCTGACACACTTTTGATTCTACTAACTTCATATAATTAGAAGTTTATTGTAGTTTTTAATACAAAGGTAAAATTTTCATTAATAGCACTTATTTTCTACATTGATTTAAAATTTTTGTGATAAGTTTATTCATTTATTTTTTTGATGAAATCTAGAAATTGATATTAATTTATTTTATTTTATTTCAGATGAATAAAAATCATTAATCTAACGTATCACATCACTCAAAATATCTTCAATGTCTAAAACAAATTCAACAAAATATTTCTTATCAGAACTTTTTGAAAAAAAGCAGCTTCTAACTCACGGCCTGAAAAACCTTTTATTTGTGAATTATGCAAGAATTTATCCCAAAACAGTCTTTTTTGTGTGAGGTATGCAACAAAGAATTCTCTCAAAAGGACCATTTAAGCAGCCATCTCTTAATTCATACTAATGAGAAACCATTTGTGTGTGAGGTATGCAACAAGAAATTCTCACAAAAAGGCAATTTAAGCAGCCATCTGTTAATTCATACTGGGGAGAAACCGTTTGTGTGTGAGGTATGCAACAAGAAATTCTCTCTGAAAGGCAATTTAACCAGGCATCTCTTAATTCATACTGGGGAGAAAACTTTAGCATGTGATATATGCAACAAGAAATTTTCTGAAAAGGGCCATTTAAGCAGCCATATGTTAATTCATACTGGTGAGAAACATTTTGAATGTGAGGTATGCAACAAGAAATTTTCTCGAAAGGGAGATTTAAGCAGTCATCTGTTAACTCATACTGGTGAGAAACCTTTTGAATGTGAGGTATGCAACAAGAAATTCTCTCGAAAGAATGATTTAAGGAGGCATCTGTTAAACCATACTGGTGAGAAACCTTTTGATTGTGAGATATGTAACAAGAAATTCTCTCAAAAGAGCCATTTAAGCAGCCACCTGTCAACTCATACTAGTGAGAAAATTTTTGAGTGTGACATATGCAACAAGAAATTTTTTCAGAAGTATTCTTTAAGCAAACATCGTTTACTTCATTCTGAAGAGAAACATTTTGTGTGAGAAACATGTGTTAAAAGATTTTGACGTGACAACGTCTTGTAAATTGGTTTGCCTGGAGACACTTCAAGAAACTGCGTTACGTTACGTTACGCTCCGCTCACGATACGCGCTCACTTTTCTCTTAACTTTTTCCGGTCACTTGTGGGACCATTTTCTGAACGTGAATGTGAATTCGCTGCAAGGAAGGGGCGGTGCTTAATAGGAATTTTAGATAGTATCAAACTAAGACGAAATACGTTATGTATTAGTTATTAGTATAAAGTACAAAGAAAATAAGTGTAGTTTATTTCGTAATTCGGTGGTATATTATGGAAAACTAATGATATGTGATTAGTGAAAGCCATTTTACTTTAGTTATATTCTGCTCATTGAAAAATTCTTTAATATGCTGTTTACAAAATTCAACATTTGACATCAATAAACATGAAGTAAAATGTGTTTAACAAACACAGTGTATTGCAAGTTATTGCATGTATATTTGTATATAAATACGTATGTATGTGTAAAGGTAAAAATAAAATTTTGTTAATATGAAATTCAGTGCGAGATTCTTTGTATACATTAATGTTTTAAATATAATTCTTTGTATAAATAAATGTTTTAAATTGTTACTATTATTTCATCCTTCTTCCTACTATACGAATGAATATTCACATTAAAATTATTTTACAACTCAAAGTCGTTGTCACGTAAAACTTTCGCCCGTATACCGACTTTACAGGCAACCAATTTTTTTTCAAAAGTTTTGTTTAAGGAAGCATCTGTTAATGTCATGCTAACGAGATATATCTTATGAAATATAAAATCCAAAAAAGCTATCTGTAGCTATATTTTGCTCCTAAAATTTGTTAATTGCAGTTATCTAATCGTAGCATATTCCAAAAGTAAAGAAAATTTTATTTCCGTTTATTACGGTGCAGAAAAAAAAATCAGTGAACAAAGAAAATTTGACTGTTTAAACCATTAAATTTGCAGATATGGAGCTATAACCATGAACGCTTTCAAACACAATTTTATTTTTATTATCTGAAAGTATTGCAAATTTCATTTTTTTAAAACTTATAACCCCGTAAAGTTTTATAATGATTGATGGTGTTTAAATTAAAAAAAAACTTTTGTTAATCCTGATTTCTCACAATAAAGTTCTTTGATGATAAAATATATTTTCTTATCAATTTTTAGGCTGAAAATATTTGAAAAGGGTATGTCCCCCTGACTTATCCATAATATTGAAAAAAAATGTGTGTTAATGTGTTTCATACACTGGTTATTATTTTTAAAAGTTTGAACAATTTGATGATATCTGAATATAAGTAAAGGGTGGTAAAAGTATTTTTAAATTATGCTTTTCACATCAGGCTTATGTGAAAAGAAAGTATTCTAATTTATTTGTCAAGTCATTACTGAAACCTGTTGTAATCTTTTAAGTTCCTTAATTTCAAGGTCGCTTAATCTGATTGTTTATTCGTAAGGGAATAACAATGAAAAATCTAAAGACTATTTCCAGAGATCAATGTTTGAATTGTTTTATTTCGAGTCACGTTGATATTTAAGGAAAAAGCCAGAGAGACATTGGAAGGTTTTGACGTTCACTTGGGTTTTTTAAAAAAATGGCAATTTTTGTCATTGAATTTTTCAACGAAGCGATGTTTAAATAATTTAACGGATTTTGAAGGACAGATTTTTTATGTATATATTTAGTATTGTAATTTTTCTTTTATTCATTTTTGCAGTTACAGAATTATGGGAAAATACGTAATTTTTGTACAAATTCAAAATAATACAAAAAAAATCGGAAACGATTTTATACTGATTGTCTATTGTCATTGATTTACACCACTAATTGGTGAATTTATACTATTGACAAATTTAGGGGGTGTTCCCCTCGAAACATCGAAATGTCTCCCTAGAACATTTAGTATTTTATTCTCATTAATCGTCTAGAAGTACTACCCCTCTCTGGAATTTCAAATACTCTTTCCAGAGTTGCAAAAATCCCTCCCGCAGAAAAATGTCTCAGTCACCTGAAATGACCACAATTGTGACTTGTTAAAGCCCAGTTTAATATTGCTTACAGATGATAGGAGAGGTGTGTATGAATTGTTTTTAACAATAAGAAATCCAAAGCTTAAATTGAACCTAATTCACATATTAAAGGCCGAGAACTTACTAATGAACTTGGAGAAGGCTCTAAAACTGTTTCGAACCATCTAAAATAAATTTTTTTAAGAAGTAAAATAATAGAAACCATTATTATTTTTTACGCAACCCAATATTTTCGAATAAAGTGTTAATCAATTACAAATAAAATTGTTTAAAAAATGAATATCCTTGAAGTTCACTACCGAATATATCCAAAAAAGTGTTAATCAATTACAAATAAAATTGTTTTAAAAGAATTAGCATCCTTGAAGTTCACGACCAGCTATCAAAAGAAACTGTTGAGGCCAAATAGGGTACCAAAAACGGCAGAACATGAAGCAGAGAAACCCAGAAGAATTATGGCTGTGTTAGACAGCTGTAACCAGAATATTTTTTTCCAACATAAACTATATTTGTTGTTCGTGCTTGTAGTACAAGCTCAATATAGAGAGGGCTCTTAAGGAGAGCTTGGACAGCGCATGCGCCCTTTTGTTGGCCGCGCTGAAAATGAAATGAGCGGGGCTTTTCTCTATGCTGATATAAGCACATCAATGCTAAAAATGTGTTGCTGGGGGGGGGGGGGGTCGAAATCTATTTTTATTATTTCGTGAAGAAAAAGAAGGGGGAAGAGAATCAGTGTTTATGTCATGAAAAAAGAAAAAAGTGAGGAAGAAATTCGATTCAATTTTTATTATGTCGTTTGATTCATGCAAACATTTCAATCAACATTAGTCATATAGTTAACATATTTTATTTCGTTCGCTTATATCAATGCTATTTATATAAAAATAATTCTTGTTGTGGCATAAAACATGTCTAGTAAGGGGGGGGGGGGGAATTGCTTTAAATTATAATTTTTGACGAGCAACCAAGACTAATGTCAAATAAAAATTACAAATCTGAAAGTCTTCTCTACAAACACCACTCCCACGATAATACATTACTACAATATAAATTTCAACAGTTTTCTTTAGAACTTTTCTTTTCTTTGTAGCACATAAGATTTTATTTGATGTAACTGATACCGTTTTAAAAATATTTTTTACCAAAAATTCTGAATGACAAATTTTTTACGATCTCTGGTACGGTATACAACGCCTTCCCTGGGAGATTTGGAATTTTATTCTTATTAATTAATGATTTTAAAATTTAATTTGTCTTGGAACTATCCAAATGCTTCGCCTCCTACCCCCAACCACTTTTTTTTCTGAGCTTCAAATTTATCTTAATTCAACACTAGAAATATTTTAAAATTATTATAATTCCTAAATTGTTATCATGCTTAGTTTTTTTTTTTTTTTTACTCACCATAAATTATAATATAACAAGAGAAAAAATGAGATCTTAAAATAATTTTTTTAAATCCAAAAATTGCTAAAAAAATATTGTTTCCTAAATTATTAAAGCCCTATTTTTGCCTTCTTGTAAATTTCAAAATGCATACAAATTTTGCAAATTTTTGATTAAATTTTAAAAACACGAAAGTCTAATATTCAGTTTTAATAATATCAAAATTAATTTTAATTTTTGCATTAATACAACACCAACTAAGATTGTTAAATCGAAACGTAACATATATAACTACAGATTTTCTCAAAAAAAAAATTTATTTCTCAGTAATCCAATTCATCCATTAACTTTCTCTTTTCTTATTCAGCCGGAGCCCTCTCTACCAGATGCTTAAATAGTGAACAAGTACTATACTCAGTTAGCCAAGCAAGCGATAAATAGCCAAATACAGTAACCCTACTGCGGGAGCCCTCTCTATATTGAGACGCTAGTCTCAATATAGAGAGCTGCTATATATATAAATAAATAAGCTTATATATATAAATAAGCTGTTTATTAGTGTACAATCAAAAAACTTGGAGGGAAAGGAAGGCTTTCGAAACCGTAACTAAATGAGACAGTTCCTTTTGGAAACTTGGGCCAACTCCCTCGTGAGGATTCAAAACACTTTTTTTGGCAGTTCATCTTGAGATTTAAGAATTGTGAAAGATTTTTTGTTGTTATGATCTATTTTACATATTGCAAGTAAATAGCCGATTATTATGTACAATAGAAAAATCCTCACTCATGTAGAACTCTGTAAAATAATAAATTTTAAGGATCGAGAGGTCCACTTTCATTCGAAAACTAACACCTCGTAAGGCATGGTGACGTCACTGTGAAGTCACTTTGTGACCATCGATCGTCGATGTGAAGTCGTTCTGGCCGTTTTAGAGCTTTTTTGTGACGTCACATTGTGACCACTTTGTGAAGTCACGGTGTGACAAATTTGTAAAAAATGTGTCATTTGTGACTAGTGCGACATTAACATTGTGACGAAACTGTGACAAAAGCTACGATATTTAAATTGCCAGAAACATGTTTTTTAAAGTAAATAATGTGTTTTGAAGATTTTTAAGAAAGTCACATCTCAGTCACAATCTGACATCACTCAGTGCTGGCATTTTGGTCCCAGATGTGATGTGACCGAAGTGACTCACAGTGACGTCACTGTGCCCATGCATGCTATGAGGGATTATAAGGAACAGATTCATCTAATCTCCTGCCTCTAACGTATTGAATGATCTTTGACCCAACTCTCATTGACGGAATTTTTACTTCCTCCACGAAACAGGCGGGGAGGGGGACACACTTCTTTAGCATGGATAACGGGTGACCACAGCATTACTACTTATTTTGCCAATTATAGGTATCTTTTGTACCTATCGACAATCTTTGGTAATAGCGATAACACCAAAGTGCGCCAAGTGAACCCAGTTTCATCTTCCGCCCTTGTATGCCACTTCTACTGTTTGCACTGTTTCGCTGGCATTCGGTGATTTACATTACATCTATAGAAGCTAGCCTTCTTCACGTTTTATTTTCTTTGGAATATCCACAAACCCCGCTCCCAAATAAATTAAAGTTACCCTTTTTCTGTTCGAAGGAGCAGTGCATATTTATACTTTAAAATATCAAAATACATAGGGTATTATACAGAAATGATTGATTAGATACAAAAATATTCAAATAGAAAACTAATTTAATACATTTCGATTAATTTTTACGAAAAAAGCATAGAAAGTCCCATCAATCAATCACTACTGATGTATTTCGAGAAACATATTCACGCAAAAGAAGACAAATTTCACGACAAAAGTTTTCGAGATGTCAAAATTTGGATGGGGGTAACCAACAGCATGTCGAAAATGCTCAAATTACAGCATGGTGATTGAGGATCCGAAAAAAAAAACGTTAAGGGTATTCTTAAATCATAAAGGGCGACTTTGTGTCATAAGTTTTAATTCATTTTTGTTCGGAAATGCCTGAAATGAGCAAGTGTTGTTATTCAGATACTATCGAATCGCTCTCACTTTTCTGTTTTTGTGCAAACGCAATAGATATTTCAGAGAAAGCCATCAAAAATGATATTTTGAACCGCATTTTCCGACGAAAGCAGAAAAACCGAAAAGGGAAAAAAATCACGTGATCAAAATGAGCTTATAACTCGGTAGGTAATTTAATGATCACAAAATGAAAAATTGAGTTGGATTCGAAATCGCTTCCAGTACTCAGGCATTTCAATTTCCCATCTTTCCGCTAAAAAAGGAATTTGTTAATGCGGCAAAATGTTTTGTGCTTATTGAGCAGAGCAGTAAAGACCAAACACCCTTAAGGGTGTTCTTAAATCAAAAAGGGCAGCTTTGTGACACATGCTTTAATTTATTTTTGTCCGGATAATGCATGAAAATAGCAGGTGTTATTATTCAGAAACTGTCTAATTGCACCCAATTTTCTGTTTTTAAAAAAAAACACAATAGATTTTTCATACCAAGCCTTCAAAGTTGATACTTTTGGGCACATTCCCGATGAAAGCAGAAAAACCGATCGAAAAGCAGGAGAAAAACGGGAAATCAAATGATCGAAATAACTTAGTACTGGATACGTAATTTAATTATCATAAAATGGAAAAATAAGTTCGATTGGAAATCGCTTCCAATCGTCAGGCATTCCAATTTCCTATCTTTCTGCTAAAAAATGAATTTGTTAACACTAGAACCGCGGGAAATTTTACTCAAATTTCATTAAAATATCTCACACCAGATTTTTTAATTAAACTATTTCACTTATTTCTTTAAACTATTCTAATTCGGAACTTAAGTAACTTATTCTGCGAAGAATTTCTGGTTTCAATCGACACTTATTCGTTTGGCACGGGTTAAAATGACCCGTCGCCGCGGTTCTAGTGTTAATGTATCAAAATGTTTTGTGCTTATTGAGCAGAGCAGTTCAGAACAAACACTCTTAAATTCAAGAGTTACGTATGTTTGTCCGCAGAATCCGAATCTACAATAAAAAATGGGGGGTTATCAATTAACATTTCAAAACCTGACCACATCTAACCTCCAGGGGGCTCGGTTGTGGGAGTCAAATTTGGTAACACTGAGTACATTTATATAAAAAAAATATTTGACATCTGATATGTATTTCTCGAGTTATTCGAGCGTTTGTAGACTTTTCAACACACTGTATATAAAATATTTTTTTGTTGACTTAGCGAAGGGTAGGATAGAGCGTAAACTTTGGGTGCGGGTGAAATTATAGGAATATTATAGGAAATATTTTAAGAATTGATTAGTTACTGTAACTACAAAATAGCAAGAAGTGCAGAAAATTTTTCAATATTCCAAAAAAGGAATTTTTCTTTCTTTTTTTGTAATTTAATGTATGTTTTTCAATTTAAACTTTTTTTCAATGTGTCAAACAATAGAAATGTTTGACAAACAAATTTTGATGTTAGAAACTTTTTAAATTAAAAAAAATATTCTAACTCTTCGATCCCTTCGAGATTTATAACGCTCGTCTGTATCGTCAAAATGGGCATGTGGAATTTCTTTTTGGCACAATTAACAAGTAAACAATAATATTTAACTTTTTTAACCCATTTTCGGCCAAAGGTTCGTATACGAAACATTTCGATAAATATTTTTTTTTAACACTCTGACACATTTTTTTCAAGAATTTTATTTTTCTTCTATTTTTTAAGGCTTTTGAAGACATCCATAAAATATTAGTAATTCAATTGGAGTAAACACTTTCTCTTAAAAAATTTTCAAAATACGCTAGAGTTTTAATTTGAAACGCCTTTGACAAATTCGACTTTTTAAAAATATATTATTATTCCAATTGAAATGAATTATATATTTTTAAAATAGATTAAAGTTGCAAATTCTGTATATGAAATAAGAATAAAACAAAAGTCATAAAAATATTGTTCATATTCATATTATTCATTATAAGAAATAATATTTTATATTATTATATAAAATATTATTTCTTATATAAAATATTATTTTTCATGCACGAATCTTTTTTTGTGTCTTAATGTATGTAATTTAAGCATATTTCAATAAAAATAATGCTACATTTTATAAAATTTCTGTGCTTGGCCTAAAATGGGTTAATTAAAACATTTTTTGATACTTCACAAGTAAAAGGAATGTTTAAAAAGTACGGTACATTCCAAATTAAATTTTGTGTACGCGATGAGTTCTAATATATTTTTCTTAATATATTTTATTCAGTTGTTTCAACCTCTTGTATTAATTTTTGTAACAAATAAGTTAAATCAAATATGCAATATCTATATATATATTACAAATTAAAAAATTTTTCTCCAAAATTAACCTTTATACTATATTAATTTCCTTATTTCAATATTCCGTACTTAGTTAGACTTATTAAATTAAAATATTTTTTCTAGATCTGATCTATTAATCTTTATGTAAACGATATAAATTCTTAATTCGTCTTAAAAAACATTTATTCCAGTATGCGTAAATTTAAAAAGATGGCTCTAAATTAAAAATATTCTTAATTAAACTTTATTTCTTAATATTCCAAATAAAACTCATTTTTTCTATGTTTTTATCAACCCTTTTTAAGAAAGTCTTATTAAATTTGTTCCAAAATCATACCTTTCAAAAAATATCATTATTTTTATTTATTTATTTATTTTTCCTCCTTCAACATTTGATATTTGTACATCAATAAATTCTTTTTTTTTTTTTTTTTTTGCTTTTTCTCTTAAAATTAATCGTTTGCAAAAATATCGTCTGTCTAATATATTCAGAATTTTGAGTCGATTATAAATTAGTTAAATAATATTTAAAAAATAATAAAATTTTCGTCTGTGGAATAAAATCTCGATTCTGAACATGAGTTATGTTTACATGGAAAAATGATGGTTCGAGAGTAGAGAATTTTCTAGAATTTTCTTTTTAGATTTAAGAAAGGAAGCCTTGAGGTGAGAAAAAAGATTCTTGGTTTTTTTCTCCGATGAGTACGGCTCGCTGAAATAATGATGGAATATTCTGTTTGATGTTTCGGTTAAAGACAGTTTGCAAAGGGAGCCTTTCCCTCTCTCGTGAATACAGTTAAATAAATAAACTTGCAGAAACCAATAAGTAATTTATTGGATTCTCTATATTTATTTACTTATTTTTTTTCTCGCTTGCCATGACTTCTGTGCGGGAAAACGTGGAACCCAGCGATGATGTTTATGGCTCCTAACTTTTAAATGTCATATATATATATATATATATATATATATATATGTGTGTGTGTGTGTTTGCATAAGGTGTCAATCGGGGACTTCAATATGTATACACACCTTCAAACCTCGGACACACACTCAACCGGGGACGTCCTCGGTTGGAAAAATTTAAAATTTCTGTTTTATATTGTTAAGTGATGTATTTTTAGTATCAAGACATTAAGATGAGCAATATTTTTATAGGTCCTCATTTGCCGGTATTTTAAAGTAATGTGTATAGCACACATGTGTGTCGCAGATAGGAGTGTGTATAAAGGAAATGTTATGTCCCCATTTGTGCGGTGAAAATACATGTTTCACGGATTATGAAGAAAAGGGGTTAAACTGGTTTCAAGGGGCGGGGAAAAAATACTATTTACTATGCCGTAGTAATTTGTATCTTTTTTTCCACGCGTTGACTCAAACAGTTTTTTAAACGCACATACTTTGGGGCTATGTTTTCCAGTTTCTTTATTTATTTTTTTATTCTTTGCAAAGAGGAATCTCACCATATACTGGTTAGTTTAATGTAATGGAAAGTATTCAAATAATTTTTTGAATACAATATAAATGTATTATATTTACATTACTTATATTTATTATACATATTTATTTATTTATATTTAAATTTTTAAATTAGTATTTTAATATTATTTATAATTTTAACTATATGCAATAATCCATGGATTATTTCCTATTATAAAGTTATTTATTAATATTTTATTACATTAAAATTATATTTATACTTACATTATATATATATATATATATTATAATATATATAAATAATAGTAATAATATAATATAGTAATTAATATATTAACATAATTTAATAATTAATTTAAAATAATAAAAATATGTAATACTATATAATAACAATAAATAAATTATAATAAACCATAATAATTATGTAATTATTTTTCATTAGAAATTATCTTTTCTCATATTATAAATCGATTAAAAGCATTTGTAACATTTTTGTTATTTAAGCTATTATTTATTTAAGACATTACTGTTATGCAGTTTCAGCAGACCTGAAACGGTTTTTTGCACGAGTCAGACTGCGACGGATAAATTGTTTCATACAGAGTTGTGACCGAGCAAAAAATTTTCGGTCGATGCAGACTTCGTAATATTTGAACAAACCTTTTCGTATTTTATAAAAATACAGAGATTCAAAAGACTTCCATTGAATAATCATAGAGACAAATATTAAAAAATAAATAAATAAATAAATAAAAATAAAATAATGTAATAATTTCTCTAAATTTCAAATTCAGCACTCCGACGAGGGAGAAGAGGGGGTAATCCAATTTTTTTACATTTTTCATTACATTTAAATTAAGGAAAAATATTCATAAAATTAATGTTTTAAAATATAGCCAGAGAATTACCTGAATTTCATATCTTAGAATTTTCAATATTCTTAGTCCTAGGGAAGGAACAGGGAACAAAATTTTAACATGTCATTTAGTTTTAGTTTTTTGTTTTTTTTTTTTGTTTTTTTGTTTTTTTTTTTTCAAACAGAAATTTTAAAAATTATTGCATTAAATCACTATAAACACAGATAGTTAAAAAACAATTTCATGATTTTCCAATATTTTTGCACTTTTTTTAAAGTGGGGGTCAAAAATGAGATTTTCATATTTGAAAGAAAGTATAGTTGTTCATAATATTCTTGCTTTATTTGGAGACAATTGTTCATAAAAGTTAAAATTGTGGTAGAGAGCCTCTATTACGTCCTGGCTCCGGCATGTATTCCGTACTGATTCTCCGGTGGGTATTTCGTCTTCACTTGCTGGTGTGTTTTACGTCTTCATTTAACGGTGTGTATACGTCCTAACTCTCCGGTGTGTATACGTCCTGATTCTCCGGTGTGTATACGTCCTGATTCTCCGGTGTGTATACGTGCTGATTCTCCGGTGTGTATACGTCCTGATTCTCCGGTGTGTAAACGTCCTGATTCTCCGGTGTGTAAACGTCCTGATTATCCGGTGTGTATACGTCCTGATTCTCCGGTGTGTATATGTCCTGATTCTCCGCTGTGTATATGTCCTGATTCTCCGCTGTGTATACGTCCTTGGTTGCCGTTGTGTTTCACGTCCTGACTTCCTGGTGTATATTTAGTCCTCTTTTGCTGGTGTGTTTTAGGTCCTATCTTACCGGTGTGTATACTTCGTTGGTTGTTGATGTGTGTTACGTCTTCAATTGTCGTTGTGTATTGCGTCTCTGTTTGTCGGTGTGCATTCGCTATTCTTTTTCGGTGCGTAATATGTTCTCGCTTGTCAGTTGTATTACCACCTGACTTGCTAATAATACATTATAACATGGGCTTTCGTTTTCAAAAATGTAATGATTGTTTTTACTTGGGCCCACTCAATTCTCCGCTGTAAAATACAATCTATAACAGCTTTTCTGGCACAATTTTAGAAGGTGCAGATTTTTAGTAAGTAACATCACCTGAGCAGGATTTTTAATTTACTTCGGCATTCTTCGTACTCTTCGGAGAAGAGAGGGGATCATGGTTCCTGGGTTTGTCACAATCTCAGCAATGAAATCTTATTAAATGTAAGGCTATGGGCGGGGGGGGGGGAGAATTAATCGGGACGAGTCACACCTTTGTATCTCTATAAAGATTTTTTTTTTATGAATAATGATGATGTGGCTAATGTTGAACTTTGTATGCATTTTTTATAAAAGTACGCATAAATTTTGTACCCAGTACTGCTTACATCTGTGTAAAGGATATAAAAAGTTTTAACTGAAGAAATAATAATATGATAATAGTAGATAAAGTAGAAGACAGGTTAACACGAGTATTCCTTTGACAGCTTTTACTTTGCTTATCTATGTCATTATAAAATGTGTAAAAGAAAATGCCCTAAATTGGTCATAATTACTGTTTTTACTTGCTATATTACGAGGGGAATGTTAAAAAAGAATTTCTTTTGAAAACAATAGAACACTAAGTTGTGATAACAAAATTTTTATCATTATTTTGCTAATGATAATTTGTTTTTTGTGTGGGTTGAGAGGGATACTGGAAACAGAGATGGAAAGGGGGAGGGGGGTGCACACTCCTTCCATACATTGTTGAAAACATATGAGTTTGGGTCACTTTTGGATTCGAAAAATAATTTTTCACCCACAACATCTCAAAATTTTCTGATTCATTTTCAGACTTATTTTCAAATATAAAGACAAGCAAATTGTAGAGGAGATTTTTAAAGAGACGTAAAAAATGTCATATGATGAGATTTTTCGCTCATTTCATTAGAGTTTGATTTATAAACAATTATTTTCTCAGCATAACCTTTTTTTTTTCATTCACATATCTCACACTTCGGACAATTCAAGTGAAAACGCCGTTTTTCATAGCATTTTTTTCCCAATATTTTCTATATTTATTTAAAAATCCACAATCACAGCACATTGTGTAGTTTCTAAATAAAAGATTTTGACATTTTGATGCATTTGAGAGTAAAAATGAATTTAAAAATAACCCAGAAAATAATCAGTTTGGATTAGAACACTCCCTTGAAAATACAGATTCATAGGGCCCTCTAAAAGGTTTCACCGTGGCAGCTGCCTGGCATGTCCCTGAATAAGTCGGTCTCTGAAAGTAAAAACTCCAGATAAGAATAACTTTTTTTGCAACTCAGCCACCTCTATCGCCCTGGGTAATCGAGTGCAATCATACGACTCAAAAGTTAAAATTTATCTTTAACTATGTTCCAAAATATTAAAATTATAAGTAAACTGAGATCAGTTTTATTATTACCATTTGATTATCAAGTTCTATCTTTTTCACTTCCTCGTTCAATAACGAAAAAGCTTTTAACAACGTTACAAAAAATCTTTCATTCTTACATTTAAAAGGAATCTCATAATTCTGTATCAGTTTTCAAATATTGGATCAAAAAAATTTTATTAGAAAAATTTTAATAAATTTTTCTTTTGGATTTTGAGTTACAGTTTTAATGTGAACGGTTTTTTTTTTTTTTTTTTTTTTTTTTTTTTTACTTTTTTGATTTTGAATGCACATTTTTTATGAAGGCACTTTCACTTTCGAAACCTGTTCTGAAAGAGAAAGTGTTAAAAGTACCTACAAATAAAATAAAACAAGTTAGAAATTGCACGTCAGATGTAGCAAATGAGGTTCGTTTCTACTATAACGAAGTTTTAAAAATGTTCAGACCTTGGTTTAATATACAGCTAGTGTGCTATACAGTATTTCGGATACACAAATACTGTATTTGCTTTCTATTATACAGGAATTAACTTGTCAAAAATCACAACAACCTCTATAAATTTAATAATATGCATAATGGTTTTAATATAATTAAAACACACCTCAAAGACTCTTCCCCGTATACCATTATGTAATGGAATGCTTTTATGCGGTGGGGATTTTGTCCATAGAGTTTTGTCCTCGACTCATGGACAGGGGGGGGGGGGAGGAATCTAGCTAATATTTTTTTGTGAGGGGGCCCTGGGGGCCTTGGGCTCTTTAAAATTTTCATCGGCTCTGCTTATAGCTAACTAATCCTTTTGAATTGGTGTATTTAAATACTTTAAGATTAAAATTCTACTTACAATACCTCTGTAATAATGATAAATGAAAGAATTTGAAGGCACTTGTTAAAATACAGTTTGAGATAACACAATTATTTTTCACTTCGAATTCGAAGATGTAGCTAGTGTTTATAAAGAAAAGTATATGATCAAAGGAAACAGATAAGCAACAGAGGTAGATGCGCTTTTTCCGAATCTGCTTTTTTTTTTTCGAGTGTGTTTTTTTCAAATCTAGGGAAAAAAGTGACCGGAAAAAAATTATCGGAAAAAAGTAACCTAAACTACAAAAGCGGAAAAAGTGACAAGAAAAAAAGTGACACGGAAAAAAAGTGACAAGGATTGATTTTGGGGATTCATTAGTTAAGTATGAAAGCGTGATCGGGGGGGGGGGGGGGCTCATACTTTAGGTAAATGGGTTTTTTATGCTGAATTAACAGTTTTTGGTTCAATTTTTGGATATACGTTCATACTGAAAAGACGCTTGCCTGATTAGTTTTGGGAAGGGACGATTACTCCCCCCCCCCATCCGTCCTCAATTAGATGAATGGGTTTTTAGGCAGAATTATCCAGCGTGTGTCAAATTTGCATATAGGATCTTTTCGATAAGGCTTATGTATAGTATAAAATGCCTGAAGAGATTCTAGGAGTTTAAAGGAAGTATGGAGGGGGAACGGGGGATAACCTTTTTTAAATTAAATTCATGGCTTTTTACGCATAATTATCCGATTTGCTTAGAATTTTTGACATAAGTTCATTATGATAAGACGTATCTCTGATTAGTTATGGGGTTCTTTTGCTTATTATAAAGGGGGGGGCGAGAAATTATCTCCCCCTTAAACTAGATAAATAGGTTTTTATGCAGAATTATCCCATGTATTTCAAATTTTAAATATAGGTTCTTACTGATAAGGTAGATCCCTGAATAGTTTTAAGGATTTTATATCTAAGTATTGAAGGAGAATAGAATATAACCTACCTTAAATTAAATTACTTTTTACACAGAATTATAGGATTTGCTACAAATTTTGGATTATAGATTCATTATGTTAAGGCGTATCCCTGATTACATATGGGGTTATTTTTCTAATTAAAAATTAAGGCGGGTGATTATCCCCCCCCCTTAAATTACATAAATTGTTTTTTATATTCACTTATCCGATATATTTCATATTTTGGATATATGTTCTTACTCATAAAGTGAATCTCAGAATAATTTTAAGGGTTTAATGATTAAGTATACAGTGGGGGAACGGAGGATAACCCCCCCTTAAATTAATCAATGGCTTTTTACGCAGAATTATCTTATTTGATTCAAATTTTGAATGTGCGTCCATTATGATAAGGCGAATTCCTGATTAATTGTGGGTTACCCCCCGTTCATCCCGCTATACTTAGCCATTAAACTCTTAAAACTATTCAGGGATTCACTTTATCAGGAAAAACCTATATCCAAAATTTGAAATACGTTGGATAATTGTGAAAAAAAAATTATTTAAAGAGTGGGGGATTAATCACCCCCTTCCCCTATTTAATTAGCAAAAACACCCCATAATTAATCAGAGATACGCCTTCTTATAATGAATATACATGGAAAATTTGAAGCAAATAGGATAATTCTGCGTAAAAAGCCATTTATTTAATTTAAGGGGGTTTATCCCCCGTTCTCCCTCTATACATAGCCATTAAACCCTTAAAACTATTCAGGAATTTACTTTAATGAGAAAGTTCCTACATCCAAAATTTGAAATACATCGCTTAAGTGTGCATAATTTTTTTAAAACTAATTTAAGGCGGGGGTAGTAATCATCCCCCCTCTTTTTAATTAGCAAAAGAACCCCATAACTAATCAGAAATGCGTCTTATCATAACTAACCCATGTCCAAAATTCGAAGTAAATCGGGTAATTCTGCATAAAAAGTCATTTATTTAATTTAAGAGGTGTTTTCTTCATCTCCCCTTTATAATTAGCCATTAAATCCTTAAAACTATTCCGGAATTCCCCTTATTAGAAAGAACCTATATTTAAAAATTGAAATGCATCAGATGATTCTGCATACAAATCTATTTATCAAATTTGAGGGAGAGATAATTGCTCGTCTTCCCTTTATAATAAGCAAAAGAACCCCATAACTAATCAGAGATACGTCTTATCATAATGAACCCATGTCCAAAATTCGAAGCAAATCGGATAATTATCCGTAAAAAGCCATTAATTTAATTTAAGGAAGGTTATCCCCCGTCCCCCTTCTATACTTAACCATTAAACTCCTAAAACTCTTCAAGCATTTTATACTATATATAAGCCTTATCGAAAAGAACCTATATGCAAATTTGACACAAGTTGGATAATTCTGCATAAAAACCCATTCATCTAATTGAGGACGGATGGGGGGGGGAGTAATCGTTCCTTCCCAAAACTAATCAGGCAAGCGTCTTTTCAGTAAGAACGTATATCCAAAAATTTAACCAAAACAGTTAATTCAGCATGAAAAACCCATTTACCTAAATTATGCCCCCCCCGATCCCCCTTTCATACTTCACCAATGAATCCCCAAAATCAATAATAATTTCCCAAAATCAATCCTTGTCACTTTTTTTCCGTGTCACTTTTTTTCCTTGTCACTTTTTTTCCGCTTTTGTAGTTTAGGTCACTTTTTTCCGATAACTTTTTTTCCGGTCACTTTTTTTCCGCTTGCCGTTTTTTTCCGAATACAATTTTTTCCGGTGTGTTTTTTTCCGTGATTCGGAATTGGCAAGGGAATTTATTAAGAAACTATAAAATCGAACAATGTTTTTCATTTTTCAATAAATGTTGGCAGCCCTTTTGAAGATGCTGAAAAAAATTAATGTTTCCAACAGAATTTTTGCACGTAACAGCGTGATAAAGATAGAACCCACGGTTATAGTTAAAAATGCTATTAACTTGGCGAAAAAACAGAAGAATACGTATATATACACAATATATTCATTTCTTCTTCTTATTATTATTTTTAATAGATCAGCCATAAGAAATTTTGCTACACTTTTATTTATTTATTTATTTATTTTTTTTTTTAATGGTTTATGTTCATATTGTCAACATTAAGTTTTCTTGTGCCAAATCTCAAAATTTTGACTCTTTTCCTGATATTTCCTTAACACTTCTACATTCTAAATATTAAGATAAGATTTTTTTTTGTCACTTTTTCCATCTCATTAAAATATCTGTACCCCTTCTTTCTTTCTTTTTTTCTTTTTTGCTCCAAAGAATATCTTTGGCCAAAGTTTACATTAGGATATAAAAGTCGCGATCTTTATACTTATGCTATTCATCAATCGAGTTGAAATAACCGATACACGTGTTTAGCATTTACTTACTTGAAACTTAGAATCGGTTCTTTGTAACTGAATTATATCCCTTAATAACTAATTTATCTCAACTTTAGATTTATATAAGAACTGGCATTTATTACTATCATTTTTACCTATTGACGTTTTCTCCGTTGACCTTTTTTCCTAAATTCAATAAGAATATAGCACTCAAATGTCCTGATTACACAGTCAGAGTTAGCCGTAGCCTTGTGACTACAGCGGATGTGAACACTGAAATTAGTAAAATGATAAAGAAAAAAAAAAAGCTTAAAGCTTAAAAGAAAAAGTTGCTGTAATATCTAAATATCAGAAGTTATTGCCGTCTAAAGTTAACGGTCTTTTAAAAAATAAATAAAGTACATCTTTATTTAGAAGCCAACTTTTCAAATTTCCGTGTGTATAGCTCACAATAGCACGTATTTTCTAGAAATTTATAGTTTTATTTTATTTTATTATTATTATTTTTTTTGTTGTTGTTGTTGTTTGTGAATACGTAAATAAAAAGGTAATTTGAAAAAATAAAATAAAATAATTCGAGAAAAAAACTGTAATACAAATCACATTAAATCTGAATATTACATTAAAAAAATATTTAGAAAAAAAATAGATTTAAAAAATATATAAATCTATCGAATCGAAAAATGAAATTCTCAAAAAATAGCTTTGGGAGTGATTAAATTCTTCATTGTTTTATGCTGCGAAAAGTGAGTAAATATCCATGCAGAAATTCTCCTTTTAAATGCATGAAGGGCTTTTTAAGTCAGTCATTTTATTATGTGTTAAAATAGAAATCTTTTAAGTTCACCTAAATTTTAACATCTGTTGTGTATGAATGGAGTTCAACGCATGAAGGTCATTAAAGGATAACCCCAAAGGAAGTGCAATTATTCAAGAAAAAAATGCAATGTCAAATTTAGAGATTGAGTGCTTCATGTACGGAATCAGTACGGGGAGCAGATAAACACCTGAAAATCACCTGACAAAAATTAATATTCAAAATATGTTTAGTAATTTAACAAATTAAATAAATTATAATTTTTCTTGCTTATCGTGCAAATTATATAAAATATGTTTAGTAATTAGAAACCGAAATAAACAATGATTTTACGTGATTCATATGCAAATGATTAATAATATGCGATTTAAGAGTTATTTTGAAAAAAAAAAAAAAAAAAAATTCCACACTCAGTAACAGAACATTTTGTGGCCTTTCACAAAGCAATTTTTACCGTTAAGCATTTCAAGCATATTAATTCAGTGAGTTAAAAGTTGGATATAGTTGTTTTATGTAACCATTTTTTTTTTTTAATATCATGAATGATACATAATGACTATTATAACGTCATCACTGCATCTCAAAAGTATGTCAGAAATTGCACCTTCCACGGCATTTTTTGAAAGATTGATTTTTGCGATTTTTACTATTTCTCGGAAAACGAAAAATGCTTTTTGATTTCTTTTTATGTAAACAATAGTACCTGCAATTTTCATGTAATATATAAGAAAGTTTTATTCTATTTATTAATTTAATAATTTTTTACGTTTACGAATTGAAATAATTGCGATTTGAGAGCAACTTCAAAAGATATGATAGCCACCAAATCAAAGGCTAAATTTTAATATGTCATATTCTTCTCAAACTATGCTACATATTTGCAAAATTCATAAATTTGAGAATACATTAGAAAATTCAAAATCTAGTACCTTTCAAAGTTTTTAAAAACCAGGGTTAAATTTTATTAAAACGTCTATAAAAAATATTAAAATCATTCTTTTTGAATTTTGGGGAAGGCCTAAAGCATGTACAACAAACATTTAAAAAAAAAAAAAAAAAAAAAAAAAAAAATCTTGTTTTTTACGCATTTTGTAATATTGCATCTCTTTCAATTATTTTCTCAAAAACCAAAAACGACTTTGGTTAATTTGGTAACCGTATAGTAATGTAATGATATTTTTCTAATACTCCCGTGTGCGTGTGTCTAGTATATGAACGGTTTAATAGGACACAGAACAACTTTAAAATATATTTGCTATTGAAACTATGCCTCTAGAGCTGATGGTTTAGGAAATGAGTCATTGGGAAAGAATTCGAGTATACTTAAAAAATATTTATCATAATTTTTAAAATTTTATAATCAAAATTCATTGGTTTTCATAATTTTCCCCGTGAACTAATACCAAATCTGTCAGTAGCAGGTTTAATTTATTATTAATATAAGTTTATTAATAAAGCAGAATGGAGAAAGGTTCAATTTAACGTTGTTTAAAAAATCATTCAGGCTTATTCTCAACTTCAATAGAAAATCGTGTGGTTGAAAGTTTTAAGATTTAAGTTTGTTGTAAGAGTTTTCCTTAAAATTTAGAAATTTACGTACTCACTTTTAAACGCAAAAGCAGGTTACTTACAGACATGATTTTGAATTTACTTAAAATTTAATAACCTTTCATTTTTATATAGACTGAATTACATGTTGAATTATAAGCGATTGTCATTTAATGAAAACTTTTTAGCATTTTAACATCTGAAAATTCAGTTTAGAGCGTTTTATTGAAATTCAGTTCAAATTCTAAATGCTTTTTAACAGCATTTTGAGAAATATTGCTTTTAATGAAAATTGAAAATACCGTTTGATTTCATACTTTCGAAATAACACTATCTGTGACTCTCATGTAAGTTCAAACAAATATGAATTAAAGAATGTAACCAGTTTGGGTTTGAAAACAATCTTAAGGCTGTTCTCAAATTTAAAGAAGCTATTTTCTGGTACATTTCTGAATCCATTTTTCCTCGAAATCGCATTAAATTAGATAGTATTCTAATTCAGAATTTAATCGAATCACTTTTTCATTTCATGGTAAACGCAAATGATTTTACAGAACATACAGTATAATGGAGTTTTGAACCAAATTCTCAATATAGCAGTGAAAAAAAGAAGAAGAAATTGTTGTCACGTAACAAGAATGACTTATAACTCTAAGTAATTTATTTATCTGAAAAGGGAAAACACTAATTAAAAATCGCTTTAATATGTAGCAAAACAAGCTCTCACTTCGTGCCCATAAGTACAAGAGACGGGGATGACAACTGTATCCGGTCATTTTGACGAAGAGCGCACTTCATGCAGAAGAAGGAGAAAAAGGGTCGGTATCGGCGCACTAAACCGGTCTCCCAGAAAAGCAAAGGCAAGAAAGGAAGTCTTGAACATGTTAATAAATTAAATCATGTTCATCGTAAAATATGTTTTTTAAAGATATTGCCTACATTCGAGGCACTTTTATTTGAAAAACGTGAAATTTTTATCAAATACATGTGTTTTTAGTTAAAAATGGGAATAAAACTATGAATGTATTAAAATTTTTAAAGCAATTTTAATTAACTTTTCAAAGTTAGTCATTATTTAGTCAAATCTTAGAAAAGAATTTCATTTATGCCAAACATTGTATAATGAAACTATTTAATACATTTCACTTTATTTTACAATGATATATTAGTAAACCACTTACCTGTGTTTTGCAGCAAAAGATTTGCAATACCTTTTAAATTTACTAACATATACCAAATTATGTATGTAAAACCTGATTTTTTATATGTATTTTTCAATAAAAGAAGCTCTTAAATTAATGTATAAACAAACTTACAAGCTATATTTTGCCTCATAGCATATGAGTAAATGAATAGAATCTTTTCATCAAATTTTATTTTAATATCTTAAAAACTTTTGAAGAAATTTTGTTTCTAGTAAACGTACACAAAGAAAAACACAGTTTTGCAGAAAGCACAAATTAAAATTTTGATATAGCATTAAAAAAAAATTATGCGTAAAGCTTATAATTTTAAAATAAACTATTTTTGTATGTGTTTATATATTTTTATATACATTATACATTATATAAAGGCATATTGAAATGTGTGTTTACCATTCTGTGGATCATTAAACGATCACTTCCGGTATCAGAATGTTTAATTCCAGTTTAGATTTAGAGCTATAACTTTGCTTCGAATTATCGCTGAACCAAAACTAAGGCATTTTTGGAATTCTAAATGTTTGAATTTTAATTTAAAATAATATTAAAAAAAATGAAAATTGTCACGAAAACATTGATTTGAGGATATGCACATGAGGACTCTCTACCCGTTGCGAAAAACATGTACAAAAAATTTGGCTCAATTCTATACGCAACTTTATACAGTTTTCGAGATCGGAGTGATTAATAAAATTTATTTTCTTTCAGTATGCATAAGAATAATTTCATTTAAAATTCTATTTTTATTTATTTATTTTGTAATACTTTTTTTCTTTCAAAAGCTTCGTTAAAATAATTTATTTCTTGAGTAAATGATTATCGTATGCTTTTTTCTATCACTGTGTGTCACACGAAAGGAATACGTATACTAATAAAACAGTAAAGATGCATATGTTTTGCATTTTTGCATTTCAAGCTCATAATTTCGCTGTAGAAAGGTCAACGGAAGAAAGCTTAGTTCCGTTTTGTGTTTAGAGAAAAAGGCTCAGTATAAAAATTGCAATAGAGTCTTTGTTTAGATTCCAATTACACTAATTACGATTTAGCGGAAAAGATATTTAAATCAGAGTAATGTATTCTTAAAATCATTTATACTTGTACAAAGCTGCAGTCAAAGTTTGTTTTATATATTTCTATTAAGTTTCTTTTTCTTTTTTCTAACCTATGTATTATTTACTTGTACATGTCCTTATACATGCATAAAGATTTTATTTTAAACAATAGTATAAAAATGGGACATTATAACACATTTGACAGTGGAACTTACTTTAACGGGAGGGGAGGAGGGATCTCGGGTTTATTGGTTATTCTACCATATAGTATACGGAGAACAGTGTTTGAATAAGAAGAAAAAAGGAAAAAAAAAAAAGATGTTACCGTTACGTTTTTTGAAAATAATTTTTTTCTGTATTTTTTTTTTTTCGTCTTTTTTCTAGCTTTTTACATTAGACTCTTATATGTGACTCAGATAAAAAAAAAATACTGAATTTCATGTCTTTAAGGTTTAATGAATTATTGTTTTTTTTTCCGGTATTTTCATAAAATAGAAACATTAATAACATATCCAAAAACAGAATAATTTATTTAAGATAACATTATAAAATCCAAAACAAATTTGCATGCTCTTTTCAGAGAGAAATGTATTCTAGATGTTTATTTGTAGAATTAAAAAATAACCTAAGTGTTTCATTTTTATTTTGTTTTTGAGAAGTTTGATGTATCAGTTACCTGTTACACGTTTATTATTGAATTTTGTATAAGCATTTAATGTTTAATTACTCTCATTTGACAGCTGAATAGATATTAATATAATAAGTTTGGCTAATAAGAATAGCAAGGCTTATAATAAGTTTTAGAGATAAGACTTCATAAAAATAATAGACCACTTTATCTAAAACTGTTTCTTAAGAAAAAAGAATTAAATATGAGCACTAAGAAAGTTTATTGGAAAAAAAAAATTCACATTTTCAGTTTATATATATATATTTCTTATCAAACACTTTTATACTTTTCTTCAATAAAAGTATTGGAAAACAACACAATATTTTGAAAATTAATTAAAGTATTATTCATAAACTTAAAATAAGATATTCGTATGATTACTTCCATTTAAAAATACAGTCAAAATGCATATAGAAAATATTAGTCTTAAAGAATTTGAATTAATCCAATATTGAAAAAAAGAATAAGTCGGTTAGATTGTGTATTTTATAAAAGAATATAGCACTCAAAATTCCCAGTTATACAGTCAGCGATAGCTGCAGCCTTGTGATTAAAGCAGATGCAAACACACTAAAACTAGTAAAAAAAAAAAAAAATCTTAAAGTTTTTACGCAAAAAGTTGCTGCAATGTCTAAATAACAGTAACTAAAGTTATTACCGTCTAAAGTTAACAGTCTCTTAAAAAAATAAATTTTATGTTTATTTTGATGCCAACTTTCGAAATTTAAGTCTGCATATACAGTAGACAGTCTGCATATACAGTAGACAGTCTGCATATACAGTAGACAGTCTGCATATACAGTAGACAGTCTGCATATAGAGTAGACAGTCTGCATCTACTGCACAGTAGAACGTATTTTCGAGAAATGTATGGTCTTATTTATTATTATTATTGTTATTATTATTATTATTATTATTATTATTATTATTTGTGAATACCTAAATAAAGAGGTAATTATAAAAAATAAAATAAAATAATTAGAGAAAAAATAAAGACCCTTTCACAGAAAACGCATTAAATTTGAATATTACATGAAAAGAAATATTTAGAAGCAAAGAAAAAAAAATCAGTTTTGCACTTTAAATATATATATATGTATATTGTATCGAAAAACAGCCTTGAGATTGATTAAATTCTATATTGTTTTATGCAGTGAAATGTGAATAAATATCCATTCAGAAATTCTCCTTTTAAATGTATGAAGTGCTTTTGAAGTCAGTCACTTTACTATTTGTTAAAATATAAATAGTTAAAGTTCACCAACATCTGTAGCGTATAGTTGTATGAATGCATTTCGGAGAAAAAACACGGTGTCAAGTTTGAAGATTGAGTGCTCTATGTTTAATGAATCGGTAGGGAGGGGATAAACACCTGACTCACTGCTCGCAGCAAGTCAGGTAAAAATAAATCCCTTCTTTGAATTTACAAAAATAAGTATGCTAAAAAGAAAAAAAAATCCAACTATTATTTGTTAATGATGCCTTTGAAAACATCGGACTCAAACGATAAAGGTTGAAATATGGCCGAAAATTCTGACTGGTAACGTTAAACGTATGGTACGATTAAGAGAAATACTGATACACTTTATGTTGTGAAACAAATTTTTATTTTATAGAAATTCTAATTTAAATTTCATGCTTTTCAAAGCTATCCAATTTTTATTTTATTAGTTTATTTATCTATATTTAGTTCTATATAAAAATTATAGATTCTATAATGTTGCATAACACTAAATAACGCAGGCGAAAATATATTTTAATTGGGAAAAGTCAACTGTGACAATTTTAAGCTGTAAATAAAGCATATTTCAAGCGATTAGCGACACTAGATAGTTACGTTTTTTAAGGGGCTACTTCAGTCAAATGAAAAGACCCGTTTGCTAATGCTAAACCTATGGAAGAAATATATAAAGATATCTCGGCTTCATTTCAATATTTTCAAAATTATTTTTTACATTTAATAGCTGAAATTGATCTGAATGTATGTCGTTTTATACTTTTTCAATTTCGGTTGCAGATATTTTTTATGAAAGTGCTTTCGTTTTCCAAATCGGTTCCGAAAATGAAAGAGTCCTCGTTAAAAATATCTGAAAACAAAATCAAAAAGTAGAAAACGGCCTGCTCACAGATCGATCTCAGCTATTCAACGCGAAAAATAAATAAATAAATAAATAATTCCTCTAAAAATATTGAAATGCAACTGAGATACCTTTATCAAAATGCTTTAATTAACGTGAAATTCGGATGTGCTATATTTTATCAAATAACAGTACTATTTTTTAAATACTTTTTCATTTTTCCAGTGAAAAATTTTAGAAGCCTGCAAATATTCAAAATATGTTACAAACTAAATAAATTTTATTTTACGTGATTCATATGCAAATGATTAATAACATGCAATTTAAGAGTAATTAAAAAAAAAAAAAAAATCCACTCAGTAACAGGAATATTTCTGGCCATTTCGCGAATCAGTATTTACGTTTAAGCATTTCAGGCATGCGAACGTTGTTTTTTCTCGGAAAATGAAAAACGCTGTTCGATTTCTTTATATAACATTTTCTCCAAATTTTAAATCATATTTAAGAAAGTTTTATTTTACTTATTAATTTAATAATTTCTTAAGTTTACGAGTTAAAATAATTGCGATTTGAGGACAATTTCAAAAGGTATGATATCCACCAAATCGAAGGCTGAAATTTTACTATGTCATATTATCATCAAACTATGCTATATATTTGCAAAATTAATAAGTTTTGGGAATACATTAAATAATTCAAAATCTGGTAGTTTTCAAATCTTTGTAAAAAACAAGGTTAAATTTTATTAAAATGTTCATAAAAATATTAAAAACCATACTTAAAAAAAATAAAAATTAAGTATTTCTTTTTAAATTTATTTGTCTCTGTGCATGTGCGCTTAGGACACTACTTTTTTTTCGATTTAAGATTACTCTGAAAATGCACCCCCCCCCCCCCCGACTTCACTCTCTTTGACAAATTTATAGATTAAATATTAAACGTAAAATCATAATCCTGACAGGTATACTCATTGAAATGATTTGGATTAGAATACTTATTTTAGTTTTCCATAAATGGATTACACCTTGAATTATGATTAATTTTTTTCTCATGACAACTGTTACCCACGTCTGCCACTTCCGGAAATATAGTTGAAAATGCAAGGTAAAGTTATCTGGAAGTTCCTTTGACCTTTTTCTAAATAATCGAAAAATAAAAAAAATAAAAAATATTATTACAGTTTTCGTGTAAAAAACTGAAAATTTCGAATTATGTGATAATTTCAGATTAAATGTCTTTGCGGAGTGTTTATTGAGAGTTGAAAAAATTATTAAGAAATTTTAGCGTGAAGTTATCATGCTCATAAAAATGTGATATATATATATATAGAGAGAGAGAGCGGAAAATTTTTACTGGTGGTTGTTTTGGGGTCTAGGTCATGGGATGATAATCGACGTGGATCTAAAAAAAAAAAAGCTAATCAGAAATTCCAAAATAAGGAGAACGCGATAGGTATTATTTCATACGAAACCTACAGTCAAAGATCTATAATCCGCAGACCCATAATTCAATGTTTCCTCATTGTTTTTTCATTTTTTTTTTTTAATTTTTCTAAAAAAAGTTTTTGGATCACTAATTTGTAAATTTTTTAACTGTTTATTTCATTGTTTACATTCGTAAAATAACGTGAATTATAGAAAACAGTGGATTATGGGTGTGCGGATTATAGATCTTTGATTGTACCTAATAAATTTTGTTTCTTACGAAATCTACCTAAAATATAATTAGATTGATTTTGATTTATATTGAAATTCAGAAAAAACCTGTTACAAATGGGTTATTATAACCATGGTAGTATAAAAATTTAAAATGTTTTGTTATTTTTAATGCATAGTTTATATTTTAACAACATATAAGATTTTACTATAAATATAGGTATTATGTAAGTGTCGCACACAGATCTTTTTTTTTCAGTTTTTTATGGAAAGGCCCTAAAAAGGACAGATTACATAGGTCTAAGATTTAAAATTTAGAGATTTTTATTAACTATTATTATTCTTTTTATTATTATTTATCATTAAAAGCGGCAGCCAACAAAAATATACGATTTAAATTGTGTGGATACTCCAACTTATTAAAGAGCTACTCCATACCGTGTATGGAACAACTTCTCTGCATGTTACTGCTGTTTTAGTAATGTTACTGTATCTTCCAGTTAAAACAACTCTGCTAATATAAAAATACAATTTTTTTGTTGTCGATTTTACATAATTTTTTTATCTTAACAATATATAAACTAACAAATACATAGCATATATCTAAGCGTCACATGTAGAACATTTTGTCCGATTCTCATGGAATTGGGCCCTTGAAGTAAGTTATATTCGAAATTATCAATTTATACGTCTTATCCCACCAGCCTTATGTATTTATTGCAGTATTATATAGTTAGATTTTTTCTAGTTTTTCTGATAACAATAAGCACAACTTATAAAAAATCTCTGGATTTTTACGTGTTTATTAACATTTAAAATCATTAGGTAATCTTTTTGGGAGGTTCTCTTTTTTTATTATCGTTGCGGTTGTACTCTTAAAAGATAATACATAATTTATTTAGAGCATCTTTTAAAAAATGCTGGTTTCCATATTGCTACCAGAGAAAGCTGACAGGATGTTTGCAAAGTTCAGTTTAAAAAAAAAAACATATGTTGTCAATCGCTTTCAAACGGTCCTCAAAGCCCTCCCCCCCCCCCCTCCTATTTTGGATAAAAGGTTGATTGTTCTTTACGTTATGCAGAGACCGCATATTTAGATATTTACTACTACATCAAAGGTTTACTAGTGCATAAACTATTTATGCAAAACTGATAGTCTCTTGCTTGTTTGTATTTATCACGGCCAGTTATCTACACTTGGGATATAGGGTCTAATGGGGGGAAAGGCGGTGTCCTTTGTGGTGGTTTTCTAAGGGAACCTAACCCGTATATATGCAAGGAAATCCAAAGTTCGAAGAAAACCACGGAAAACGTCGAACGGTTAGGCAGACCGCGATTGGGCTCGAACCCAGTACTTGCCGGCTACCAGTATTGGAGGCTGAACTTCTCGGCAACTAATGATGGGGATATTAGTCTCTTACAAAAGTTAGACTTTAAAGGAACATCCCAGAGTTTTATAACAATGTTAAAGTTTTCCATTTTTTTTAAAGAAAAAAAAGAAAGAAAACGTATAAATTAAAAGCTAAATAGCGAAAAATTTGTTTTATTGAATTTTAATGTTGAAAATTGGGACACCTTTCATAAAAATTATCAAATTGTAGATTTTTTTTTTTTTTTTTTTTTTTTTGTAAATTGAATTTTTAGAAAGAATTTTTAGAAAGATTAGACACTGTCGAGCTTCATTTCTCTTTTTATTTACTGTATTTCTTTTAATAAAAAATAATCAACCAAATAATGTAAAAATTTAACTTCTTGCTCATTTTTAAGTTGAACTTCATTATAGTCAGATATTTGAAAATTATTAAAACAGTTTCAGCGATTCATGGGGAAACTATATGGGTTTTATAGCCATCTTCTAAGTTTAGAAATATTCCTAAAATTTACAGATTGGAGTAAAAATGATAAATTTTGTGTAAAAGTATAATAAAAATAAAAGAAGTTTAGCTGTATAAAGTGAAAAACTTTTCATTGATGTACAGTAAGCCAGTATTATATAGTTAGTATCGCATTAGTAATAGAAATTAAAAGTACTTAAGTAACTAAATTAGGGACCGCTATAATATTTCCGTACCATCAAATCCACAGCGAAATTGGGGACCAAAGGTTTTTTCAGAATTTTGATATGGCCTGCCACATGTTACCTGAAACTCAGGGATTTTCTACTAATATAAGATATTTTGTTTATTTAGCCCAATTCAGCTTTCAGAAATAATTAAATAGGTTTATGCAGCTTCATATTGTTTCAATAATTGTAGATTTAGAAATAACTAGCTCAAGTTAACAGGGTCCGCATTATTACTTTTGTATATTAAAACTAGTTGATATGTTTTAAAAGTACTCAAAATATCGTTTTAATACTTGATTATTTTTTTAAACTACAGCGAGTTTTCAGATTAATTGTACGAGTTATATTTTAATTTTGAATAAAATTACTTAATATTTCAAAACATACAGATTCCAAATTCTCTATTTTCTTATTATCCTTTACACGTGAGATTTTAAACAATTTTATGAAAAAAAAAAAAAAATAAAAACTCGACAACTCTTCTTTTTAGCACTTTCCAACAAAGTTGAAAAGTGCTTATGCATTTGGTTTGTCTGGCCGTCTGTCCGTCTGTCCGTCTGGCCGTCTGTCCACGCTCTAACTCCCGTAAATATACTCGGATTGCTATGAAATTTTTATACGTTATTGAGGTTTACCCTAGCACGAACCCTATTGAAAATGAAGTATCTACCATGATTAGTTTATCTACAGAGAGAATCAAAAGTTTCCCATTACATTATGGCCTATGGGGAAAAATCTTTAATATACTCAAATTGACATGAAATTTTAGGACGTTATTGAGGTTTACCCTAGCACGAACTCTACTGAAAATGAAGTTTCTACCATGATTAGTTTGTCTACAGGGCGAATCAAAAGTTTTCCATTGCATTACGGCCTATGGGGAAAAATCGTTAATATACTCGGATTGCCATGAAATTTTAGGACGTTATTAATGTTTACCCTAGCACAAGTCCTATCGAAAATGAAGTTTCTACCATGATTAGTTTATCTTCAGGGCGAATCAAAAGTTTCCTATTACATTACGGCCTATGGAAAAAAATCGTTTCAAAGGAATTTTAAAGATGTTATACCCTGTCAAACATATTAAAATATGCATTCTATAAAATATAAGGTGAAAATGTAGCTATTATTCATTTACAGGGCCACACAAAAGAATTCCATTAGATAATGGTAAAAGGGGGAATTGTGTGACATTTTTTAAAGATTTTAAGCTTTTTCATGTATAATAAAATTGATATATGTCACTGAAGCTTAATATAAATTATACACTACTGTCTTGCATAATATGAAGTACATAGCATTTACAGGGCCATACAAAAGATTTCAAATAGTATATTCTTTCCGAAGTACCGTATATGTGTCTGATGATGGCTGATGGAGGGATGAAATGCATTTTAATTATTATATTCGCGTTTATATTTCGTTAAATATATGCACATTATATGGTGTATATAAATGTTATAGTTGATATACAGGGCTACCCAAAAGAGCTAACCAACGTTACTGAATATGAGCGTAAATTATTTAAAGGTGGTTCTTAAATAAGCTATGCATTTTTACGCTGAGCTGCATTCAATTTACTGAAAAATGTTTGCAGAATATAGATAAAGGGATATACAGGGCCACGCAAAGAATTCGGTACATGGACGCCTATGAATGATGATTTATGAGAATGTGATTTCAGTTGTTTTAAAAGTGTTTTAGTTTATAATAAATTTTAGCCTAATGCTGACTTGTAATAAAGGTACAATGTAAACTACAGGGCTGAACAAAAGTATTCAAGTATGTTTCCATCTAATAGTATGAATTGCTGAAAAAGAAATTTCAAGCTACTGGGTATTTTCTTGCTAAGCTAAATTTTCCCATTATATGAACTGACATATGAAATACTGGGCTGTTCTAATGTACTGGAATACATATTTGGGTATATTTGGCTATACACTATTATTTCCCTAAATAACAAAGTTTTGTTAAAGATTTCATTAAGTGTAGGAAAGTGCTTCATAATCTATGCTTAACGTATGATTTTTCTTACTTGTTTCAATTTTCAATGACTAACTACTGCCGATAAATTTTTTTGATTGGTAATTTTTTTTTTCTATTTTATCGATAAACTGAATTATTTTACTTAATGTTTAAAAACATACAAATCATAAATTATATCATATTATATCATTCTTAGCATAAAAGATTTTGAATAATTTTAGGAAATCAAATAATAACAAATATTTGTGTTAAAAAGTCTTCTTATTATAATTATGTATCATTAATTATTACAGACTCTTGAAACTCGTAGAACACTTGGAAACAAAATGTATTTTTGTTCTTAGGTGAACTATGATATTTTGAAACAATATGAAGCTGCAGATTAAGAAACAATACGAAGCTGAATATTATTGAAACAATATGAAGCTGCATAAACCTGTTTAATTATTTCTGAAACCTTCCATTTCGGTATTATTTTAAAAATATCAGATCTACTATCAAAAGAAAAATAATCACTGAAAGAAAATCAAATGTAAAATTATATATAAGATTTATCAGATTCACAACGACGTAATCTGTACTCAAGTTATTCAGCAGAATTTATTTGTTATATTTTGATTTACAAAATTTTAAATTTTATTAACTTTTTCTTAAAGTTTTTATTATTTTTATTTTTTTAGAGATACTATTTGCAGTTACCATGGCTGTAAATAAATAACTTCCCACTATTAGCTTAAAAAATTGAAACGGACCACCATAATCTATTATTATTGTATTATTAATAGTATTATTATTATTGTTGTTGTTGTATGCATAAGCTAATCACAATATTCAGATTTAAAAAGATTCTGTTTTGGAAAACCACATGTTTCAAAAAATTTTGTCTGCTTCAAAACTTTAGCTGATGAGTGGTAACGTAGTTAGGAAATCTTTTCAAGAATTTTACACAGTGGGTGATAAGAGAGGACAGTTCGCTGCCTCGTTTCTCTTTGAAAAGGTAGTCAAACAAGGTAGTGATTAGTGAACGATGATCTTTCAAAAGGGGACCGCAGGAACTTTCAGTAAAATCTATTTCGGCAAAGTAATGTCGAATGGGTATGGTCAAAGTCTGTGGGTCAATTTTAGAGTAGGGAATAATCTGTTGGTTCCCATAAGGATTTGGTTAGATTATTTTTCTTTAAAGTTTTTTACGTTACAGAAAATACGATCCTTAAGTATGTTTAATATATGTTACTATAAAAATATGCAATAATATACAAAATTAAGTGTGTGTGTGTGAGGGGCGGGATAAGATTAATATATATAATTAATTATATTAATTATATTATATTATATTAATTATAATTAATACATCTACATTATAAAGGGCAAACGTATCTGTGCGTAACGCATACGGGATTTTGCGAATGGCATCACTTTTAAATTTTAAATGAAAATTCGTTATTACAATTTTGGCTATTGCAAATTTACAAACTTCTAACCATCGACCATTTTCAATTTTTACACCATCGTATACGGAAAAAAATGTACTTTTAAATACAATTTATTTGAAATCTGTATCTTAGTTACTTTTGAAATATTATCTTTTTTGTAGTTTTTAATGCCACTTTTCTTAGTGTGGCAACAGCCATACCCCATTTCTATTAAATGCAAAGGAAAAAAGGGGAAAAATTTATTATCTTTATGTTGCCATTTTCTCATTAAATGGGAAAAAAAAAGGGAATTTAAATAAGCTCCCGGAGAATTTCGATTTCATTTAGAAAATTTGATTTACACTTAAAAGAAAACGAACAGTTTAATATTTGCTTCAGCTAGCCATCGAGATTTCAAGTTTTGAATCAAAATGAGCAAGTTAAAATACAATTTTTTGAAATGATGAATATAAATATGAAATGTGCATTTGTAAATTTTGATATTGTGAAAATGATGTCGGGTTTAGATTTCATCGTGAAAAACTTCGTTGACTAAGTCAAAGTTGAATAAATTATGCTTTTTTTTCATTTTGGAACACTAGCATGAGAGCCTTAATTGATAATTTTATCACAATAACATAACTTTATTATTTTTTATTGCTTACATGTACGATTAAATTTTAATTTTATCAATTTCTACAACTGAGTTTAATAGAAATAGTATTTTGTTAACTTTAAGTCAAATACGATTTGTTTAAGGCCCCTGTATTCGCTCGAGGAAACGCTCGCGAGCTAATGCTATTCCTATGAAGAAGCATTTTTTTAAATAACTCTCGCATTTTGAATTTTTTTTTTTTTTTTTTTTTTTTTTTTTGCATTGGATAGCTGAGGTGCATGCCGACCGCACTTTTTTTACTTTTTCGATTTTGGTTGCAGATATATTTTTAAAAAGCACTTTCAGTTTCGAAACCGGTTTTGAAAGTGAAACTAACTTAGTAAAAAATATCTGCAAGCAAAATCGAAAAAGTAAAAAAGGTGCGCTATCGGCATGCACTTCAGCTATCCAATGCAAAAAAAAAAAAAAAAAAAAAAAAAAAAATTCAAAAATGTCAAAATGCGAAAGAGTTATTAGAAAAATGCTTCCCCATAGAAATAGCATTAGCTCGCGAGCGTTTCCTCGAGCGAGGACAGGGACCTTAAGAGTTAGACCTACTAATATAAGGCGCATTTTTACTATAACTAATTTTGTTGGTTTGTTATAAATCAATGAAACAAATCCTTCTTAAACATTTTCTTCCGTCAAAATTTGGCGGGTTCTACCTTGCAAGATTAATAGTAAACGTTCTATTTTTTTTTTTTTTTTTTTTTTTTTTTTTTCTTTCAAATTAAAAATTCAAATTTATGTTTTTGATTTTTAAAGTCATTTTTATCTGTAACTGATTTCATAATAATGAAACTTTTTTTTCTTTTTTTTTTATGTGATTAATAATAATAACAATATAAACATGTTTCAAATGCCATATTCACACAATTGTATCATCATTATTACTATTAACATTATTATTATTATTATTATTAGATAAAATCTCTTTAATTTTGTTAAATTTTACATAAAATTTGCATCCGAAAAATAGAGAAAGAATTAAAATCAATATATTTTTACTTTTACTAAAATTCGGTTTTGTTACCGAATAGTTTAAATTCCTGGGTGACTGAAGAACAATATTTCGGAATACTTTTCGAATCTACATTAATTATTGTGTAAACATAAAATAAAATTTTAAATGTGCATTTTATTATAATTAAAAAAATTGAGAACAAATGTCTTATATTTACAAGATTAGTCCTATTTTTTCTGTGAAAATATTTTTTCACTTTTCAGGATATTTACCGTCTTGTCACCTCTGGACACCATCTTCACAAATAACATGTTGCGTATTTTTGACAATAATAATAATAAAAAGATCGATTAACCTCCGCAAAATTTTATCATTCTGTTTTTTCTAATTATTAATTATTATAATTACTATTTTTATTTGAACAAGGTAAAATCTCTCGGTAATTTAATTTTGTCTATTTCTTTCTGAAACTTCAAATTTACCTGCTATATTTCGGAAACTGAGAATTGTTACAATGCAGCTCAGTGAAATTTGACTATGGGGATCGACACATTATTTCGACACCCCAAATTTCATCAAAACCGGTGATACCACCGTCAAGCGTCCCCTTGTTACGAAAAAAAAAAAAAAAAAAAAAAAAAAACTAAGTTTATCTACAATTTGTCGGAGAGTGAAAATTGCTATTTCTTTATTACTCGTTACAAAAATATTGAAATTTAATTTTTTGGCTCATTTTATCCGAATTTCATACTTTTATTTTTACTAATAAGCAAAAAAAATCTTAAAAAACATTAATTTCTTACAGTATGTATCTGTATGTATAAAATAACTTTTCCTGATTTACTGACTCACATACGCCGTAACAGCCAGCCCAAACTAATCCATATACATATACGAGTACCAAATGATATGAAATTATACCTTATATGCGCCGAAAGTTCATTTAAGAAGTGAGTTTTTCAAATTTTACGTCCTAGGGAAGGAGGGATAATTTGGGACATGTCTCTCCATATCTAAAGGGGGAAAAAAAAAGATATATTTAAAAAATATTTTTGCTTCAGAATATTACAAAAAATATTTAAAACCAGGTTATGGTGATATTAATTTTTGTCTATCAGGGGGTGGGCAGGGCGCAAAAACAGGGTGTAATGTATTTTTAACATTTCCTTTTCCTCATCAAATTTATGTATAATATGATGACTATCTTTAGAGTAAAAATTAATACTTCCAACGTTAAAAAAATATACAAATTTAGTGCCGATTCAAAACATTTTTTGGAATTCGTAAATCCTAGTGCATTGAAATTTTGTATATAGCCCTGTAAAAATCTATGTATGATACAATGACAATATTTAATGGTATTCTTATTTTAAAATGAGCAACTGTATAACTTAAGTTTTAATTTCGATGTAGTTCCTACATTTTGTTTAGTACATAATCTATTGCTGCTTTTTCACAAATAAGATTTTCTAAACTAAATAGAAAAGCTTTTTTAGCTGGTAGTAAGTATCAAAACAGACAAATTTCGTTCAAGAAACCATAATCACAATCCCCAACGAATTATATCATCACATTTAATATAAACTAAATTAATTTGAAAAAAAAAATGTTTGTTTTGACTTTATTGCTTCCGCTGAAAATTTGTTGTGAGATTTTATGAACAATCTGAAGGTTTACAATTTCTGAAAATCATCGCTAACTTTTAAATGCATCCAGACACTGATCTAGGATACATTTAAAAACTTCCTTGCTAAATGAAATCGAGTGTAACAATTATTCTTGCTGAACTGTCATTATTTGGGTAAATTGCATTACTTATTTACTTTTATTTTAGTCTCTTTTTTGACAAACAGTTACATTACCCTGTGAAGTTTTTCGTCCATTTTTTCACTATTTCTTTTAGATTTTAAATTATTTGTTTTAATTCATAGAAAAAAGTAGGAAATTAAAAATTTTATTGCTTAAAAAAATTTCTTATAATTATACTTCTTAAATAACTCAAAGTAAATGCCCCCCCCCCCTAAAAGACAGTTCTTGTTTACCTAGATGTAAGTTTCTTTAGTTAAATATTATGTAAAATTGTTTTAAAAGGAAACATTTTAATTGCTTTAAACTTTGAAATAGAAAAAGTATTCGGCCGAATAGTTACTATTCGTTTTAATAGTAACTATTCAGGTAGCAGAATATTCGGTATTCGGTTCATGTGGGCCGAATATCCAGAATTCTGTATTCGGCCAATACCACTACGATGTGTCACAAATTTAAACAATCGGTGTATCCAAATTTAAACAAACTTAAAATTGGACACTCCTATTGCGTCCATCAATGTTCTCAGTCAAATTTGTATGATTTATATATTAAAGGGAAATAGAATTGAGCATTATTTTGTCTGTGTAAACCTGGAATTCGTATCGATTTATATATATATTTTTAAAAAATCTATCCAAATAAGCCGAGAGTCGAAGACCCATTACTTACGGCACCTTATACTAAAGGTCTGCGCGGGTCGAAATTTCCAAGCCCGATCCTGGCACGAAAGTTAAAATTTCGGCCCGAGCCCGACCCGTCCCGAACGAAAAAAATATTGGCCCGACCCGGCCCGGCTCGAGTAAATTTCTACAGAACATTGATCTTTACTTTTACGGAAGAGTTCAGACCAAAAGAGCTTATTTTAGTCTTTTTTTTTTTTTTTTCATGTTTATAATCTCCATTTATGCAAAAGTGCCGTATACTACGATATTTATGCTTTTAATGAGCCTTTGCTTGTTGTATGTAAATGTTTCAGTTGTCATTAGTATTATTAATCCATATTCCCTGTAATAAAGACAAAAAAATCTAAAAAATGGTATATGGTAAAAATAAAATCTTCTAAGACAAAATCGCTTTAGGGGAAAAAAGGGAAGAATTTTTTTTTTTTTTTTTTTTTTTTTTTTTTTTTTTTTTTTTTTGCAGATGTAAATGTTTAATATATTTTTTCTCGCGTATTGTTATATTCATTTTGCATGAATGAACAGTTTAAAAGTTTTCAGTTTTAAAGAAAATTCCGTCATAATCATGTTTTTTTTATGTGTTTAATTCTATTTTAAAACGCCTAATAATTTACGATTCTTTTAAAAAAAATAAATTCTAATGTTTAATTGTAGAATAATGACGACTTTAAAGTATATGCCTCTATGCAAAAATTTTTGGACCAAGCGAATTTTACTGATTTATGAACAGACTTGGCCACGTCGTGAAAAGGATTTTCATACGGGATGGTTATTACAGGAACTGACTATTTTGGTCCGTGAAGATTAGAAAGAATGAAATCAGACTCGGCTTTGTATCGGAAAAAATACGTTAGGTCCGGCCCGGTACTCCATGAAAAAAATTAAGGCCCGAGCCCGGCCCGAATGCCGTTAATGGAAATCGGAACGTGCAGATCTCTACCTTATACCACCGAATATCTTTTGCTAAACGATCCTAAAATTAGAACTGGGGGAGGGAGGGTTATAGGTTAGCACACGCCGGAATTTCGAGGGAAGGGCCGGTCCGGCTGGTTTGCATCTTCACACTTCACGCCTCTACCCGGTCCCCAAAGAAACCAGTGTAAACAGGGCCGGCCCGGTCCGATGGCCCAACTGAATTTCTACAAAAAATTCAAAATTTTCTTAACACATAATTAAGATTCTTTTGAAGAATATTGCATACGTATTTATCGGAAAATTTTATAATACATGTATTTTAAAATTAAATTTTTCAGAAAATACTGTCAAATTTAGCGTTTTAAATCTAATTTTAGGCAGCAACAGCACGGAATTTGAGAAAATCTACAGCCACGTGACAAGAATAACTTATATCTCGAAAATTAATTTATTTATCAAAAATGAAAACCGTTATTCGATTTCAAACCTTCTTTCTTTAATATTCAAGCTTATCAATTCTATGCCTTTATAGTTAAAATTTAGTAAGAAAATGTGTTTCTTGTTTCAAGTTTTACGTTGTTGAGAAGTGAATTTGAGGATCACCTTAAGGTATATTTCAAAAGATTACGTTAACACAAATTCTTTATTGCTATTAATATTTTTTACAAAAACAAAATATACTGCCATCCATACATATCTTGAGAAAAATTAAATCCATTTATGGCCCGTCTCGAATATGTCGAAAAAAAAATTACAAGTATGATCTCGGCCCAGCACGAATGTGTTGTTAAAAAAAATTTAACCCGTCTGAGACCCTGCAACTGTCCGATGCCGATCTCAATAATGCACATGTTACATTTCTGTACTGATGTTGTCAAACTAGCTTCGGCTCGTGACGCACATTTACACTTATTCTCGAGAGTCATATTCATTGAAAATATCTCATATGCTATAAATTTCGTTGATTTTTTTTACATTAGGCCGGTAGGCCTGCTATTTTTTTTTTTTTTTTTTTTTTTTTTTTTTTGGCTTTACGATCGGCAGGCCCGTTCAATTTTATTCCGACTCTGCCTGGCTAGTTTAAAAAATTGTCCTAATTCTGCCAAACAGTCGAAAATTCACATTCATTTCGCTAATCCGACCCCAGCCTGGATCTGGCCAGGTAATGGCTTCAGCAGAGATCCTATTGTCTTTTGCAGAGTATATATTTTTATAATTTTTTTATGTATTACAGAATACCTCAAATTTCTAATTTTAAACAAGCCAAAATTGGTGTGAATAAGAGAGAGGCGACCACTTCCTTCGTTAGTGTTTACTCTTGAATTTGTAAGATTTTATAATACACACAAACATATATATACACTATATTGCCATTGATTATGGGACACTTGCGATTTTAGACATTTCACTAAATATCTAGAAAAATACATGAGGAATCATCTCGAAACACTTAGTGTATAAATATAATAGTATAAGTCATACATCTCCGTGAAGATTTTTTCCCGAAACTCCAAAGGGGACCGTCAACAAATTAAAAAAGAATGAATATCTTTTGAATAACCCTGTCAAAACTAATGTAGCAAAAGCGCTCAAACTCTAGATTATGATTGAATGCCTTATTGTAATACACTGTGTTCATTTTTATGCAAATAGCATGCATACTCGCAGAGTAATTAAGGTTTTTATAAAAATGGTTCCAAATTTTTCCAAGTTTTTTCCTTATAATTTTCAGAGTTCTTAATATAAAATATTATTTTTTTTCAGAAAATATGACAAACAACATTGCACACAGTACCCTGTAATCAAAATTAAAAAATAATGAAAATTGTATAAAAAATGAGTTGGTTTACTAAATAATTTTTTACTGCGCATGCGTCAACGATATCAAAATTTCATTTGCATATTATGTTAGCTAAATGTATAGAGCAACTTCTGTGAAAGTCACAAAATCATAACTTGAAAATTCTGACAATAATCGTCAATTGAATAAGTCAAAAATCCGTTATTCTCAAAATGAAGCAAAAACAAGAGGGGTTGTATCCATATATTCATTGATTAGTGTCAATATAGAATACACAATATGGGATGTACTACTGCATTTGGATAAAATCCCTCATTTTCTTGCTTCATTTTTGGAACAACGGATTTTGTCCTTTTTCTATAGACGATTACTTTCAGAATTTTCAAGCTATGATTTTGAGACTTTTACAAAAGTTGCTCTATACATTTAGCTAACATAATATGCAAATGAAATTTTGATATCTTTGACGCATGCGCAGTAAAAAATTATATAGTAAACCTACTCATTTTTCATACAATTTTTATTATTTTTTAATTCTGATTACAGGGTGCTGTGTGCAATGTTGTTTGTCATATTTTCTGAAAAAAATATTATTTTATATTAAGAACTCTGAAAATTATAATGGAAAAACTTCGACAAATTTGGGACCATTTTTTATAAAAACCTTAATTACTCTGCGAGTGTGCATGCTATTTGCATAAAAATGAACACAGTGTATTACAATAAGGCATTCAATCATAATCTAGAGTTTGAGCGCTTTTGCAACATTAGTTTTGACAGGGTTATTCAAAAGATATTCATTCTTTTTTAATTTGTTGACGGTCCCCTATGGCGTTTCGGTAAAAAATCTTCACGGAGATGTATGACGTATACTATTATATTTATACACTAAGAGTTTCGAGATGATTCCTCATGTATTTTTCTAGATATTTAGTAAAATGTCTAAAATCGCAAGTGTCCCATAATCAATGGCAATATAGTGTATATATATATATAACGAGCTTAGAGTCATAGGTCCATTGCCTTCGGCTACGTACACCCTCAAATTCCCAAATTTCTAAAAACTGATTGTTTTCATTTCAGTATACACTCTCGAATTTGTATGGTTTTGTGTTTTAAAATGAAAGTTAATTCAGTTGAACCTAATACAAGGGACTCAGTGAATTCAGCAGCGTAACTCTCGAAATTATAAGATTTTATTCTTTTATACGAACCTAACTCAATCGCATACACCGTTGAATTCGTATGATTTTGCATTTTTAAACTAATATTAGAAAGGACACGTTCCACTCTCATCCTCACTCCACCCCGCCTCAACGTGTTTTTAACGCTTCATTAGTAGTTTTAATATTTTTATTGTTGTGATACAACAAATTTATTTTCACAGTACTCGCTCTAAAATATAAAAAGGCATAAATATACAAGAATTAAAAATTACAATCATTTGGTAAGTTTACTATGAACATTCCGTAAACTCAATGTGCACCCCCTCCCCTCGACTCCTAAACAGAATGCATTTGCTAAGCTACCGTTAGTGCTACTGTTATTGATCATAGAATTACTATTATTGTTGTATCTGACCGTCTTTTAAGAATTGACCGCATTACCTTATTCTCATGTCAAAAGATTAATTTTTGGAAGCACATCTGCATACATGTTTCAAAGAATATTGTCAGAAATCCCCTAAGCTAATGAATGGTGGTTTAGAAAGTATTTGAAGATTTTTACACAGTGGGTGGGAAGAATCTAGGAAAAAAAGTGACCGGCAAAAAAGTTATCGGAAAAAAAGTGACATAAACTACAAAAGCGGAAAAAAGTGACACGGAAAAAAAGTAACGCGGAAAAAAAGTGACAAGGAAAAAAAGTTACCGGAAAAAAAGTGACAAAGAATTGATTTTGGGGATTTATTATTGATTTTGGGGATTCATTGCTTAAGTATGAAAGGGGGATCGGGGAAGGGGGGCTCATAGTTTAGGTAAATGGGTTTTCATGCTGAATTAACTGTTTTGGTTCAATTTTTGGATATACGTTCATCCTGAAAAGACGCTTGCCTGATTAGTTTTGGGAAAGTACGATTACTCCCCCCCCCCCATCCGTCCTCAATTAGATGAATGGGTTTTTATGCAGAATTGTCCAACGTGTGTCAAATTTGCATATAGGTTCTTTTCGCTAAGGCTTATATATAGTATATAATGCCTGAAGAGATTTAGGAGTTCTAATGGTTAAGTATAGAGAGGGAACGGGGGATAACCTTTCTAAAATTAAATTAATAACTTTTTACGCATAATTATCCGATTTGCTTAGAATTTTGGACATAGGTTCATTATGATAAGACGTATCTCTGATTAGTTATGGGGTTCTTCAGCTTATTATGAAGGGGGGCGAGCAATTATATCCCCCTTAAACTAGAAAAATAGGTTTTTATGCAGAATTATCCCATGTATTTCAAATTTTAAATATAGGTTCTTTCTGATAAGGTGGATCTCTGAATAGTTTTAAGGTAAGTAACTCTGAATAGTTTCTAAGTATAGAAGGGGAATAGAATAAAACCCACCTTAATTTAAATTACTTTTTACGCAGAATTATCAGATTTGCTTCAAATTTTGGATTTTAGAACCATTATGATAAGGCGTATCCCTGACTACATATGGGGTTATTTTGCCAATTAAAAATTGGGGCGGGTGATTATCCCCCCCCCTTAAATTAGGTAAATTGTTTTTTATGTTCACTTATCCGATATATTTCATATTTTGGATGCATGTTCTTTCTCATAAAGTGAATCCCGGAATAATTTTAGAGGTTTAATGGCTAAGTAAACACTGGGGGAACGGATGATACCCCCCCCCCCCCTTAAATTAATAAATGGCTTTTTACGCAGAATTATCTGATTTTATTCAAATTTTGATTGGGCGTTCATTATGATAAGGCGAAGTCCTGATTAACTGTGGATTATCCCCCGTTCATCGCTCTATACTTAGCCATTAAACCCTTAAAACTATTCAGGGATTCACTTTATCAGGAAGAACCTATATCCAAAATTTGAAATACGTTGAATAGTTGTGATAGAAAAAAAAAACAATTTATTTTATTTAAAGAGTGGAGGATTAATCGCCCGCTTCCCCTATTTAATTATCAAAAGAACCCCATAATTAATCAGAGATTCGCCTTCTTATAATGAATATACATCCAAAATTTGAAGCAAATCGGATGATTCTGCATAAAAAGCCATTTATTTAATTTAACGGGGTTTATCCCCCGTTCCCCCTCTATACATAGCCATTAAACCCATAAAACTATTCAGGAATTCACTTTATGAGAAAGATCCTATATTCAAAATTTGAAATACATCGGATAAGTGTGCATAATTTTTTTTAATCTAATTTAAGGTGGGTATAGTAATCACCCGCCCTACTTTTTAATTACCAATAGAACCCCATAACTAATCAGAAATACGTCTTATCTTAATGAACCCATGTCCAAAATTCGAAGCAAATCGGATAATTCTGCATAAAAAGCCATTTATTTAATTTAAGAGCCATTTATTAAAAAGCTATTTATTTAAAAGCCATTTATTTTTTTATTTTAAATTTATTTATTTTAAAGCCATTTATTTATTTAAAAAATAATTTTAATTTAAAAATTTAATAATAATTTAAATAATAATTTTAATAATAATAATAATAATATATATTTTATATATATATATATATATATATATATACAATATAATAAATATTTATAATATAGATAATATATATATATATATATATATATATATATATATAATATAATAAATATTTATAATATATATAATATATAATAATATAATAATATATAATGAATAATAATAATATAATGAAAAAAATAATAATAATTTAATAATTTTAATAATAATTTTAATAATTTAATAATAATAATTTAAAAAATAATTTAAAAAATATATTTAATTTTTTTTTTATTAAAGCCATTTATTTATTTTAAAGCCATTTATTTAAAAACCATTTATTTAATTTAAGAGGGGTTTCCTCCATCTCCACTTTATACTTAGCCATTAAATCCTTAACACTATTCCGGAATTCACCTTACCAGAAAGAACCTATATTTAAAATTGAAATACATGGGATAATTCTGCATAAAAACATATTTATCTAGTTTGAGGGGGAGAATTGCTCGTTCCCCCCCTTTATAATAAGCAGAAGAACCCATAACTAATCTAAGATACGTCTTATCATAATGAACTTATGTCCAAAATTTTAAGCAAATCGGATAATTATGCGTAAAAAGCCATTAATTTAATTTAAGAAAGGTTATCCCCCGTTCTCCCTCTATACTTAACCCTTAAACTCCTAGAATCTCTTCAGGCATTTTATACTATACATAAGCCTTATCGAAAAGATCCTATATGCAAATTTGACACACGTTGGATAATTCTGCGTAAAAACCCATTCATCTAATTGAGGACGGATGGGGGGGGGGAGTAATCGTCCCTTCCCAAAACTAATCAGGCAAGCGTCTTTTCAGGATGAACGTATATCCAAAAATTGAACCAAAACAGTTAATTCAGCATGAAAAACCCATTTACCTAAACTATGAGCTCCCTCCCCGATCCCCCTTTCATACTTAACCAATGAATCCCCAAAATCAATAATAAATCCCCAGAATCAATTCCTTGTCACTTTTTTCCCGGTAACTTTTATTCCTTGTCACTTTTTTCCGCGTCACTTTTTTTCCGTGTCACTTTTTTTCCGCTTTTGCAGTTTAGGTCACTTTTTTCCGATAACTTTTTTTCCGGTCACTTTTTTTCCGTTTACCGGGTGGGAAAAGGGGTCGACCGACAACTCGTTTTTCTTTCAAAAGGAAGTTTGAAAATTCATCGCAGACACTTGTAATAAACCTGTTCGGTTGCTTTTTGTGACAAAATAATTTGGTTACGGACAATTGTTGAGTAGGAAATAATATGTTGTTTCACAATTATTTGCATTAAAGAAAATGCGATCCTTTAAGTTTGTTGAATATGTTACTTTAAAAATATATATACAATTGAGAAAAAAAAAAAAAAAAAAAAAAAAAAAAACTAGTAAGATTTAAATATTTATAGTGAATATTCTAATTTTTTACAACTTAAAAACTTAAATTTCTGTTACATTAATATTTTTATGTGTAATTAATTTTATACTAATAAGACTTTTTTTTTTTTTTTTTTTTTTTTTTTTGCACGTGAATAATAATAGTAATAATATAAATCTATTTAAAATCCCGTGCTCACACAAATATATTAGTATTATTAATGTTATTATTATATGATGAAATTTCTTTCTTTCTTTTTTTTTAATTTTACATAAAATTTGCATCTGAAACTATACAAAGAATTAACATCAATATATTTTTAGTTTTATAAAAGTTCATTTTTCTTAGCGAATAGTTTAAACTTCTAAGTAGCTCTGAAATAATATTTTGGAATGCAACCCGAAACTGTATTAGTTTGTAAACATGAAATAAAACTTTAAATGTGTGTTTTATGGGGAAAAAAATCTGAACAAACGTCTTATATTTAAAATATTGGTACTATTTTTTCTGTTAAACTACTTTTTGATCATCCAGGGCATCCATTATCTTGTCACCTGTGCACATCATCTTCACAAATAATATGTTGAGTATGTTTAATAATAATGATAAAAAAACCTTATTAACATTTGCAAAATTTTATCATTCTGTTTTTTTTTTCTAATTAATTAATTATTAATATACTTTTGAACAAAGTAGAATCTCTCCATAATTTAATTTTGTTTATGAATTTCTTCAAACTACAAATTTTAAAATCCACCTGCTATATTTTGGAAATTAAGGATGTTCTTATGAATCCGATGAAACTCCATGGAATTTGACTATGGAGATCTCTACCTGCACCCCAAATTTCATTAAAATCGGCGATACCACTGTCGGGTGTCCCTTTGTCAGTGAAATACTGCGAAATTTGAATGTAACCAGGATCTGACTTATGCAGTGTCTTTATGGCAATTGCCCTTTCCCCCTCTTTGGAGCCCCCCCCCCATGAGAGTAATTAGGATTTTCACTAAAAAGTGCTCTTTTAGTGAAAGAGCTCTTTAGGATTTTTATTATTATGATCAAAATCCAAATATTTTCAAAGAATTAAGATGGTAAAAGGGGTGTTTCTTCCTTTCTTTGCTTCCAGTACTCCATTTATTTATGCTAAAAACAAATTAAATTAGAAAATTAATAACCGAAGTAAATTTTCCATTTTTAGGTAGATTTTTTATGAAATACTACCTATTGCGGTCGCTCCCATGTTGGAATTTCTTAAATTTTTTTGCAGATCTACGCCGATCGTGACCTCTAGACCCCAAAACTACCATTAGTAAAAAAAGTTTATATACATAAATACTTACCAATTGTTGTATATATATATATATATAACTTCTACAGTTCTGTTCCAGTCTCTTCCTAACTGATACATAAAATCAAGGGGTATAAAATAACGGCTAAGTTCGTTAATGGGCAAAATCGGTTCAAGGGGGCAGAAATAGGGAGGGTTTTTGTGGAAACAGAAAAATCGCCATAACTTCTTAATTAAAATAGATATCAGATGGGTTTAAAGTTTATATTACTTCTTAAAAATTGGCCAAAATTTTATGTATGACAGATTTTTGATAAATTTAGAAATGGGCTCAAGGGGCGAAAAAAACAGGTTTATTGAGAGAAAAAAATCATAGCTTCGTCAATTCTCAAAATGTCAAATCCAACAAAATTTTATGTAAATGTTCTCAACATTATCTAAAACTTTTGTATTTACAAGTTTTTGATAAGACTAGTTTTTACCGATAAAAGAAAATTAAAAACGAAAACAAAAAAAAAGGAGTGAAAAAAGACAAAAATCCTTGCATAAATGCAGGTTAGCATACCTTAAAAAGAACCCCACGGAATGTACTCGTCCTTGGACCTATATTCCTAGTGCAGAAAATCGGCCGCCATAAATAATGCATCTTATCTGGCATAAAATATCGAAGATTAAATAAAATGAAGATTGCAATTAAAATATGGTAACAGAAAGCACAAAAGTTGACATTTTACCACTATCATATCTAATTTACCAAAGTATTTCTCTATGTTAAAGTTATAATGCATATAAACTTAAGACATTCAACATTTAAATTACCATTTATTAATTTGCGAATAATCAATTATAGGAATGGGTTAAAATTTTATTAATGGCCCTGTTACAGACAAAACAATAGATTTATCTTCAAATATTTCAATGTAAACTGTAAGGAAAAATCTGTACAGTAACTAAAATAGTACATTTGTATTCCAAGATTTTTTTCATATCTATCTATATTATAAAGGTCAAACGTATCTGTGCGTAACGCATACGTCATTTTGCGAATGGCAACACTTTCCCTTGCAATTTCGGTTTTTCCATTTTTGCTACTGCAAATATGATACTTCTAAACATGACATATTTTAAATTTTTACACCGTCGTATAGAGAAAAAAATATACTTTTAAATGCAATTTGTTTCAAAGCTGTATTTCAATTTATTTTTGAGATATTAATTTTTTTTTTATAGTTTGTAGTACCAATTTTGTAACAGTGGCAACAGCTCATTTTCTCCTAAAATTGAAAGAAGAAATGAATAAAAACAAATTAAAATGCGTATAATGAGTGAAATGTATCGTCTGTGATCGTGTTAATTTGGAATATATATATATATATATATTTTACATTTGTATTTATATAAAACATAAGAGCGTCAATTGATAACTTCAACACAATAACTTATCTTTATTATTATTTACTGATTACGTATGCAATATAAAATTTAATTGTAATAATTTGGAAAACTGAGTTTTATAGAAATAGTATTTTGTTACTTTTAGCTTAAAATAATATTTGTTTGAAAGTTAGACTGACCAATATAAGATGTATTTTTTTTACTGTAACTAATTTTGTAGATTTATTATAAATGAATGAAACAGTTCCTTCTGAAACATTTTATTTCGTCGAATTTCGACGGGTTCCACCTCGTAACGATAACAGCAAAACTTCATGTAACCGAGGAAAGTTACATGAGATTTTCTGTTACCGAACATGAAAAGTTCTTGGAATCAACTAAAAAAACTTAATAACAGTACTTTTTTTTTTTTTTTTTTTTTTTTTTTTTTTTTTTTTTTTTTTTTACAGAGTACTTCTAGATTTTTTGGTTTCTTATTTTCTGGTAAATAATTTATTATGAAGAACTTGGATTAGTACTGTACTGTATCGCAATTTTCAATTCTTTATCTAACCATGCCATTTTAATTATTTTATTTGTTTGTTTTTTGGCCTGTGGGGGAAAAGGGGATTTCCATGCCACCCCCACCCCCCCTTTTTATTTTATTGAATTCCGAAATTTGGAGTTGTTTTCCATGTCAAAGTACCAATACCACTAAGGGAAGAAAGCATGCGTGTTTATTATTTCTATTATTTCTCTTTTATTGACCTGGATACTAATGAATAGGTTCATTTTTTATAAATCCTTGAACTTGAAACATGTGAAATATTGGCTGAAATTGCTGTTTTTGCTGTTGATTTTTACAAGCCAGAAATTTAATAAAAACTACATTGTAGAAATATAGAACAATGAAGATCATTCAAGCTCCATGGGTTTTTGCAATAAAGTTTATCGAAACTATAGATGTTAAGTAAACATGTATAACCATTGAAAAATCAGAAAATATCATAACCTTTGTTGTTCATAAAAAGAGAAGAAAAATGTGGGAAATAATTATCAAATCCTTACCATTTCTGTTATATTACCCATGATTGCCACAAAAAGCCACATATTCAGTTTGATTTTGAAAAATTATATTTGACATATTAAAATAATTTGATATTGAGTTAAAACAGCATTAGTTAATCTTTAATAAATCTGGTCGAAATTTTCAACAAAAATCTTCGAGAAAAAGCTAATGAAATAGCAAATTTGCTCATTTCTTTTCTTGCGTATCATTTAATTTATATTCATTAAAAAAAACTTTATTTTCTGACAGCGCGGTTTGATGCTTTCTAAATTTTAGTTAAAAACAAATAAATAAATATGTAATATTGAGAATAATACTCATCCTTTAATAACATATGTGACCACAACTGTTAGTAGAAATGCAAAATCAGAAAAGTTGTAATGACAACATAACTTTTCTATTTGAAAAGCCTGATTTATTTAAAACAATTACACGAATTGTTTTAGAAATCATGTCTGCGTACAAAGAAATGATCGAAATACTACTTTGTCTATGTTTTCTTAAATAAATTTACAAAAAGAAAGGGCTGTAATTTATAGATGTAAAGTATCAAGAGCACCAGACCTTTTTTTTCTTTTAATTGTGATATTTTTTTTAATTATGTTCAGCTTGACATAAAACCCTGATTTCTCGAAAACAACGCGAAACGAAATAAAACCACCGTCATGCATTAGGAGTGCTAGTTTTAGTACTTTACTAAGCTTCTCAGGTGAAATAGACAAGTTTTACTCTTATCTTGAAATTGGAGAACGGAAACATGCTGTTGTCTATTATCTTCCGGAACGGGTTTCCGGACCTGCAAATCATTAATACCCTGTTACATGGGGAAAAAATGCATATTTGAAATACTTGGATACTTGAAAATTATCACAGCATCTACCGAAAGAATCCTTTATAGTTTGAGATTTTAAGGGTGTATCTTGATTCAAACTGCTTATTTTCCGATTTATTTTTGAATTCATTTTTGCTCTCAAATGCACCAAACTTTCAAAATCTCTTATTTGGAAAGTACACAAGGTGCCGTGATTGTCGATTCTTTGATAAATTCAGAAAATATTGCAAAAAGTAATCAAAAACGGCATTTCGAGCCGATTTTTCCGAAGCGGGAGATATGGGAGCGAAAAAAAAGGTTCATACTGATAAGGTACTTGTTTATAAATCGAATTCTAATGAATTGAGCGTAAAATGATATCACACGGCACCTCATACGTCCCTTCAAGAATCCCCTCAGTAAGTTTCATGTTTCTACTTTTAAAAATGCGTCTGAAATTGTATTGGAAAATTTCGAGCTGTTGAATGTGTAAAAGCGTTCTTTCGAATACACCCTTAAAAGCATTCTTGCTTTACTTCAAAGAAATACAATAATATTTGAAGCGTATCTCATAGAATCAATGATTTAACTAATAATTCCAATCCGTGTTTTTCTTCTATGATCTTTTTTTTTTTTTTTTTTTTTTTTTTTTTCCTGTGACATTTTAATTTTCTTATAATTATCTCTAAAGACTTACTCAGAGGCGGATTACCCATTAGGCAGAGTAGGCTGAAACCTAGGGGTACGGAAGAAAAAGGGGCTCCGATACTATGATTTTTTTTTTTTTTCAGATTTTTTTCTTCATATCAGTTCTAGAACGGCCGTTTTAAACTTTTTCCCCCCTATTTTGTTTGCAGTTTTTTAAATAAAGTTACTTTTACTTTCGAAACCGATTCAGAAAGTAGAAGTATCCTAATGAAAATAATGATAATAATAATAACAAAACCTTCAACAATACTAAAAAAAGTACAAAACGCATTTGTAGAGAAGATCTCATCTATCCAATGCAAAAACTGCTTAAAAATATTGAAATGCAAACGAGATGTTTAAAAAAATTTCTACCATAGGATTAACATTAGATTTGGTTTGGTTTATTTTATGTCGGCCGATTATCTACATGTGGGATATAGGCCCCAAAGGGGGGGGGGTCTCTCTAAAGGAACCTAATCCCTTTTCAAACAAGGATTAACATTAGAGAGTGGGTGTTTTTGCTTGAAGTAGCTGCTTAAGAGGCTACACTAGATATGGAGAACACGGGAACGCTAATGTTAATCCGATGGGGCAATTCTTTGGAAATTTCTCGCACGCATTTTATTATTTTTGACTGAATATTTTTTCGAAGAATAACTGATGACGATCTATGGCTAGTTTTTACTTTTTGGATTTGGGTTTCAGATTTTTCTTTTTTAAATTATTTTAACTTTTAGAACCGATTTAAAATGGTTCTGAAAACAAAACTATCACATCACCCCCCCCCCCCCCCAAAAAAAAGAGAAAATAAACTAACAAAAATCGAAAAAAATAAAAACTGGTGCGATTATAGATCGTCCTAAGCTATCCTATGAAAAAAAAAAATTCCTTCAAAAATATTAAATTTGTGCGAGAAATCTGCAAAGAACTGACCCGTAGGATTAGCATTAACATTAGTGTGAAAGAAACCGCTGATGACAAAAATATTCTTCCAACTGCAAAAACGAGCATAATTTAAATAGAGCTTTTCTTTTATATGTTGCTGCATATGTGTATTACAATGTGAAATATTATTTTTTCTATGGCCCCTGACTCCTAATAATGTTTATTTAGGAAAATATTGTTCGACATCTAAAAAGAAATTTAAAAAGTGCTTCTTTTTTACGATTAAAACTTATCTAATTGTGGTACTTTAAATTTTATGAAATTTCAATGTTTTCCTGCACTAAAAGTATTTTTCCCTTTTCTTTTGTGCCAGAAAATAGAAAAATGTATTGATTCGAGGACCGGGGGGGGGGGGGGAGAGGAGGTTGCCCACGGAAAAAATCTAGCCTAGGGGCCCGGGAGGTAGTTAATCCGCTTCTGGACTTACTCACAACAACAACAACAATAATAATAATACTTTACATTCGAAAAATAAAGCCATAAATTACCCTTTTTTAGTATCCTGATCTTATTTCTAAATTTAAATTTATTGTAACACAGGTAATTTCGTATAATTATAATTCATATAATGTATATGGAGAAGTTAGGGTGTCTATGGAGGGGGGGGGGGGGTGGTATTAAAGAAATGCAATTCAGAGATTCTTTCAACTTGTTACATTGCTAATTTATGTATAAGCAAAGATCTTTTACATATTTAACTTTAATTAAGAAAGGACTTTGGATGTGAATGAGGGGAAGAGGGGATTACATACAGAACTTTTAAAAAGAATAAAATAAAGACGAGAAGAAGAGGAATTCTCTGTCGGGGAAAATTTTCATTATTTTGCTTTTTTAGATAAGTTTAAGATTTCTGTGCGTAATATAAAAGATAAATAACTAATTTTTGAAATCACAAAGCATAATGGATTAATTACGACACTTTTCTTTTTTTATATTATGATACCGTGTGGCATAAAGCAAGCTTCCAGATCAGAGTTAAATAAATTTACAATAAATTTATGATTGTAATATCATCTATACTAAGATTTAAATTTTTAAAGGAAAATGTTAGATAATATTGCAAACGGAAACTGTTGAAATATATATATATATATATATTGGCATTGTTTGAACGTGTGAGCTAATATTTAATAAAATTCTGTAATTTTAATATGAATTTTTACAAATGGAAGGTTTTGATTTAGGCAATATTTGAAGAAAGTGAAAGATATTGTACCTTGAAAAAATGTGTAATAAAATGAGGTAATCACAGTTGTCGAGGAGGTAGAAAAAAAATACATGTGCTTCTACATGTTTTAGAACTTTGGACAAGAATGTTGTTGCGGGGGATGGGGGGGGGAATCCAAAGAGAGAGGGGGGTTTTTAAGGCGCAGGGTAAAAGGTTAATAAAGGAGAGTTTTTATTTAATTATGTTTTATCATTTGGCCTTTTTTTTTAATGAAATGAGATTTAAAGAACTTATAGATAAAAAAATAAATAAAGTATTGATGTATGTATCATGACATTATACTGGGAGAAATGTTTATTTACTTTTTCCTTCCAGGGAGGTAGGTTTCTGCGTGGGGGAGGGGGGGATTTTGGGGGTTTAAATAAAATTTCAGATTTTCCAAATCGTTACATTGATATACTATGTGTTATACATCATGTTTATAAACATATTTCTTTTAATTTTCAACATGAAATATCACTGGAGAGATAAAAAGAGACAATAAAATAACTCAAATATTTTTTATGGAGTCCGTAAACTCACTACATCAGTAGCTTTTATATTGCAACATTTAATGTATCTATATATACGGATATATTTATATGTACATTATATATATATATATATATATATATATATATATGAGAACAGAAGTAACTTCACTAATACATGTAAGCTATAGATGTGGAGAGGTGAAATAATCTATAAATTACATTTCTTTTAAATTAGTCTTTGTCGTGTCCTTCCTCCCCCCCCCCCCCCCACACACACACACACAAAGAAAATTTCACCCTCCCAACCAAATCTCAAGATTTTATCTCATGCTTTTCTATTACCTGTCCTAAAATCAAACCTTTCTCTTACCTCAAAAGTTAGATAACAAAAATATTTCTTTTTTATTTATCTATATTTCACCCCGTTAAAATCTTTGTATGTAAAGTTTATTTTTTCATACGTCTTCAATCACATTGTTTTTATATATAAGCTGTCCTTGTGGCAAGATGAAAGAATCTGTAAAAATCTGTTCCATTTTCCATAGTTATTGTAAAATGTATCTCCCCTGCCCCAGCCCCGTCCCAAGCAGAAGGCACTCCTTCACGTTTTGAAAATAAAAATAAGAATCCTCGAATAAACGAACCATATCTTGCTCTCTGGGACTAAATCTCACAATTTGAAAACATATTTTCCTTTAAACATGTTCTCAATTGTCTGTTGAACTAACGCGAAACATTTTCAAACATTTACAAATTCATGCTTTAAGAAAAAACTATAAAATTGCAAAGTCTGATCATGGAAGCGAATTGGAAATGAACTGTGCTTTCCATTTTTTTGATTAATAAATTACCTGTGAGGTATAAACGATTTTGAACACGTGACAAACATGTTTTCATCCCTCTTTAAGTGGTTCTGCCATCTTTCGCACAGAAATTTGTTTCAAAACGTCTTCATTGACATTATTTTCTCAAAAATCTATTAAGTTTAAAAAAAAAGGAAACATGAACCCGTGATTGATTAGATAGTTTCTGAACATCAAACACTTACTAGTTTTATGTATTTCAGAAACAAAACAACAAGCAAACAAAAAATAAAATAAAATAAATAAATAAATAAAAAATAAAATTTACATTATAAAGTTTGTCTTTTTGTATTTAAAAACAGCTTAACATTTATAACTGTATTTTCCTTCCTCCCTATCCACTCGTTTTGTGAAAAAACCGATAATAATAATAAAAAAAAATGTTTCACTGTTTAAAAGTTTTCTCCTTGTTCATTTCTATTACACAAATAAAAAACTGATTGAAAAACGACAAATTTTGTTCTGGGGGGGGGGGGGGGGGTGAAATTTCCGTTTTCAGGAAATATTTCATCTTTAAATAATTCTATTCTCAGCTAAACACATGTCGTTAACAAGCAAAACATTAAAATTTTGAGAAACATGTTTTTAGTGAGTAATGCGAAAACGGTTTACCCATTGCTTAACTAATTACTGTTCAATTTGAATAGCATATGCCTATTTCCTTTTAAACTGCGGGAAATGCCGCTTTTAAAATGTTTCAAGCAATATGCTGTTGTCGTACAAACATGTGGTGATCGGTTTATACACCCTGATTTAGTTTTTTTAGGAGAAGGAAATCTTCCTATGTATGTACTTGTACATACGTTTTGAGACACTACTGCTTAGACCGGTCACGTCTGCAACAGGTGTGAATAAGACGATTCTATTCTTTATGAATAGGATAAAAGCAGAAGTCAGTGAAAAAGTGTCCCCCCCCTAATACTGGTTTGGTTGGAATGGGAATAAATACCTGTCGTATTCACTTGTCTCCAAGATTTTAAAAAAGGATTTTTTTTTCCCCTTATCTAATAATAATACATTATTTTCTTTTCTATATATTTTCAACAGACAAACGAAAATGTTAGGATTTTTAAGATATTTAAACATGAATTATTTTTATTTATAAAATACTATAATATGAAGCAATTTTAAATGGTATGAAAAATAAGATGAAAGAAATGCTCTAAGGGTGTATTCCGATCAAAATCTCTTATTTTTCGATTTATTTTGGTAATCCAAACTTTGAAAATCTCTTATTTAGATATTATATAAGGTGCCGTGTCTGTCGGTTTTTTGATAAAAACAGAAAGTATTACAAAAAAAGCTCTCAAAGTTGGTCTTTTGGAATCTAGGAAAAAAAGTGACCGGAAAAAAAGTTATCGGAAAAAAAGTGACATAAACTACAAAAGCGGAAAAAAGTGACACGGAAAAAAGTGACGCGGAAAAAAAGTGACAAGGAAAAAAAGTTACCGGAAAAAAAGTGACAAGGAAAAAAAGTTACCGGAAAAAAAGTGACAAAGAATTGATTTTGGGGATTTATTATTGATTTTGGGGATTCATTGCTTAAGTATAAAAGGGGGATCGGGGAGGGGGACTCATAGTTTAGGTAAATGAGTTTTTCATGCTGAATTAACTGTTTTGGTTCAATTTTTGGATATATGTTCATCCTGAAAAGACGCTTGCCTGATTAGTTTTGGTAAGGTACGATTACTCTCCCCCCCATCCGTCCTCAATTAGATGAATGGGTTTTTATGCAGAATTGTCCAACGTGTGTCAAATTTGCATATAGGTTATTTTCTACAAGGCTTATGTATAGTATATAATGTCTGAAGAGATATAGGAGTTCTAATGGTTAAGTATAGACAGGGAACGGGGGATAACCTTTCTAAAATTAAACTAATAACTTTTTACGCATAATTATCCGATTTGTTTAGAATTTTGGACATAGGTTCATTATGATAAGACGTATCTCTGATTAGTTATGGGGTTCTTCAGCTTATTATGAAGGGGGGCGAGCAATTATATCCCCCTTAAACTAGAAAAATAGGTTTTTATGCAGAATTATCCCATGTATTTCAAATTTTAAATATAGGTTCTTTCTGATAAGGTGGATCTCTGAATAGTTTTAAGGATTTAATATCTAAGTAAAGAAAGGGAATAGAATATAACCCAACTTAAATTAAATTACTTGTTACGCAGAATTATCAGATTTGCTTCAAATTTTGGATTATAGAACCATTATGATAAGGCGTATCCTTGATTACATATGGGGTTATTTTGCCAATTAAAAATTGGGGCGAGTGATTATTCCCCCCCCCTTAAATTAGATAAATTGTTTTTTATGCTCACTTATCCGATATATTTCATATTTTGGATATATGTTCTTTCTCATAAAGGATATAATATATATTCTCATAAAGGAATAATTTTAAAGGTTTAATGGTTAAGTAAACACTGGGGGAACGGTTGATACCCCCCTCCCCCTTAAATTAATAAATGGCTTTTTACGCAGAATTATCTGATTTGATTCAAATTTTGATTGGGCGTTCATTATGATAAGACGAAGTCCTGATTAATTGTGGGTTATCCCCTGTTCATCGCTCTATACTTAGCCATTAAACCCTTAAAACTATTCAGGGATTCACTTTATCAGGAAGAACCTATATCGAAAATTTGAAAATTTTGGATATAGGTTTGAATTTGAATATAGATTTGAATTTGTTGAATAATTGTGAAAGAAAAAAAAACAATTTATTTTAATTAAAGAGTGGAGGATTAATAGCCCGCTTCTCCTATTTAATTATCAAAAGAACCCCATAATTAATCAGAGATTCGCCTTCTTATAATGAATATAAATCCAAAATTTGAAGCAAATCGGATGATTCTGCGTAAAAAAGCCATTTATTTAATTTAAGGGGGTTTATCCCCCGTTCTCCTTCTATACATATCCATTAAACCCATAAAACTATTCAGGAATGCACTTTATGAGAAAGATCCTATATCCAAAATTTGAAATACATCGGATAAGTGTGCATAATTTTTTTATTCTAATTTAAGGTGGGTATAGTAATCACCCGCCCTCCTTTTTAATTACCAATAGAACCCCATAACTAATCAGAAATACTTCTTATCATAATGAACCCATGTCCAAAATTTGAAGCAAATCGGATAATTCTGCATAAAAAGCCATTTATTTAATTTAAGAGGGGTTTCCTCCATCTCCCCTTTATACTTAGCCATTAAATCCTTAAAACTATTCCGGAATTCACCTTACCAGAAAGAACCTATATTTAAAATTGAAATACATGGGATAATTCTGCATAAAAACATATTTACTTAGTTTGAGGGGGAGAATTGCTCGTTCCCCCCTTTATAATAAGCAGAAGAACCCATAACTAATCTAAGATACGTCTTATCATAATGAACTTATGTCCAAAATTTTAAGCAAATCGGATAATTATGCGTAAAAAGCCATTAATTTAATTTAAGAAAGATTATCCCCTTGTTCCCCCTCTATACTTAACCCTTAAATTCCTAGAATCTCTTCAGGCATTTTATACTATACATAAGCCTTATCGAAAATAACCTATATGCAAATTTGACACACGTTGGACAATTCTGCATAAAAACCCATTCATCTAATTGAGGACGGATGGGGGGGGTGAGGGAGTAATCGTACCTTCCCAAAACTAATCAGGCAAGCGTCTTTTCAGGATGAACATATATCCAAAAATTGAACCAAAACAGTTAATTCAGCATGAAAAACCCATTTACCTAAACTATAAGCCCCCCCTCCCGATCCCCCTTTCATACTAAACCAATGAATCCCCAAAATCAATAATAAATCCCAAAAATCAATTCCTTGTCACTTTTTTTCCGGTAACTTTTTTTCCTTGTCACTTTTTTTCCGCGTCACTTTTTTCCGTGTCACTTTTTTTCCGCTTTTGTAGTTTATGTCACTTTTTTTCCGATAACTTTTTTTCCGGTCACTTTTTTTTCCGTTTACCGGTCTTTTGAACCGAATTTTCCGAAACCGGAGATCTGGGAACGGAAAAAAGTGTCGTGCTGAAAAAAGAATTGTTGATAAATCAACTTAAATCAGATAAAATAACTCATAACTTAACTCAGATAAAATCTTACTAATTTATCAGTAATTATTAACTGGTTGACCTTTTCATAAGAGTCAGCACCTCTAATCTTACAATAATTTTCCCACGTCGCTATTAAACGCGATACAAATAATACATGAGTTTCATTCTGGTTTCTCTTAGCCTTCTTAAAATTTTCCAAACATGCCTTTGGTGTCGGCTCATGTTCCCTTAGAACTAACTCCTTTAATTGCTCATAATTCTCCATTTGTTCCGTAGTCGTATAAATTAACAAATTATCCGCCTTATCTCCTAACATATTTAGTAGAATTTCGGCCTGCTGGTTTTCCGGTACATTTTTAGTTTTGAATGCCCTTTCTAAGCTGTTAAAAAATAAATTCCATCCCTCAGTCCCTTCTGGTACTTTGATAGATAGAGTTTTAATACTTTTGATCAATTTTTCTATGTTACTTTCATTACTAGATTCCCTAGACCCATTGAAATTATTTGCTGATCCTTGAACTCTTAGCCTTTCCATATCTAATTCATGTTCCATTCTTAATTTTTCCCTTTGTAACTTTTCCTATTTTTCTTCGCTCTCTAATCGTTCTGCAACAATAGCGTCAGATAATTCCATAATAACCCCCTCGTCATACTCATCACTGTCCATTATCTTTTTCTTAAGCTGAATTTTGGTATCATCTTCCGCGAATTCAACCCCCAACTCTTCAGCTAGCACCTGAAGATCTACCTTTTTTAGTTTCAATAAGAAAGCCATACCTTCATCGATTCTTATTACCACCCTACAATAATATTTAAACCTAACAAATTAATATTTCCTAAATTTTTAACTTAGTACAGTTATATCCCATATATTATACTAAATAATACCCTTCATATAATCAATACATTTCATTTCTAATTAACCTACTGAATACTCTAATTTTTCCCAACAATTGATATCACACAATTTACTTCCAATAAAACAAAAGATAAAACAGTAATTCAATTTGACTACTATGCAATATAGATCTCAATTTATACATTTAGATAACAACATACAATTTATATAATAATACTGATACGTTGAAATTGAATAGAAGTATTGATGTCAATCAAAAAATCCACATAAAGAAAAATTGTAAACCATGCATACATAAATTTCTAGAATTATCCTCACTAAAATATTTCCGAACTCCATACTGGTTCTTACACTTATAACAAATATACTGAAAATCTTCACTTTTATTTTTCCTCACTATGGCTCTCTTTTGAGCCTTTTTTTTCACTATGGCTCTCTTTTGATCCTTTTTCTTCTCACCATGGCTCTCTTTTGAGCCTTTTTTTCCCTACTACTGGCCAATTAAAATTCTAAGCAAATGTTATTATACACTCTTCAAACTTAAAAAAATATTGCTTCATTTAAATACTACCTTAATAATAATTTAAATTTAAGTAAATTTAATTATTCCTTCCAACTACTATTAACACAATTAGTAAAGAAAATATATAGAGAAAGCCAATACTAGCTCAAGTTATTATGACCTTTCCTTCAAACAATAGCCAATATGGTTATTAACACTTTATAGGTAGGGAGTATTGATAAAACACATAAATGATATAAACAATTTACTTAAATTACTATTAATTATACAACAACAAATTTTGGTTCGAGATGTCAGCAGAAAGATATGATCAAAACACCTTACCTTATACTTTCTTTGCTGGATTACTTTTCTAATCACAGGTAGTTCCACGATGTAGCGGTAATATGGCACAACAGTTTAGATTAGTTCTTTCTAATAAAGATACGCACAAGACTTTAGTCCACATTAGATGATATGGCACGACACTTTATCACACACTCGACGATCCGGCACGATACTTTAGCACACCTTCGACGATATGGCACGATACTTTAGCATACAATCGACGATACGGCACGACACTTTACACACATTCGACGATACGGCACGACCACACAAGAATTCCACTGGATACTCCGGCATTAACAGACTGCAACACGGCTCGCTGGTCACTGGTTTCAGGCGATTCTATCCCACCGCTGCCACCAATTTGTCGGACGTTCCCTTCAGTCCACACAACTTTGAAGAATGTCCGTGGTAGATGTAGCTGCCACCACCGATATTACTAGGTGATATCGGTCACCCACTGTGAGATTGGTGTAAATGAAGACTTACGCTAGTAACCGAATTATCAGTTTATTAAGAATATATGTACACACAAAATACGCTATTTACAAATATATACAACTACAACTCGGATATAGGTGATCCGGTTCAACATTAAATTAGATACCGTAAAGATTGTTTGTGTACTATTCCAATTACACGTTCCACCTCACACTCAATACACGTTAAATTCACTTTTTTGGAGCTCAACCTTGAGTCTCCCAACACCAGTATACTGGGCCTGCACTTCTTAGCCCAGAACACTAAACACCAGGACGTCTGTGTCCTTTGCGCACCAGAAAACGCACACTTTACGCTCTTCCACCCAGAGCAACCTCTAGGTCCGAAACCTAGGTACCGACTGAATTCCCTGAGACAAACTTGCCCTCGCAACTCATGGGGTCACACAAATGCCAACCCCCTCTGGAGCTTCCTCATTGGGCACCTTCCCTCACTCCTTTCTTGCCTAGTGACATGCTGCTAATCTGCTCACCATCCGCATACTTCACTGACAGGTGGACATGCCTCTCAGCTATCTCTTTTCTCTAACACCCCACCTGTAAAGGATTATCTGGCAATTCCCCTTTCCACAAAGAAGGAATGTCACCTTGGAAATTCTGTACACAACCATAAAGAAATACTAGATTTAGAATACTAGATATTCAAATAGAGAAAGAGTAGACATTACATTCTTTAGCACAGGTGCTATCAGATCCTGACAATAACATTTGCTGTTCATAAAAAAGAAGAAAAATGTGGGGAATAATTATCTAATCCTTACCATATCTGTTATATTACCAATGATTGCCATAAAAAAGTATCTTCAAAAGGCTCTAGAGAAAAAAAAAAAAAAAGATCTGATTTTGTTTTCTTTTATTGTGTATGTATGGCACGGCATAAAGAGAAGATCATACAAATGCAAACAGATTAATGCTTGTATGGAAAATACTATAAAAATAATACTAATGTTACATTAATATAATGTTAAAACTTGATTTATAACATAACTAATCTATCTTAGATAAAAATCTTTATCAAAATAAGTCTTATTTTTTTCTAAACAGAAACTTTTTCATTGTGAATATTAAGTAATGGCATTATTTAACAATTCAAAATGCATTATACAAAAATTTTAGCTGATTTTCAATTAAATGCATTTTTTCAATCATGAAAAATTATATTTGACATATTAAAATAATTTGATATTGAGTTAAAACAGCATTACTTAATCTATAGCAAATCTGGTAGTAAAAATTTACAACAAAATTAGTTAAAGAGTTAGAAATTTCATTAAAGAGTTAATGAAATGATAAATTTGCTCATTTCTTTTCTTGCATATTATTTAATTTATATTCATTAAAAAACTTTATTTTTTGATAACGCGGTTTGAAGTTTTCAAAATTTTAGTTAAAAACAAATAAATAAATATGTAATATTGAGAATAATAGTTATTCTTTAATAACACATGTGACCACAACTGTTAGTAGGAATGCAAAACCAGGAAAGTTGAAATGACAACTTAACTTTTCTGTTTCAAAAGCCTGATTTATTTGAAAGAGTTGTTACACGAATATAACAAATGTAATTATGTCTGAATACAGAGAAATGATCGAAATACTACTTTGTCTATGTTGTCTTAAATAAACTTAGAAAAGAAAGGGCTGTACTTATAGTTGTAAAGTTATAAAAAAATTAGTTGTAAAGTTATAAAAAGATTTTTTTTTCATTTTAATTGTGGTATTTAAAAAAAAAATTATGTTCAGCTTGAGATAAAACCCTGATTTCTCCAAAACGGCGCAAAACGAAATAAAATCATCGTCATGCATTCTGTACTTTTTCGATTCTATTCAGAAAAGTCTTCTGTTATAAGAAGCATGGTAAACGGAAAAAAAGTGACCGGAAAAAAGTTATCGAAAAAAAGTGACCTAAACTACAAAAGCGGAAAAAAAGTGACACGGAAAAAAAGTGACGCGGAAAAAAAGTGGTAAGGAAAAAAAGTTACAGGAAAAAAAGTGACAAGGAATTGATTTTGGGGATTTATTATTGATTTTGGGGATTCATTGGTTAAGTATGAAAGGGGGATCGGGGGGGGGAGGCTCATAGTTTAGGTAAATGGGTTTTTCATGCTGAATTAACTGTTTTGGTTCAATTTTTGGATATGCGTTCATCCTGAAAAGACGCTTGCCTGATTAGTTTTGAGAAGGGACGATTACCCCCCCCCCCCATCCGTCCTCAATTAGATGAATGGGTTTTTACGCAGAATTATCCAACGTGTGTCAAATTTGCATATAGGATCTTTTCGATAAGGCTTATGTATAATATAAAATGCCTGAAGAGATTCTAGGAGTTTAAGGGTTAAGTATAGAGGGGGAACGGGGGATAACCTTTCTTAAATTAAATTAATGGATTTTTACGCATAATTATCCGATTTGCTTAAAATTTTGGACATAAGTTCATTATGATAAGACGTATATTAGATTAGTTATGGGTTCTTCTGCTTATTATAAAGGGAGGGGGACGAGCAATTCTCCCCCTCAAACTAGATAAATATGTTTTTATGCAGAATTATCCCATGTATTTCAATTTTAAATATAGGTTCTTTCTGGTAATGTGAATTCCGGAATAGTTTTAAGGATTTAATGGCTAAGTATAAAGGGGAGATGGAGGAAACCCCTCTTAAATTAAATAAATGCCTTTTTACGCAGAATTATCCGATTTGCTTCGAATTTTGGACATGGGTTCATTATGATAAGACGTATTTCTGATTAGTTAAGGGTTTCTATTGGTAATTAAAAAGGAGGGCGGGTGATTACTATACCCACCTTAAATTAGATTAAAAAAATTATGCACATTTATCCAATGTATTTCAAATTTTGGATATAGGATCTTTCTCATAAAGTGAATTCCTGAAGAGTTTTATGGGCTTAATGGCTATGTATAGAGGGGGAACGGGGGATAAACCCCCTTAAATTAAATAAATGGCTTTTTACGCAGAATCATCCGATTTGCTTCAAATTTCGGATGTATATTCATTATAAGAAGGCGAATCTCTGATTAATTATGGGGTTCTTTTGATAAATTAAATAGGGGAAGCGGGAGATTAATCCTCCACTCTTTAAATAAAATGAATTGTTTCTTTTCTTTCACAACTATTCAACGTATTTCAAATTTTGGATATAGGTTCTTCCTGATAAAGTGAATCCCTGAATAGTTTTAAGGGTTTAATGGCTAAGTATAGAGCGATGAACGGGGGATAACCCACAATTAATCAGGACTTCGCCTTATCTTAATGAACGCCCAATCAAAATTTGAATCAAATCAGATAATTCTGCGCAAAAAGCCATTTATTAATTTAAAGGGGGATATCATCCGTTCCCCCAGTGTTTACTTAGCCATTAAACCTTTAAAATTATTCCGGGATTCACTTTATAAGAAAGAACATATATCCAAACTATGAAATATATAGGATAAGTGAGCATAATAACAATTTATCTAATTTAAGGGGGGGGGGGCCCAAATTTTTAATTTTTATTTTTAATATTTTTAATATTTTATTTATTTATTTATTTTGAAAAAGATAATTGTCTGCATGATTTAATTTTGTCTTTGTATTTCTCCAAATAACAAATAACAATCTTTTCTGCTATACATCGGTGACACTCGTTAAGGTGAATCTCCGTCAGGTTTAACTATGAATGTCGACCTCTACCTGCACCCCAAATTTCCTTAAATTCGATTATATTACTGCTGGATGTTGTCTTTGTTAAACACATACCATGGGCTTTAAGTATAACTGGTGGAAAGGGCTTTTAGAGGAATAATTGAAAGAAAAAAATATTATTTCTTTATTACTCTTTTTAATTTAAATTTAACTGTTTGGTTGAATATAACTAAAAGTCATGCACTTGTTATTTACTAATAAAAATGAAAATAAATAAATAAATAACATTGATATTTTAATAGTGTATAATTATATACACAAAGAAACATCTCGCGGTTAATTCGTGCTCTCAAGTCATCAATGAGCAGTCAAAACTAATATTGTTACATAAATGAGGGGCTCATAACCATAGTATATCAATACCATTTCGGAAAAAAAGAAAGAGATTGTGCAGTTAGAAGGTGCTTATAATATCTATTTTATCTATTCCAACAGTGAACCCAACTTGTTTTCATATGCTTTCTCATATATGACATCTGTTTAACAGCTTAGTCCAGTGTTAGTCATGCTCTCACGCACAGAAAAAAATAAAAAGAATGATGTCCAGTTAAACTGCTGGCATAGAGCTCACAGATTATGCAGACTAATTGTATATTACAGTCTTATATAGAAATGCCTTTCGAACAAAAATATGGAAGAAAGTATCCCCCTATTTTCTTTCTTTATACTTAATCATTGAAGCTCCAAAACTAATAAGGGATACGCCTTATCATATAAAAAACCTGTATCCAAAATTCGAAGCAAGTCAAATATTTCTGCATAAAAACTCATTTATGTAATTTAAGAAACGTTGTCCCCCGTTTCCTCCTTTATACTTAACCATTAAAACTCCAAAACTGTTCAGAAATTCAACTTATCAGAAAGAACCTACATCCAAAATTTAAAGCAAATCTGATAACTCTGCATAAAACTCTATTTAGCTAACATCGTTGCTAGATGATCGCCCGTATCCCTTTTATAATTAACAAAAGAACAACACAATAAATGAGCGAAGCTTCTTATTCTTATGAGCCTGTATACATAAATCAGGCGCGGATCCAGGGGATTTCTGCGACTCCGTCAGAGACATTCTATTGTTCCGGAAAAAACGCGAATTTCATTAAAATGTCGCTAAAAAGCCCTAATTTTGTCAAAGTGTCGCGGAAAAAGAGCGAATTTCGACAAAAGATCGCGGAAAAAGCACGAATTTTGTCAAAGATTGCGCAAAAAAAAAAAGAAGAAAAGAATTTTGACAAAGGATCGCTAAAAAAAGCGAATCTTGACACAAGAACGCTGAAAGCGCGAGTTTTGTCAAAGTGTCGCGGAAAAAATGTTTGCAAAAAAAAAAAAAAAAACCATTAATTCAAAGTATCGTGGAAAAAGAGCAAATTTTGTCAAAAGGTCGTGGAAAAAGCGCTAATTTTGTCAAAGGGTTGGAAAAAAGGAAGGCAAAGTATTGCAGAAAAAGTACTAATTTCGACAAAGAATCGCTGAAAAAGCGCTAATTTTGTCAAAGTATCGCGAAAAAAACGCGAATTTCATGAAATTATTACGGAAAAAGCACGAATTTCATCATAGAGTCGCAGAAAAAAGCGAATTTCGACAGAAGTTTGCGTAAAAAACGCAAACTTTGACATAGGATCGCTGAAAAAGCGCTAATTTCGTCAAATTATCAATGAAGAAGCGCGAATTTAATCACAGGGTCGCGAAAAAAACGCGAATTTTGACAGTGGATCGTGTAAAAAACGCGAACTTCGACAAAGGATCGCTGAAAAGGCGCGATTTTTGTCAAAGTGTTGCGCAAAAAGTTTGAATTTCGTCAAAAGTTCGAGGAAAAATCGCTATTTTTTTCAAAGGCTTGCAAAAACTGCTAATTTTGTCAAAGTACTGCGGAAAAGTGCGAATTTCGTCAAAGGGTCGCGGAAAAAATGCGAATTTTGAGAGAGAATCGCGTAAAAAACGAGAACTTCGACATACGATCCCTGAAAAGGCGCGATTTTTGTTAAAATGTTGTGTAAAAAACTCAAATTTCGTCAAAAGTTCTCGGAAAGAGCGCTATTTTTTCAAAAGGTTGCGAAAAGGGAAGGCAAAGGAACTTGGAAAAAGTGCGAATTTCGACATAGGATCGTTGAAAAACCTTGAACTTCGACATAGGATTGCTGAAAAAGCGCTAATTTTTTAAAGTATCGCGAATTTCGTCAAATGATCACAGAATAAAGGCGAATTTCGTCAAAGGGTCGAGGAAAAAAACGCAAATTTTGACAGTGGATTATGAAAAAAACGCGAACTTTGACGTAGGATCGCTGAAAAAGCGGGATTTTTGTCAAAGGGCTGCAAAAGAAGCGCTAATTTTCTCAAAGTATCCCGAAAAAAGAGCGAATTTCATCAAACGATAGCAAAAAAAGCATAAGTCTCAGAATCGCCCCTCCCAAAAGATTCTCTGGATCCGCCCCTGACATAAATTGAAACAAATCGGTTAATTCTGCATGAAAGACCATTTACATGAATTATGAGGGGTAGTTTCCTCTATCCCCCCTTTGTGCTTATGCATTGAATTTCAAAAACAAACTAGGGAAGCACCATTTAGAATAAATCTGTATACAAAATTTGAAGCAAATCGGTAAATTTTCCGTGAAAAACCTAAATTAACACGGGGATCATCCCCCCCCCCCATTCCCCCTCTTTAAACTTATCCAATGAACAACAAATACTAGTAACGGAGACACCTCATTAGAATGATCCAACATCTAAGATTTGAACGAAATCTACTAATTCTACATGAAAAACCCATTTACGTAAATTAAGGGGAGGGGCAATAGCTGCCATTCCCCTTCTTATACTGAACGAAAGAACTCTCAAAAGTAATCAGGGAAGCGTCTTATCATAAGCCTATATCCAAAATTTCATGTAAAATTGTAAAAAAATTATCACGAGTTATCCAGTTGGGTACGTATGTACGCACGTACATACATATATACAGAACGGACGAGCACATAAGCTCTCTGGCTTTGATAACCTGTGAGCTAAAAAATAATTTAAATTTGAACTCAATTTTTCAAAAATGAGTTAAGTTCAAACTTAACATCAAAAGGATTTCAAAGGAACAATATATATATATATATATTTCAATATATATATATATATTTATCTATATATATATATATATATATATATATATATATATATATATATATATATATATTAGACTTTTATCGACTAAATTTTCACAATTTTGTGAACAATTCTTTTGGGTATTCGATATAAGGTCTCCATTCCCATTTTCCTTGTCGACTCTGTGTGCGAGTTTGGTTCAGGAAATTACTTTTTTCTATAGTTCAGACCAAGATGGGCGACTGGATTTATTTTCCGGGGCAAGTTACAAGTAGTTACTAGTAGGAATGTGCTATATTATTGTTGAAATCTGAATAGGCAAAAATTTTCAGTCCCAGTTCCAATCCCCCACCAGTGGCCAAGAGGTTCTGACCTCTAAACTGGTAGACGGCAGGTGCTGGGTTCGAACCCAATCGCGGCCGTCGGCTTAATCGTTCGAAGTTTTCCGTGGTTTTCTTCGAACCTTGGATTTACTTGCGTGAATACGGATTAGGTTCCGTTAGAAAGACCCCCACGGAGGGCATCCCACCCCATCAAGGTCCTATATCCCTTGCGTAGATAATCGGACGTCATAAAATAAACCTAAACCAAACCCAGTTCCAATCCAGCACATTTGAATAAAAAAGTAATAGAAAATAATTATTCAAACTTTCGGGGAAATTTCCGAAATTTCTTGAGACGGTATATATAAAAAGAAAAATATCCATGCTCAAATACTCAAAATTTTAGGACACATTTTCAGACTTTTTTTAAGGATAAAAACAGGAAACTTGCTGACGTGATTTTTGAAAATATCTATAAACGGCCGTGTATTTTCATTTTTCACTCAATTTATTGCAACTTGATTTAAAAATAGTTATCTTCCCAGTATGACCCTTTTTCCGTTTTCAAAACTATCGCTTCAGGAAATTCGGTTTAAAACGCCAACTTTGACTGCAGTTTTGGCAATAGACTCTCCTTTATCAATAAATCGACAAACCACCTCACAATATATAGTTTCTCAATAAGAAAACCTGCGAATTTGATGTTTTCAAAACAAAAATGAATTTAAAAATAAATAAAAAAATGAACAACTTGAATTTGAACACACCTTAATGATACTTATTATAAATGACGCATAAAATGCACCGTATAGTGTTGATGTGTGCGGTTATTTTTATTTTTACATCGAGATATTGAAAGTTTTGTTTTATGCGAGGAGTTCTGATAAGAAAAAAAAACAAGTAAGAAAAATCATGCGTTGAGCCTAGATTATGAAATACGTTCCAACACTTCCTGAAATTTTTAACAAAACTTCACTAATGCTACTGTCTATAGGCAAATATGTATTCTAATACTTTTGAAAAGCCTTGTTTGATCTGTGAATTGATGTAGATACTATAAAAAGGGAAAATTTGTTTAACAAGAAAACGCGGAACAGTTTGAAATTTTCTTTCAGCAATTAATTCTAATAGATGGAGGCATACTTATATACTTCTGTTCAGCCCTGTAGTTAACCTAGGACCATTATTATATGCCAGTATTTAACTTTAATTTAGTTTGAACTGAAACACCCTTTAAACTACTGAAATCACATTTCCAGAAATTATATATCCTTTCGCGACTCATATATGCAATTCTTTGAGTGGCCCTGTATATCATTTTAACTATATTCTACAAAAATTTCTTAGTAAACAGGATGCAGTTCAGCTTATTTAAAAAAAAAAAACCTTTAAGTAAATTATGCTTATTTTCAGTAGCCTCGAGCTCCTTTGTATAACCCTGTATATCAACTATATCATTTATACATACCATATAATATGTATAAATTTAGTGAAACTTAAAAGCGCATATCATAATCAAAACGACAGTTTATGCTTCCATTAGCCATCATCAATAATATACAGTACTTCTGATAGAACATACTATTTTAAATCTTCGGTGAGTCCCTGTAAATCTGTGCACTTCGTAATATGCATGAAATATCTTATATTAGGCCTCAGCAACGTATATCAGTTTTACTATACTTGAAACAGTTCAATATAATTAAAATATGTCGCAAATTATTTCTTCTTTACTATTCTATAATGAAATTCTTTTGTGTGGCGCTGTAAATAATTTCTATACTTTTCACTTTATATTTTAGTGCAATTTGTAGATGAATATAGGCTTTAATATGTTTGACAGTGCGTAACATCATTAAAATTCATTTAAACCGATTTTTTTCTCATAGAACGTAATGTAACGAACAAATTTTGATTGTCCATATAAATAAACTAATCATGCTGAGAATTTCATTTGGAATAGTGTTCGTGCTAGGATATACATCAATAAAACCTAAAAATTTCGACAATCCGACTAAATTTTCGAGAGTTATTGTGCAAACAAGCGGCCAGATAGACAGATAAACCGAAATCATAAAGACTTCTTAACTTTGTTGGAAAGTGTTAAAAAATATTGGTCTCTTTCTCTCTCTCTCTCTCTCTCTCTCTCTCTTTTTTTTTTTTTTTTTTTTTTTTTTTTGTTTACATTATTTATTTTAACTAAATGTGCAATTAACTGCATAGTACTCCGTTCAAAATATACTGTTTCTACTATATTTCTTTCTATATATTCTTTTGTAAACTATATTGAATGTTTAACTGTTTGTCGTTAAATTTACTCTAGAAATATCTGAATTATTACTAAACTCATTAATAGATTTATACGGTATGGAGACTTAAAATTTTGAAAAATTCTGTATCGAAAAACCTTTTAAGACGGAATCATTTACGAGTAAAAAAATTTCAATCTAGATTCCAGGTGACAATCCAGCTTTTTACATTTTTCATTATATTTCAATTAAGGAAAGTTATTCATAAAATTAATGTTTTAAAATATAGTCAGAGGATTACCTAAATTTCATATCCTAGAATTTTAAATATTCTTAGTCAAAGGGACAGAAAAGGGAACAAGATTTTAACATGACATTTATTCATTTATTTTATTTTATTTATTTTTTTTTTCAAATAGAGATTTAAAAAACTTGCATTAATCACTATAAACATAGATAGCTAAAAAACAATTTCAGGATTTTTCAATATTTTTGCTGTTTTTCTAAAGTGGGACCAAAAATGAGATTTTCATATTTTGTTTTTAATTTGAAAGAAAATATAATTGTTTATAAGATTCTTGCTTTATTTGGAGACAATTCTTCATAAAAGTTAAACGTGTGGTACACTGTTAAAAAAAAAAAAAAAAAAAAAAATCTGCAAAGGTACTAAACTTTTTCTAGGAAACTGAGATTCCTAGAACTTTTCCTGTAAAGGTAACAGTAAAAATTCAAGTTTCAGAGTCGGTTACATGAATTTTTCTTGTTATCGTTACATGAAAAGTTCTTGGAATTCCAGTTTCCTAGAAAAAGTTTAGTACCTTTGTAGATTTTTTTTACAGTGTAGAGAGCCTCTATTAAGTCCTCGCCTGTCGACATGTATTACGTACTGATTCTCCGGTGGGTATTCGTCCTCACTTGCTGGTGTGTTTCATGTCTTAGCTTTCCGGTGTGTTTATGTCCTGACTTTACGGTGTGTATACGTCCTGACTCTACGGTGTGTATACGTCCTGACTCTACGGTGTGTATATGTCCTGATTCTCGGGTGTGTATACGTCCTGATTCTCCGGTGTGTATATGTCTTGATTCTCCGGTGTGTATATGTCCTGATTCTCCGGTGTGTATACGTCTTGATTTTCTGGTGTGTATACGTCCTGATTCTCCGGTGTGTATACGTCCTTGGTTGCCGTTGTATTTCACGTCCTGACTTCCTGGTATGTATTTCGTCCTCTTTTGCTGGTGTGTTTTAGGTCCTGGCTTACCGGTGTGTAACTTCGTGGGTTGTTGATGTGTATTACGTTTTAAATTGTCGGTGCGTATTGCGTCTCTGTTTGTCGGTGTGGAAAAAAAATTATTATTATTATTATTATTTTTTTTGAATCATTAGTTTATTTTGTTGTTGTTTTTCTCTTCTAATTGTTGCAACGCAAGTTTAAATAGATATAAATTTTTTTTTTATCCTTTACTTCTAAAAGTGATGGAGTACCCCTGTTGCCAAAATTACAAAATTGGTATTACAAACTACGATAAAAATAATATCTCAAAAATAAATTGAGATACAGCTTTTCAACAAAATGCATTTAAAAATACATTTTTCCCTTTGTTATGGTGTAAAAATTGAAAATGTGCGATATTTAGAAGCTTAAAAATTTGCAGTAGCGTAAATTTCAAAATTGAAAATTCATTTCTTTTAATTGTTGCACGCAAGTTTAAATAAAATTATTATTTATATAACTAAAATTAATGGATTAAATAGATCACGTAAAAAATGTGCCTATTTGTTTTTATTTCATCATACTAAATCATATTTATCATTTATTTTGACATGCGAAATAAAATATTTTTTCCATTTATTAAAATTATTATTCATTTAAATTAAGAGCTGCCTCTATTGACCATTTTAGTCTCCTTAAATTTATGCTAAGCTTTGCTGTATTTTACTTTTATTCATAATTTTATTTACTTGCGTACCTTCACTAAATCTGCAGATTCAGATAGAGGAATACAATAAATTAATTAATTAATTAATTAATTAATAATAATAATAATAATAATCAAAGTTAATTGAGATTTACAGAAAATAGACACTTTTTTTATTGAAAATTTTCGCGATTAAAATACTTTCTTCTTGTATACATAAAAGATAAAAAAAAACTAAAATGAATTTTAAGATTAAAAACTGAAGATTATTATTTATACTTATAAAGAAACAACATGTAAATTGTATCGTAGCACGAATTTTTTTCACAATGTCCGGGGTTGTTTGTGTGTATCAAGTTCACTGTGTATGTAAGTGTGTATCAATGTCCCCATTTATATAGCAAAAATACATATTGTGAAATTTTGTGAAATTCTGCAAATTTGACAAAAATCAAAGTTAATTCATATTTAATAGAGTATAAGTAACAATTATTCACCGGAAATAAACTTCTAAGTTCGTTATTTTCGAAGTCCCCAATTGGCGGTGTATACACCAAGTCCTGAGTTTGCACGTCTTGCCAACCTGTGTGTGTGTGTGAGTGTTATATTCATTTTTCTTTCAATTATTATATTTAAGTAAACATATACAGAGACCTTTTGAATTTCTTTGTGTAATTAGTGTACTTAGTAAAAATAGTTATTATTGAATGTGAAACATGTCAAAGGGGGTCGGTACGTTTCATGAACCCAGATATACCGCGTCACCTATAATTAAAATCTCAGTGTCCAGAAACTGAAGTGAAGTGAAGTGCTTTTTCTGTTTTTATTCTAAAGTTGTGTTTGAGAAATGTGCAGAAGATAATGTGGCAGTGAGCTGCTAGTAAGTTATTCTTTTAAATAAATTGATTTTAATGTAACCAATGCCTATAGAATAATTGTATAATGTGTGCATTTAATTGACTATATCGAAATCATAAACTTTTTTAAGTATGATGGAGTTTTGGAGATTGAATTGGTTGTGGTAAGCAAATATTTCATTCGTTTTATCTGATATTAATCGACAGTTAAAACTCACAGCAGTCTGTTAATCCCTTACGAATAAACAAATCAGAAGAGGCGATTTTGAAATTAAGGAACTTAATAGATTACTATAGGTATCAGTAATAACATGTCAATTTAAATTAGAATACTTTCTTTTAATATAAGCCTGATGAGAAATGCATAATTTTAAAATACTTTTACCATCCTTTACTTATATTTCAAATGTCATCAGACAGTTATTATTATTTAAAATAACGACTAATGTATCAAACACAGTAACACACTATTTTTTTCAATATTATGCGTAAGTCAGGGGACCATTCCCTATACAAAACTACTAATTTCAGGTTAAATATTTACAAGAAAATCAATTTTTCCACCAAAGAAATTTATTGTGAGAAATGAGGTTTAACAAAGGTGTTTTTTTTACTTAAATAATATCAATCATTATAAAATCTTACAAGATTATAAGTGCAAAAAAACAAAGATACGTAAAAATTTTCAGATAATATAAATTGATTTGATAATATGAATTGATAATATTTCCGATAATATAAATATTTATTGTTGCATACTCACATGCAAACGGTTTCTCAACAGTATGAATTAACAGATGCATCCTTAAAGCATTCTTATGGGCGAATTTATTGTTGCATATTTCACAAAGATTTTACACCAGCATGAATTAACCGATGGCTGCTTAAATTTCCCTTTCGAGAGAATTTCTTGTTGCATATATCACACACAAACGGTTTCTCATCGTTATGAATTAATAGGTGTTGACTCAAGTATTGCTTATGAGAGAATTTCTTGTTGCATATCTCACAAACAAAAGATTTTGCATCAGTATGACTTGACAAATGTCTGTTTAAACTGCTGTTTTGCGAGAATTTCTTATTGCATATCTCACACACATACGGTTTCTCACCAGTATGAATTAATAGGTGTGTTCTTAAGTTTTGCTTATGAGAGAATTTTTTGTTGCATATCTCGCATACAAAAGATTTTGCACCAGTATGACTTAACAGATGTCTGCTTAAACTGCTTTTCTGCGAGAATTTCTTATTGCATATCTCACATACAAAAGATTTATTATCAGTATGATTTAACAGATGGTTATTTAAACTACTCTTATGAGAGAATTTCTTGTTGCATATCTCACATACAAAATGTTTCTCACCAGTATGAGATAACAAATGTTTGGTTAAAGAGCATTTTAGAGAGAATTTCTTGTTACATATATCACACACAAACGGTTTCTCATCACTATGAGTTAACAGATGGATGTTTAATAGGCGCGTTTGAGAGAATTTCTTATTGCACAGCTCACATTCAAATGGTTTCTCACCAGTATGAGATAACAAATGTCTATTTAAAGGATCTTTTAGAGAGAATTTCTTGTTGCATATATCACACACAAACGGTTTCTCATCACTGTGAGTTAACAGATGCCTGCTTAAATCTCCTTTTTGAGAGAAATTCTTGTTGCATACCTCACATTCAAAAGGTTTTTCTCCAGTATGAGTTAAAAGATGTCTGCTTAAATGGCTCTTATAAAAAAATTCTTTTTTGCATACCTCACACAAAAAAGACTTTTTTGGGAGAAATTCTTGCATAGCTGACAAATAAAAGGTTTTCGTGGCGGTGAGTTACAAACTGCTTTTTTCAAAAGTTCAGATAAGAAATATTTTACTGCATTTGCTTTACACATTGAAGATATTTTGAGTGATGTGATGCGTTCGATTAATGGTTTTATGCATCTGCAATAAAATAAAATGAATTAACATTAGCTTTTACATTAAAAAAATAAAAATAATAATAAAATTATCACGAAAATTTAAAATTAATGAAGAAAATAAATTATAATAAAATTACTACCATGGTCTACACTACAATAGTCTCCCAATTATCTCAAGTTAGTGGAATCAAAGGTGTGTCAGATGCCCTTCCTAACAGTACAAAGATTGAATTGTAAATAAAATAAATATCAACAATAAAAAAAGTTATTATAAATAAAATATCAAGTAAATTTAAGTATAAAACTTTATAATTTAATATCATCTAAAGAAACGATGATACATTTAGCAAAGAATAAAGAGAAAATAAAATTTTATTGTGCCTATGGAATTTTAATATGTAAATGTGTTTAGTAAAGAATTCTTCGTATTTCAGAATTTTTTTAATCTAATGTGAATGCTTATTGCTGAAACATTCCGTATCATTTAATATAACTTACACTGTAATTAAATAATGCAGTCAATGGCATTGGCAAATGGATGCCGTAGATTCCCCCCCCCCCTCAAACGGAGTATCTGGATTACTGAATCGTACAATCAACAACATTCAATACTGTAAGACGGAATCAGAAAGAACACATGAAAAATTCTATTTTAGACAGGTGTTAAATGGTGTAATCTTAAATGGCATAATGAAAAATCACATCTTTTTCCAAGGCTATGAACGTTTCCGTTTTACACACATTCTCAACATAAACATGTTTCGTTTCAACTGTATCCTCAAAAACTATTTTAACATATTCTCTCTGTAGTGCTCGTGCGAAGAATATAAATATATTGCAATGAATTCTTAGAAGGTGACCTTTCTGAAATGGTAAAGAAAATCAGGATTACACGAAAACAACATTACATATTTATAGTTCCTAAAACTTCAAACGTATCTAAAATAAAACATTTTGCAATCTTGTATCCTTCTTGGCAGGTTTTCGGATAATATGGAATCACCCCGTAAATGGAAACATATGACGGTCCTGAAGAATAAGTATACAAATACACCTGCTAAGATGGAAATATGTTTTTGATTGGACCAACAGGCGCCGACATTTAAGGGGAAAAGACCAGACTATACAAATGCAATGACATCACACTGATCGAGTTTCGCGACCAATATTTTTTTAAATAATTGTATATCAAATACAGTTCATTTCCTCTAATGTGCAAACTAAAATCTGCAATTCTCTAAAATTAGCTAATAATTTACAGATGTAAACAATGAAGATTTCAGTTCAGATATAGGGGCTAAATTTGACTTCTTACGCATTATCAATTCCATATATATTTTAATTTGTATTTTTTGTATTTTTCTTAATTCATGTTTTTTCACGAAGGAAGAATAAATTTATTTCTGAAAAAATTCAAGATATATTGTTGACCATTGTTTAATGGTAATCACAATCTTCTTACCAAATATATTTATGGATTAATCAAGCTATTTTGTTATTAAGTCTGGCTAAACCTGAAATTAAAACTTGCTTATTTTATGATTTTGATGTGAATTAGTAAGGTACATTTATAAGGCGAATTCTATTGAATAATTTAGGAAAAATACATTTCACCCTTATAATGAATATTTATTTTTACATTATTGATTACTAACTTGATTGTTATTTTAATATTTTGATCACTTAAAAAATAATCTAAATTTTTATTATTTTAATTCATTACTTATTTTAATATTTCATTATAGTGTTAGTATTCATTTTAGTTTCAATTATAATATTAATTACATTCAAATGACTTTTAACAAACATAACATAACATAAACTGTGACAAAACATATTTATGTATTAATCAAGTATTTTTTGTTTGTTTGTTTGTTTAAATCTGGCTAAACCTGAAATAATACTTCCGTATTTTATGATTTTGATATGAATTAGTAATGTACTTTTATGAGGGTAGTTGCGCTGAATAATTTAGGAAAAATACATTTAATTTTTATAATGCCTATTTCATCATATATATAATTTGATCTTGATATAATAATTTGACCTTCGCTTTTTAATCACATTAAATATTATCTAAATTTTTATTATTTTAATTTATTACTTATTATCATATTTTATTATACTATTCTAAGCATTCATTACAGCTTTGATTGCATCAGTAATGAAATTCAAATGCCTGTTTAAAAAATGTAAACAAAGCAATGACTAGAAATCAGCAAAATTCTAAAATTCGCAAAAACTCTTGTCCCAAGCTGTGCGAATTTGAGGGAGTCTACTGTAATATTATAATATATTGTACTACCCGGAATTAATAAAAATGACTCTATTCTTGATCTGGTTATTTGTGAACTTTTATTTCCACTTTTACCACTTTTACTGAACTTTTATTGCCTCTTTTAAAGTATCTAAAGAAATCTGACTATGATTTAGTATCTTCTGTTCTGAAGCATGCTGATTAGGCCTTTTCAGCTCTAAAAGAGTTTTCGTATAAAAAAAAGAAACTGGCGTTAAAAAGTTTGTTGACAAATTCAAAAGAGCGGAATTCCTTGCTACAGAAAATTTTTTAGCGCCATATGATACATATATATTTTTAATCACACACATTCCTTGTCAAGTTTGGCTATTCGATGTAGAGAGATAATACTACCTTTGGCAATAAAGATCGGTGAATGAATTCAGAACGGCCGATCTGGCAACACCGGGGAAACAAAACGCTGCACCTGTATAGAGGCAAGTGTTGACCATCTTCCCCCACCGTTGTTCAGTTGAGCGTCGTTTATGTTCTGTGTAAGATGTGCTTTACTAAGTGCTTGTTGAGTGTGTTGATTCTTAACTGAGAACAGGAAATGAACGAACAAAAGATCAATTAAAAGTTTGTTTTTAAGCTTTGCAAGACACCGGAAGAAATTCACGAGGGGGGGTCAGTGTTCTCGCTGACATTTGAAAAACGTTAGTAATTTGGCTAATTAAAAATAAAAAACATTCGCCAAATGAAAAAAGTATTAGCCAAATAGATTCCCGGAGTAGCATATATATATATATATATATAATCCTTTAATGTACCCCCATTTTTTCAATATATTCTAAAATAAACTAAGTTTTTATAACTGTGACAGCGATTATTAATAATCTAATTTCAACTATCCGCTACAAATGTATTAAAACTGTGTATATATTAAATATGCATACGTATGAAAAACGAAAAAAAAGTAAACAAATTAAGAGCATAAATTGAGCACTAGGAATTTGGCGAATCTAATCGCTTGTTTACTCGCCAAATGAAGAATTTAGTCGCAATTTGGCGCATTGGCGAGCGACAACGAGAACACTGGGGGGTGGTGGAAATTGAACATCCACCATACTCGCCAGATCTCAATCCTCCAGACTTCTTCCTATTTTAATTTTCCTATTATTATTTTCCTATACTTAAACTCTCTTTGAAGGATATTTTACCATATTGCTGACATCCAACGAAACGTGGCGAAGTTTTTGAACTTCATCTGAAAACAAGACTTCTTGCGAATTTCTCATGACATGTATAGCAGATCTCAGCAGTGCATAGTTATGGGAAATGACTATTTTAAAGGATGGTATGGCAACTTTCGTTAATATTTCATCTACATTAATGCTACAGGACTATTCACCGAACTTTATTGTCAGAGGTAGTGTATCTCAAGATAAATCTGCAGAATATTTCCGGAGATCAATGCATCTTTCTCGCTTGAATTCTTTTATTTCGAGTAACGTTGATATTTAGGTAAAGGGAAGAGGGATACTGGAAGGTTTTGACGTTCTTCTGGGCTTTTACATAATAATGGTTATTTTTAACATTGGATTTTTTACACTGGAGCCATTTTTAAATACATAAATGGATTTGGAAGAATAGATTTTATAAGTATTTATTTAGTATAGTAATTTTGCTTTTGTTCATAAATACAGTTAGGTAACTGCGGAAAAAATTGTAATTTTTGTACGAATTCAAAATGATACAAAAAAAATCTGAAACAGTTTTTACACTAATAAGCGTCAAATTTAAGGGGTGTCTCCCCCGAAGCATCGAAATATTTCTCCAGAACATTTGGGATTTTATACTTATGAATCGCCTAAAAGTGCTACCTTTCTTCGGAATTTCAAAGTGCCCTTTCCAGAGTTGCAAAAATCCCTCCCACAGAAAAAATGTCTCAATCATCTGAAATGAGCCCAATTACAACCTGTGAATGACCAGTTTATCCTTTTAGGTACGATTTTTTTTTAAGTTAATAACATTAACACTACCTATCCAAATATATTAATTATTATTCAACGACTATTTCACAGCTTGAAAGATAACGAATTTTGTTATTTTGCTTACTATTCAATTAACATTCACATGACATTAGGCTAAGGAAGAATTTTTTGAGATGTTTATAAAATATTGTATTACAATAAAATTTCATTAGTATTACGAATTTCTAATACTTTTTGTGCTTTTTTACACATGATTCTTTCAGGAAAGTAACTTTATTTTAAATTTACAGGGAGAAATATATGTATAAAATAAAAGAATCGCAAACAGCGAAAAGAGAATGAAGCAAATAATAATTATTATTATTACTACTAAATGCCAAAAATATATGATGTCAAATAGTAAATGCATAGACATATACTAACATTAATACATGTAAAGGGTAGCAAAAGTATTTCTTAAAACAAAATAATACTCCATTAAAAGATATGTTCTATTCATAGTACACCAGACCCGAAAGCGTTAAATATTGCTTACAGAAACTTCATTGATGGAAGGAGAGTTGTGCATGAAGTGGGAGGTGATGAGGTTCTGTTTTTAACAATCAGAAATCCAAAACTAAAATTGAACATAGTTCAAATAACAAATTCCGTGAACTTCCTGTGAACTTGAGGAATGCTCTAAAATTGTTTTGAATCATCTAAAATAAATTGATTTTGAAATAAAATAACAATACGCATTTTTTTTTTTTTTTTTTTTTTTTTTACAAAACCTAATATTTCTAAAAAAGCGTTACTCATTTACAAAAATATAATTGCTTATATAAATTAGCATCCTTGAAGTTCATGATCCGATATCGGAAGAAACTATTGAGGACAAATGTGGTACCAAAAACAGCATAACGTGAAACTGACAAATCCAGAAGAGTTATGGCTGTGTTAGACAACTGTAACCAGACAATTTTTTTCAACATAAACTATATTTGTTGTTCGTGCTTGTTAAATCACTAGTTTCATTAGCTAAAATGGAATGTTTTTTTCTTAAATATTAAACACATAATATTTAAATATAAATCAGAAATTTCTTTAAAATAAATTAAATTTGGAAACCAACATTTAGAATTTTTGCTTAAATAGTTTTAAGTAAAAATTCTGATGTAGAATGTTTTAATAAAACTTGTGTAACATTTTCGATAGTTCTAGGGTAGTTTCTAATTTTCATGTAAACAGGTGTTTATGTTGTACGAAAATTGACTAAAATACATTTAACGTTTCAATATGAACTCAGTTTTTTAGACAATAGACTTCTTGTTTGTAAAATCTCTGGTATATTATAATGTAACTCCGTTGTATTACTAGCTACAATTAGGGACATAAATCTAACCTAATTTTGTGTGTACTATTTTTTTAATTAAGAAATATAAATGAAATTAAGAAATAGATATACAAAAATTTTCTTAAAGTTACTCGAAATACTTCTGTTATGCATAGTCACACAGTCAATCTTGTCAAGATGTGATTGAAAGGAGATGGGGGGGGGGGGGAAATAACCATTTTAGACTTCCGTTAAAAGAAGTGTAATCAATTATATTTTTAAGATACTCTTGTCTAAATGAGGTCTTTTGTTTCATTTCTTCTGTATCCTGAAAACTCTTCCATTTGAGACAGGATTGCGTTGTACAAAGATTCCGCTTTTACAGGTTTCGCTGTGTTTATAAATACCTGTTAAAATCTTTTACGACGGAACTGCTAATATGTGATGAAAAATCACTTTCAGCCAGGTTTTCAGCAAATTGTATTTGTATGCCAATCCATATAAGGACCATGCGATGCTTCTGATTAAGGCAGGTTTCTGTTAAAGATAATTATCATTTTGACAGATTTTACTATACGGGAGAGTGGTACCCATTAGACCACTTTCGCAATTTACATTTTTTCTTCTCTTTCATGGAAAGTCCAATCAGCCTAAAAATATTCTTGAACATTTCTTAAGCAATTTTATGTGCCTCAGAATTTTTTCAGAACGTAGTTTAAAATACGTTTTTTTTAAATTATTTGTGTACGTTTATAAAGCGGACCAGTGTGCCCCAGAAGCGGGGTGCACTGGTTCACCCACTGGGGTACATGGTCCTCTATTAAGCATTATTTGAATTACAATATCAATTTATTTCCCTCTACATTGGCGCACTAACAAGGGGAGCTAAGGGAGCTAAAGCCCCTCCCAGGCCACAAGCTTAATCTAACTATTTAACATTTTCCCAAATTATGTAAGTTTACTTTTATTATTTTTAATTGATTCTGCAAAATAGAATTTTTGAAAAATAGTAATCTTTTCACAACTTTTTGTTATCTATGAATTTTTCTATGGAATTTGAAAAATCAACATTTTTAATATTCAAAACTAAAAACACTGTTTTCTTTTTGTTAAACAAAGACGTTAAGCTTTTCCCACAGGTTTTGCGAATTGCCCCCCCTTCCCTTCCACAACCCAGTCTTCTTTCTGTAACAAGTCAATAGAAAAAATGTATGTCCCGTCTCATGCATTTTTAATAAAGTGTAAAAAAATCGGACCGAGCTCGTCTGACATTCCGGACCAGCTCAGGAAAATACAGACCTCTGAAATATGCTAGCCCCCCTCCAAAGCTTAATCCTGGGTGCTCCAATTTCCCTCCATATCTCAAAAATAACATAATAAAGCAATTTTTTCAAGTAAAAATTTCAAACAAAACAAAACAGAAAAATTAACAAAAAAGAGTATTATATTTTTTGAATAACAACAGAGTGATACAGTAACATTAAAAATCAGGTGAAGTTATTTAACAAAATAAAGTCATCTTCACGAAAACTTGAAAATAAAACTCCAAAATACTTAAGAGCCTGAAATTTTCCTGAAATAATTTTGGATCTGTGAGTGATTTTACGATAACACCGATACAAACAACAGATTAGTAACCATAAAGTTTTGATTCCAAATTTGTTTTATGTTACTTCTAAAATAATTAATGAAATTTTAGGAAATGCTAGAAATTATTTTAGTAATAACTGATTACAATTGATAAAATACTTGCATTGATTTAAAAGCATTAAATACAAACAAAAATATTTCTTACTATGATAAAAAGACATTTTTCTTTGTTTACTTTATTTTACAGTTAAATAATTACATTAAAACAGTATTTATTTGTAGAGAATAAGCAATTATTAAATATTTTGATACTTTAGCATTACATTAACAGAATAGATTATGGTCCATTGTGCCCCATGTTGAAATTTTATATATTCTCATAGAATTATTACTTAAAGCTTTCTATTTAGCATATTAAATTTAATATTAAATAAAAACAAGGATCTTACATTTAAAAAAAAAGCTGTTTTTACTTATTTATCTATGTCATTTAATTAATAATAAAGAAAAGTACATTGATTAAAAATTTTATTTTTAGAATCTCAAAACAATCAGGATCAAATGAATCATTCTGAGGTAATGATGTGTTTTAAAGGCTATAAATCATCAATTCAGTGCTTTAATCAATTAGTCTAAAAGAAAATTCTTAAAAATTTAAAAATAAATAATATATAAGGGCTAATCATCTGTGTACTTAGGTTCAATGTAGCTCACTCTTCCCAACATGTACCATAAAAAGTATATTTATATAAATGAGGCAAAATTTGAAAAACATTGATCTGCCTATAACGGAATGTCCCGTCTAAAAGAATACCATACAATTACACATGATAACATAAAATCTGTCTAAAACGGAATTTTTCAAGCCTTTTGCGATTTTATCTTGGCTGTTTTTACTATACAGTAGACAACCTCAAATCCACAACCCTAAAATCCGCAGATAATTTATGGATGTAAACAATAAAATTTTTAGACCAGATGTACAAAATTTGACTTTTTTAATTTTATATCAATTCGTTTAATAATTTTAATTTGCAATTCTTGTTAATATTATTGAATTCATGTTTTTTTTTTCATGAAAGAAGAATAAATTTATTTCTGAAAAAATTCAAGATATTGCTGATATCACTGGTCACATATCACCCACTATATGTACATATTTAGTGAAAACAAACACAGAAGATTAATATACAGTAGATTCCCTTAAATCTGCAACCCTAAAATCCTCACATATTTTACGGATGTAAACAATGAAACATTCAGTTCAGGTAGAGGGACAAAATATGACTCTTTTTTTTGTTTTATATCAATTCCATATATATTTTAATTTGTAATTTTCATTAATATTACTGAATTCGCGTTTTTTCAAAAAGGAAGAAAAAATTTATTTCTGAAAAAATTCAAGAAATTGCTGAAATTACTGGTCATCATAATCTTCTTTCCAAATATATTTATGTATTAATTAAGATTTTTTGGTTAAGTCTGGCTAAACCTGAAATAAAACTTCCTTATTTTATTATTTTGATGTAAATTATTAATGTACTTTTCTAAGGCAAGTTTCACTGAATAATTTATGATAATCATCTAATCTTTATGATGAATATTTAATCATACATTATGATCTTTGCTTTTAAAATTTGAATAATTTTAACAATGATCTAAATTTTATTATTTTAGTGTATTACTTTCTCAATAATTTATTATATTGTAATCATTCATTATAGTGTCGATTGCATTATTAATTACATTCAATTACTGTTTAAAAATGTAAACAAAGCAATGACCAGAAATCCACAAAATTTTAAAATCCCCACAACTTATTGTCCCAAGATGTGTTGATTTCAAATAGTCTACTGTATATATAAATTCATTTGTGTCATTCCTTTGCAATTTCATCTTGACAGGTTTTATCACATACATTCATACATAACAAATATATACATATAATAACATGAATAAAAATTCTGAATCCCTTCTTAAAGAAATCGTGGCTACACTATTGAAAATAACAATATTCCAATCATTTATTTGCTTTTTTAAGCATATTTAAAGCTTCTTATAAGTAAAAAAAATATATGCATTTTTGCTAGGAGTACAACTATAGATTGTTTAATATGTAATTTTTAATATTAACGGGAGGGGGGGGGTGGGGTTAAATGATATAAAAACAAAATAGCATCACAGCAGAAGGATCTTATTCTTCCTTTATAAACTGTTTCTCTTTTAAAATTTACAAAGGAGTTATTTTACATATGATTAAAACGTAAAAACTGAATATTAAATTTATGAAACTTATTGCATATATATTCCCATTTGAACATCATTATTATTATTATTATTATTATTGATAAATTATATCATAATTTCATAGTGAAAGTAATAAAAACATAGTTCAATGCATGTGAATACTTATATGTACAATGTATATTCACATTCAAACAAATTTAAAATTAATTCCATTTATACATTTTCTTGTTAAATATAAATGAAAAACATATTTAAAAACATGAAATACTGAAAATACATTTTTAATTCTAACATAACATTATACAACATGCAACTATTATACTACTACATGCAACTACTATACAACATGCAACATAGCTACATGCAACTATTTTATTTTTTAATATATAATATATTTAAATGTCTTAGTTATTTATTCTGATATTTTCACATGAGACTAAACTATTATAACTTTTAGAGCAGTGTAACTAGGGAAGAATTCCATATCCTGTTCTGCTTTTTTTCAGTTATAAATATTTCGATGTGATTGTTGCATCCTTCAGCATTGGAGTTTGATTTTTTTTATTATTGAAGCTACTAGCGGATAAACTATAACTTTGCATCAATATTTTCCTTATAATAATTTTTTTTTTCAAATTAAAAATTTTCTGTCTTTTTGGTACTACTTGGTTATCCCGTCAACCAAAAATCTATTGCCAAGCTATAAGATTAAAAGCCAATAATGGATGATCATGAATGTCACATCCGATGACATTAAATACGATACACGTGTTTAAAATGCTATTAAATGGTTTTTATTTCGACTTTTTATTCCTATTTTTATTAATATTCTAATAATTTATTTGTTCTTTTGTTATTTAAAATAAAAATTACGCCTATAGGTATAATTTTGCTGGTAGTTTGGTGATTCATATAATTTGGCAAAATTGGTTGACGGGAAAACTAAGTAATCCTGGTTTTTTTGGACATAAATTTATAGATATAATATTATAAATGTATCTAAATATTTATAATATAATTTTGTTTTACTTTTGCTTGCAAAATAAATATATAAAATATGAAAGATATAAAATAATAAAAATAGGTATAAGAATATAGTACACTAGACTCCCTCAAATCCACAAACCAGAAATCCACAACTCTAAAATCCGCACACATTTTATGGATGTAAACAATGAAACTTTTAATTTAGATATTGCTACAAAATCTGATTTTTTTTAAAGTTTTGTATCAATTCCATATATTTCTTAATTTGTAATTTTCTTTATATTATTCTATTCATGTTTTTTTTTCATAAATTAATATTTTTTTTTTTTTTTTTTGGAAAAAATTGAAGATATTGCTGATATTATTGGTAATCACAATTTTCTTACCAAATATATTTATGCATTAATCAAGATTTTTTTGGTTATTAAGCCTAGCTAAACTTGAAATAAAACTTCCTTATTTTATGATTTTGATGTGAATTAGTAATGCACCTTTATGAGACAAGTTTCATTGAATAATTTTAAAAAAATACATTTAATGAATATATAATCATACATTATTGATTATTAATTTGATCTTTGCTATTAGTACTTTAATCATTTTAAAAATTACCTAAATTTTTATTATTTTAATTTATTACTTATTTTAATATATTATTGTATTGTAAGCATTCATTATACAGTCAAGGTTCTATAATCCGCGTACCCATAATCTGCAATTTTCTATAATTCACATTACTTTAAGAATGTAAACAGTGAAATAAACAGTTAAGAAAATTTACAAATTTGTGATCCAAAAATGATTTTTTAAAACAAAATATAAAAAAATTGAAAAAAAATCATAATAAAATATTTACTTTTTTAAATATAACCCTTTTATTTTATTAACAGTAAATAACAAGCTGTACTACTTAACATATGTAATATGTATATGTAATTATTTTTTTTAATGAACATACATATATCAATTTTTTATAAAATAACTTTAAAAAGGCATTTTTTGAGATAACATATTTAACTAATTATTAGATATCATATTTATCTTTTCATATTATATTGACTATAAAGATAAAATTCTGTCTTGCGATAATAAAATGACATATAATGAATAATACTCTATAATCCACAATATTCCATAATCCGCACAACATTTGGCCCCAACTTGTGCAGATTATAGAACATTGACTGTAGTTCTGAGTGCACTATTAAATGCACTCAAATTACTGTTTAAAAAATGTAAACAAAGCAATGATCAGAAATCCACAAAATTCTAAAATCCGCACAGCCTCTGGTCCCAAGCTGTGCGGATTTGAGGGAGTCTACTGTAGTATATTTATTTATATGTTTGAATTTAATAAGCATTGATATACCAAGTTATATCAACAAATGGAGAATAAGATTATATTGAGAGTTATAAATAGAAAACAAGTCAGATGAAGTCTCTTGTTGTTATCTGTACTAACAAAGATAATTTTGTGTGTATGCATGTCACAGGCATTTTACTCATAAACTAGGAAGTGAGGAAAGTTCAAAGAAGGCTGAAGTATTAAAGGCTATTGATAAACCTATTTAGATAAAAGGATCAGGTGAGGGGAAAGTGGGCAGTAAAACTAAACTTTTTTTACAAAAAGCCAGACTAATAAATTTATTTTAATGAAACTTTTGATGCACTTTATATATAGCAATGGATTCCCATAGATTAAGCATGAATCATAAACATTTGATTTTGTTAGATTGTTTACTCACAGATACATTTAACTTTCTCACTGCCTTGAACTGATATAGCAGTTCTTTAAGGTGCAATCTCCATTGAAATACAGTTGACACCCTCGAATCTGCAACCCTAAAATATGCAACTCTCTACACATAATTTACGGATGTAAACAGTGAAACATTCTGTTCAGATAGACATAAAATTTGACTTTTTAAATTTCATATCAATTCCATACCTATTTTAATTTGTAATTTTCATTAATATTGTTGAATTCATGTTTTTTCATGAAGAAAGAATAAATTTGTTTAAAAAAAAAAAAAAATCAAGATATTGTTGATATTATTGGGAAAAAAATCATTATCTCCTTACCAAATATGTATTAATCATGCTTTTTTGGTTATTAAGTCTGGCTAAACCTGAAATAAAACTTCCTTGTTTTATGATTTGGATGTGAATTAGTAATGTGCCTTTATGAGGCAAGTTTCTGGGAATAATTTTGGGAAAAATGCAGTTTATCATTATAATGAATGTTTAATCATACATTATCGACTATTAGCTTGTTCTTTGCTTTTAATATTTTAAGCATTTAATAAATTATCTAAATTTATATTATTTTAGCTTATTACTTATTTTAATATATTATTATATTGTAAGCTTTCATTATATTCTCAACTGCGTTAATTATTGCATTTAAATTACTGTTTAAAAAACGTAAACAAAACAATGACAAGAAATCAGCAAAATTCTAAAATCTGCTCAAGCTCTGGTCCCAATCTGTGCAGATTTGAGGGAGTCGGCTGTATTAATATATCATATACAATACAGTCACCAAAATATCAGATGTTGAATCTGAAATGTATAAACGATAATTACAATTTTTTGACTGCCATTAATTTCTGTTTGTCAACCGATGACAATCCCAATAAATCTAAGTAAAGTTACTGAAAATTTTGAAGTAGCAGAAGAAAAATCTTTTATCAGATTTTTCTGTAGAAATTGGAAAAGATCACTTTCTCATGTATAAAAAATTTTCTTGCAAAAGGAAACATAAAACATTTTTTGGATTTCTGCACATTAAATAAAAATAGTTTTCTCTTCACACAATTACAAGTTAAATGTATACAGTCAAAGATTGATAATCCGCACACCAATAATCCGCAATTTTCTATAATTTGCTTTACTTTACGAATGTAAACAATGAAATAAATAGTTAAGAAAATTTACAAATTCGTTATCCAAAAATGATTTTTTAAAACAAATAATGATAAAAATTGAAACAAATTATAATAAAACATTCATTTTTGGTTACTATAACTCATTTATTTTAATAACAGTAAAAAACAGATTACAGAATTATGAAATATGTGTAATTATTTTTATTTAAATGCACTTATATACAAATTTTGTAATAAAATAACTTTAAAAAGACATTTTTCAGATAGCATATTAAATTAATTATCAGATTTGATAATTATCTTTTCATATTATACTGATTGAAGGATTAAAATGTTGTCTATGTTAAATAAAATGACGGATAATCCATAATACTCTATAATCCACAATATTCCATAATCCACTCAACCTTCGGCCGCAGCGTGCACAGATTATAGAACTTTGTCTGTATATAAAAAAATGAACTCTAACAATTTAGCACTTTAATCTAGGAGTTTACACAGGTTTTCCTTGCTGAAGCCAGTGCCTGCTATATTTATCTAATGGACCCATCAGGAAAAACAGAATTAGTTCAAATACAATAAAATCAAGCTGAATGCGATACAATTGAGAAATTGTTTTGAAAACTAGTATTTTTTAAAATCTTAATTTATAAAAATCTAGAAATGTTTTAAAATATCAAATAAAATTTAAATGTGGTTGGTGAACTATTGTAATTTCAGTATGCTTTATAGCTATAGTCAAGCCTCCTAAACATGAACCTCAAGGGGAAACAAAATGTTGTTCATATTAACAATAATTTATGTTATCACTATCAAATTTTTGTATTCATCTCAATAGGGAATTGTGAAAACAATTCATGTCAAGCGTGTTCATGTTAGCAAGGTTTGATTTATTCGGAAAATAGGTGTTGTCCTCGGTAAAGAACTGAAAAATCTAAAGTACATCTGAATCTTTTTATTGGTTGAATTCTGCAATTTTTTTTATTTTATTCATTTTGAGATTAATCCTTGTTTAATGTCCAAAAATGGAATACTTATGTTTTTTATTTTATTCATTTTCTGATTGGTTCAAGTTTAATGTCCAGAAATGAAATATTTCTGTTGCCACAATGACAAATAAAGTATTAGAAAACCAACAGAAAAATTAATAACTTAAAAACAAATTGAGATACAGCTTTCAAACAAATTGCAATGGAAAGTAATTTTTATTTCTCTACACGACGGTGTAAAAATTGAAAATGTGTGATGCTTAAAAGTTAAATAAATTTGCAGCAAACAAAAAATTGTAAAACTTAACATTTCATTTACAAATTTGTGCAGGAATAATCTTTAATCCATGACATACGAAATATGGGACTCTGTAACTACATAAATCATATTTTGATCATTATAAAAATGATGTTTATTATCACTTTTTTAATGTATAATTTATTTATAAGTCTTTGAAATTTTAGTCTTAGAAAATATAATATTCCAAATAGTTGTTCTAATTTGTTAAATTATTTTTTTTAATTGGACTACTGTGGAATATTATTACGAAAAAGAAAAGTACATTTTTCTACAAAATATTTGTAGTATAAACTTATATCAATAATTTATTTCTAGATCAAGATGTTGAAATAAAAATCCTTGAACAATAAGGGGGAAAAATTCTCACTTGAATTCACAATATTACTTATTCCAACAATTTACAATGCTTTTAGTTTTTTCTTCAAACTTTTTTGAGAAAAGAAAAAAATAATTCAGCGTAACATAAATTATGCTCATAGAAAAGTACAGTGGATAATACAGCAAAAGTTTGTTTACATGTGTAGTGACATCCAAACTGCTTTCAACACATGACATGGCTTTCTCCAGCAGGGCTGGGTTTTTGCCGGCAGAAAGTGGTTTCTGCCATGCCAGTGGCAAAAAGTGGTTATAATCGGTAGAAACTGGCAACAACTGGCATAAACTCATTTTGTGACATAATCTGAGACATTTTTAATAGTATTAAATTGCTTACATACATTTTATTATTCAGGATAAAAAACAAATAAAATATTGTGAGTAGTTTTAATTAAAAAATACATAAATTTGTTTTAGAATTTGATAGTTTTGAATCTTTTATGAAGAATCAGCCACATTATTTGCAGCTAATTGAAAATTATGAAAATGATATTAAGGGCATAACAGTCTTTAAAATTATAAATAAATATCATGGTTTATAAAGAAGTTAAATACCTGTTACAAGTGTTAAAATTTATTGCTGTTGATTTAGATAAAAAATAAAAACATGACTGTACTATTGCAGCTGCTCATAAAATTTGCTTAACTTTATTTAATGATGGAAATATTACAGAAACTCACAAATGCAAGATTCAAATCTAATTTAATGCAGTGCTAATTTTTTTTATGCTAGTTTATTTATTTTATCTTAAGTATGTGGGATCAAAATCGACATATAAGAATAAAGAAAGGGCAAGAAAATTGCTTTTTGATATAAATTTTGTGCTGTATATAATAACCCCTTGTAGCAAAATCAATTCCTTTCCAAAAAACATATTTCCCTAAGGAAGTCCTAGAAAATGATTTACCTTCTGTTTGTAGTTGCCTTTAAAAACAAACACCGGTGAAAATGAGATTTTTTTTTTCAAATTTTACATCTTTAATAATAATATTATTGAATATTTTCGAACTTTTCTTTCATTCAAAACAAATTAAAAATTAGCCTAGGGTAAGAAAGGTTAGCAAAATTAAGCCTATACAATGAATGACCTGAGTATATTATTTTTTTCACAAAAATAAATTTGTTTCAATATTGTAAAATAATTGTACAAGATATTTCATTAAATTTTTTTCTGTTATTGTTAACTTTGTGATACAGTTATTCACTTATATATCTAGTAGTAGTAGTAAATTTTTAAGTTGTTGTAGTATATATTTATTTAAAAATATAGAATAGTGATATTAAAAACTCATAGAAAATTTCTTTTTTTAAAACTTTTAAAATAGAAATTCAGCTGTAAACAATAATATCAATAGATAAACTTGTACAGCATCAGATTATCATTATGAAAATTTCTGTTTTTCAAGTGACAGAAAAATGTTATGGAAACAAAGTATATATGATCATTTTGAAACTTTTTGCTACTTTGAATAACATTCATAATCTTTGTTTTAATTTTTTAACTAAATATTTTATATATTAAATACATATGTGAATTATGAATCATTCCAGTTTAGTTCTTATTAGTATTATTTCTTAGTTTCTGCCAGTTTTTTCCACTTACTGGCAGAAACTAGTTTTTGCCATGCCGGTTTTTACCGCTGGTTTTAACCGCCCCGGCAGAAACTTGCCAGCCCTGTTCTCCAGTCAAGACTAAGACTGCATTGTTTAATTCTAATTTAATGTATTTTCAAAGATAAAAAAAACTAAAAATGGTCTCAAAATGCTCTTTTTTTTTTGTATTCTATAAAAGGCAAGTTAAATTGAAAAATGTTCAATTTCCCTTAGAGATTTCTAATGCATAGTGCATGGAATAGTTCTTGACTGCTCTGCTCAACAAGCGTAAAATGTTTCGACACATTCACAAATGCCTGACTATAAAAACGATTTCGAATGGAGCTTAGTTTTCCATTTTAGAAACTTTAAACTACCTATCGAGTTATAAGGGATTTTGATCACGTGTCTTTCTCCCGTTGTGTAGCAGTTATGTTTTCATTGGGAAATGCCATTCAAAACTGTTAAACAATAGAATGTTATAGGTCATAAGGAAGGCAATGAAGTATGTATTATTATAAATACAAATAATTACTACGAATTATAAAAAACACATATAAAAACAAGCAAGTTCCAGGAATGTAAATTTAGATGGAATAAAAATAATAAAAAATAAAACTGTTGTCAGATGTAAGAACATAACATTTGCATAAATGTTGTCAGACGATATACAATAAAATAAATATGAAGCACGAGACATTTTAAGTATGATTAATCACAAAAAAACACCAATTTTGTTGGCTTGTTTTGAAATACAGTCAACAATCGATAATTTGCACACCCATAATTCACAATTTTCTATAATTTGTGTTACTTTATGAATGTAAACAATGAAATAAATAGTTAAGAAAATTTACAAATTCATGATCCAAAACTGATTTTTAAAACAAATAATAAAAAGTTTGAAAAAAATCATAATGAAACATCTATTTTTTTATAACTCTTTTATTTTATTAACAGTAAAAAACAAACTGTATTACGGAATATTTAGCTATTTTTATTTAAATGCACATATATATCAATTTTTTAATGAAATAACTTTAAAAAGGCATTTTTTGAGATAGAAAAATAAAATTAATTACTCGATTTCCTATTTATCTTTCCATATACTCATTATAGAATTAAAATGCTGTGTATGAATGGTAAAATGACATATAATCCATAATATAATCTGTATCTACAATATTCCATAATCCGCACAACCTTTGGCCCCCAACTAGTATGGATGATAGAACTTTGACTGTATCTAATGTATTTAAAAAAAAAAAAACCCTGAAAAATGAGTGCAATTTGATAGTTTCTGGGCAACAACACCTGCTATTTCATGCATTTCTGAACAAAAATAGATGAAAGCTTGTGTCACAAAAATGCTCTTTTTGATTTAAGAAGACCCTTAATCCCAACAGGTAAATCTGCAAATCAGTGTAATCTCTTGTTCTAGGATTCATAAATAGTTTCTTAATTGGACTCTACACGCACGTGCATAAACCCACTCCTTAATGTTAAACCAATGGACAGGTTATTTTAGAACTTCTCACTTAAATTTCAATATTTTTAAACTTTTATTTTGCATAAGATGGCTGAACTAGATCTTTAATATGGCTATTTCTTACTTTAAAGATTTTGGTTGCAGATTTAAAATAATACTACTTTCGATTTCAAGAACGGTTTTGAAATTGAAAATACATTTTAAGAAAAATCTTTAACCAGAATAAAAAAAATACCATATTGAAGATGAAACTCAGCTGTCATGTACAAAAAGAAATGGCATATAAAAATATTCAAATTTAAGCAAGAGATTTGAAAACAACCTGAACAACCTGCCCATTGCATTAATATTGCGGAGAGGGTGTTTTCAGGTGAGTTATGAGTCCAATTAAAAGTATATGTATTCTTATATGTAAATTTTAGTAAACTATATAAAGTTACTCCATTATGGGCTCAATTATTAAAAAATATTTAGTTTCAATTGAACGGAATACAATCAAATTCAGTTAATGAGCAACAAAATGTCTTTAAAAAAACGTAAAAAAAAAAATTGCAGTATCTAGATTGAAATTTGAGTATTAATTTAAACTATTTAAAAATAAATAATACTAAGCTTAATTATTAGTTATGAACGAAACATTTTGATTCGATGATAGTCAGCAAAAATGAAAGTTGCGTCACATTTAATTTCGTGCCATTGTTTTATCAAATAGCAAATTGTGAAGTATTGAGTTTAATAGAAAACCTAAGAAATTAACATACCTTAGTATTAACAAGAAGTTGAATACAATAAATTTATGGCTTAAAAGTTATCTAATATTACAAACAACGGAAGAGAGATCAACGCCAATAAAAGAATGAATCGTGAATGAAATGATTCATCAAAATGGTCGTGATTCTTAGGAATCAAGTACTTTTGATTTGATTCATCTATCATTCTAATACAGCCATCCTGATTAATCATTGCGTTGGCGTCTGTTTTCCTAAAGAAAGAAATATATAACATTTAACGCGTATCCTCTGATTCTGATTAATGGCTAATTTTTAAAAAATAAACGTGGTGAACCATCCTGTTTGCTAAAGTAAGTGAATGGTAGGATGTTTTTCTTATTTTATTTTGTACTAAAAATTCTCCAACTTATGAAATGATCATATTATAGCAACAAATTTTCATGCATTGCAAATTTTATTTTTACTGATATTTGCCCATTTAAAATATTGTGAAAAAGTTCTTTCTAGCAGACATTTTCACTTATATATTTATTTAAATACATAGTTTAAGTAAAGATTTTTGGATTAAACACAAGGAATTCATTTAATTGTGATTAACAGTTTGATTTAAATGTTTAATTTTAGATCATTGTGTTCCTCACAAACTGAATTTGTCTGTATTGAGTTAAGTTAAATGAGAATATTTTTTAAATGATTAACCCTTAAAATATTTGTTCTTAACAGTAATTAATGGCATAATATAATACATATGAAGGTTATAAAATTTACCCAAAATGTTAGAGCAGATTAAAAAGAAAAAAAAGCAAGGGTTTTAAGAATCAGAAATTTTGAAATTCCATCGTCTTCATCACGTAATTTAGGTTGCTTGTAAATGTTGTGGCGGCTCTGACAAAAATATTTTCTATTGTTTCTTTACATTTGTCAAAAATGTTCCGTACTACTTTATTATCCTGTCAACCAAAAATCTGTCACCAAACCATAAGATTAAATGCCAATAATGAATGATCGTGAATGTCACATTCATGATATTAAATACGATACACATGTTTAAAACAAAAACAAGTGATTTTTTTTATTTGTATTTTTAATATTATTCTACTAATTTTTGGCAATTTTAAATAAAATTGTATCGATATGTATGATTTGGTGATTTGTATAATTTGGCAAAATCAGTCAATGGGATAACCAAGTAGTACCAAATGTTCTTATATCTCCCGTTCCAGAAAAATACACTATACCAACAGTATACGAGTTTCACTCATTAAGGACTCCTTCAAATCAGGCAATTAATAAAATTTGGGCAAAAAGTCAGGGCATTTTTTTAATAATTGAAGTGGTGAGGGGATTTTTGGTGCACTACTTTCTATCAGCATCTCGATTATAGTTGTAAATAAAGAAAATTTGAATTAATTATTAATCGAATCTAAAATCTGTAAATAAAATGTTTAAAATCTACAAAACACTAGCATCACATGAAAAAAATTAAAAATTAAAAATTCTTTCATTGCATACTTGTAGTTTTTTTTTACATTTATCTAATTTTAAAATGTTCATTGTGTCTAGTTTTACAGCAATATATATAATAGATTTCTACAGATTTTATTTTATTTATTTGTTTATTTATTTATTTTCTCTTTCTTACCTGAAATGTGTAGAAACCATGTAATTACAATAACCATTATGTCTATACTAGTGTGAATGAAGTATTTGATATACAGTATAACTTCTTTAATCCAGAATCATCGTGATTACAGCGAAGCCGAATTATAGAAAATTCCGGATAACAGAAGTTGAGTAGCTAAGATGCATGAAGATTATAATATAATTTTCTTTTAATTTTGCATGCATAATAAAGATACAAAATAGCTAATAAAAATATGTATAAGCATATAGTACAGTAGACTCCCAAATATCCACACAACTTGGGACCAGCAGTTGTGCGGATTTTAGAATTTTGCAGATATCTGGTCATTGCTTTTTCTTTATTCTTTAATCAATAATTTGAGTGTAATTAATAATGCAATCGATACTACATTGAATGCTTACAATATGATAAAATATTAAAATAAGTAATAAAACCAAAACAATAAAAAATTAGATAATTTTTAAAATGATTAAAATATAATAAGCAAAGATCAAGTTAATAATCAATAATATTTGATTAAATATTCAATATAAAGATGAAACTTATTTTTCTTAAATTGTTCTTGTCCCATAAAGGAACATTAATAACTTACATCAAAATTAAAAATAAGGAAGTTTCATTTCAGGTTTAACTAGACTTAATTACCAAAAAAGCTTGATTAATACATAAATATATTTCGAAAAAAGATTATGATTGCCAATGATATCTGCAATATTTTAATTTTTCACAAAAATATTTATTCTTACGTCATAAAAAACATGAGTTTAGTGATATTAACAAAAATTACAAATTAAGATACATATGGAATTGATATTAAACTGAAAAAGTCAAATTTTGTCCCTATATCTGACATGAATGTTTCATTGTTTACATGCATAAATTATGTGCAGATTTAAGGGAGTCTACCGTATACATGATAATATTAATATGGCAATATAAAATAGCAAGAAACTGGATAATTGAAAAAAATTGAGAAAAATCAATTTAAAATGCTCAAAAATGAATTTTATTTTAAATTACATATATTTTATGCAGTGTTACGTTAGTTCTATGCAGTGTCGCCGTCTATCATAAATTTAAAAAAAAAAGCGCACAATTTTTTTTTTTTTTAATTGCGATTTTTGCTTAATGAATAGTTAATAAATAATGTATATCACAAGAATAATAGACTCATCATGAAAAATATTGAAAAACTAAATTCTAAAATCAAAAAAAAATTACAGTGAAAAATTTAAGACTTACAATTATAATTTAAAAATCTATCTATTAAGTACCATATTTAAAAATGTGATATATAATATAAAAATTAAATATATAGCAACAATAAATATCAAAGTAAGTCATAAGTTAAATTCTTAGAAGAAATAACAATAAAAAAAAATCCAATTTTGTGATATTTTAGTGACATCTTACCTTTCGATAAAGGAAAATAACTGAAATCATGATCAATTCATGATCATGATTAAATACCATGATTCAATTCATGATCAATCATAAATTTTTAAAACTTTGTAACTATAAAGACACTATATTTATTACAAATGTAATTTAGAGAGTTCTTACAGTTTTAATATTGAAAAAAAAGTTGTGTTACTATGTAATTTTTCATTTTCTTAACCATTTTCTGAAATTCCTGTACATAAGCCATATGGCGCCATCTATTATCTCTAATTCTAAATAAACATGAATAAACGTACCGAAATGTCCGGATTATAGATGTCCGATCTAAAGATGTTATACTGTACAATATTTTTAAAATTGATGTACAATATGGAGTATTTAGATGAGCAATGTTCAGCTAATTTTATGTTCTAAATATGTCATTAACATTTACAATACTTCTGGGTAAACCAGGCTTTTCGGCTAATGCAGTACACTCCCTGATGCTAATATCCAAACACTCTAGGCCACAGCGCATTGGCGAATAACGGACGATGCCAAGTGATTTTGCAAGAAGAGCAAGGCGGAGGCGAAATTTTGCGAGCTAGCGCTCTTTGACATTACTGATTGTGACTTTGAATTCGTATTCAAATGTTATTCTGTTTACAGAATCATTTTTAGATTGTTTTTTTAACGATTAACGTTTAAAAAGTATCACTTTTATAAGAAGGATTAAACAACCATTCAGATTTAATGAAATTTTCAAATCATTTGCCCCAAATAAATGTATTAAACTATTTATACCATTCACATACGTGTAAAATGGACATTTTTTTTAAAAAAAAAGGGTCGTTAAAAATCCGTTCAATTTAATTATTTCTTTAATAAATTATCTAGATTTTGCTTAAATCAGTCAGACTATGTAAAAGACAAATTGAAAATATTAAATCGAAATATAGCTTTATTAAAAACACCCTGTTTCAAAAAAATAAAATAAAATAAATAAAATAAAATAAAATAAATAAATATAAAGGCATGGTCTAGCATTGATTTAAATTTTATATTTATTAAGCAGACTTTATTTCCAATTTTGTTTGGCTCTAAGAACTTTCTTCTATTTTAATTATAATAATCATTCTATAATCTAGACAAAACTATTGATAAATATATCAGTACCACAGTATAATAATAATTGTAGAATATATGCAATTTATTGCAATGCATAAATACTTACAACAGTACTCACTCGTTATATTGTCCCTTTTTTATGTCTAAAAAAATTTTTTTTTATAGTTTGTTAGTAATTATATTTTTTCTTCCTTATTTTGTATTTCGAGCAAATTCATTTAAAATATAAGTTTAGCTTTAGAAATTCTATCAGAAATTATAGTTCTTTATCTTTAACAAGCACGTAGTACAGTTTTGTTTTGATGCCGGACGTATTTATCATCCTAATATGGGAAGATTGCAAGTGCAACTTACATGTTGGATTTTTAGTGCAATTTATTGATTATTTTACTTATTTATTTATTAATCATTTGAAAAATTATTGTTTTCGATCGAGAATAGTGTGATCTGAATCCTTGTGATGTCCGCATTTTATTCTTTTTCAGATTGGTCCACGAATATTAATGTTTAATCCATGGCGTGTGTAATATATGACTCTGTTATTACATAAGCCATGTTTAGATCATCATAAAATCATAAAAATTATGCTTTTACTCTCTCTCTCTCTGTTTTTTTTTTGGGGGGGGGGGGTCAACAAAAAAGTAAATTAATATTTCCCTTTTCTTTCAACAGAAATGGAATACTTATATTGCCATGATGACAAAAAAGCATTAAAAACTATGAAAAAATTAGTAACTGAAAAATACTTTGATTTGTTAATAACTTTGCAATAGAGCTTTCAAACAAATTTGGCATGCTCAACAAAATTTCATTTCTTATTGGATAATAAACGCAAGAAAAGAAATAAGAAAAGCTATTTCAATTTCACTAAATTTTCTTCTTCTTCTTCTTTTTTTTGGGGGGGGGGATAATTTAATGTTAATTAAATTATATGCATAAAAGTTAAGATTAAGATCTTATTCCTTATTTTCATGCTTATTTTTTATAGGATTTCAGACACAGGAGAATATTAGATCAGATTTTTTTTTAAATATGTTCATGTAATAGAACTTTTCTCATAGATTGATACTACATACACAATGATATATGTACAGTTGTGGAAAAAAACTAAATACCCCCTACTAGCTTTGCAACGAATTGTAATAGAAGAAAGTTGTTAGAGCCATACAAGATTGGAAATAAAGTCTGCTTAACAAATATATAATTTGCATAGGAGATCATCTATAAGTCAAAGCTAGACCATGCCTTTATATTTATTTATTTATTTTTGAAGCAGGGTGTTTTTAATGAAGCTATATTTCAATTTAATATTTTCAATTTGTCTTTTACATAGTCTGACTCATTTAAGGAAAGTCTAGATAGTTTATTAAAGAAATAATTAAATTGAATGGATTTTTAACGACCCTTTTCTTTTAAAAAAATGTCCATTTCACATGTATGTGAATGGTATAAATAGTTTAATACATCTATTTGAGGCGAACGATTTGAAAATTTTCATAAATCTGAATGGTTGTTTAATCCTTCTTATAAAAGTGATAACTCTTTAAATGTTAAATATTAATATAAACAATCTAAAAATGATTCTGTAAACAGAATAACATTTGAATCAATGTGAATTCAAAGTCACGATCAGTAATGTCAATGTAAAAGAGCACAAGCCTGCAAAATTTCTCCTCTGCCTTGCTCTTCTCGCAAAATCATTTGGCACCTTCCATTATTCGCCAAGGTGCTGTGGCCTTGAGTGTTTGGATATTAGCCTCCCTGATATCTACACACCTTCAGAGCAGAGGTTGTGCAGTCTTTTGGTCATTGCTTTTTTTACATTTTTTAAACAATGATTTGAATGTAATTAATAATGCAATCGAAATTATAATGAATGCTTACATTATAGTAAAATATTAAAGTAAGTAAAGTAACTGAAATAATGAAATTTAAGATAATTTTTAAAATATTAAAAGCAAAGATCAAGTAATTTACTAGTAATATATAATTAAATACTCATTATAAATATTGGATGCATTTTTTCTAAATTATTCAATAAAACATGCCTCACAAAGGTACATTACTAATTCACATCAAAATCATAAATAAGGAAGTTTTATTTCAGGTTAGCCAAAAAAGTTTTATTAATGTATAAATATATATGGTGAAAAGATTGTGATTACCAATGATATCAACAATAACATGAACTCTTTTAGAAATGAATTTATTCTTCCTTTGTGGAAAAGCGTAAATTCAGTAATATTAGAGAAAATTACGTATATTAAAATTATATGGAACTGAATAAAAATAAAGAAGTTAATATTTGTCCCAACATCTAAACTAAAAGGTTTAGTGTGGATTTTAGTTTTGCATATTTGAGGGAGGCTACTGCATAGCATAACAAAATTAAAATTTCTTAACAAAACAATAATTTAACAAGTATGCAATAAAACTGCTTAATTAAAAAAGCCTGCTGCAACTATTGAAATGACACTTATAATAATTACTATTTTTTTTTTCACTTTGAAACTGTATTTTTTTCATTCACCCCTTTCCTCTGAAATATATATATATATATATATATATATATGTGTGTGTGTATAAATATATATCTTGATTAGTAAATAGGATAAATTTAAAATTAATAAAACTGTCACCTGTGTACCTGTCAGTAAAACTTGTAAGCAAAAGACGAAAGTTACTTTTATTGAAGGATAATTTTTATAAATGTATTTTAGTACTTAATAATCTTATTTTTTTACATGTGAATGTTGTTTTTAAAATTATTGTGATACAAGTAAGTACACTAGACTCCCTGAAATCCGCAACTCTCTAAATTATGCATATAATTTACGTATGTAAAGAATGAAGCATTCAGTTCAGATGTAGGTGCGAAATTTGACTTTTTTAGTTTTATATCAATTTCATATATTTTTTAATTTGTAATTTTTGTTAATATTGCCGCATTCATGTTTTTTCATGAAAAAGAATTAATTTATTTCTGAAATAATTAAAGTTATTACTGATATCATTGGTAATAAAACTATTCTTACCAAATATATTCATGTATTAATCAAACTTTTTTAGTTATTAAGTCTGGCTAAACCTGAAATAAAGCTTCGTTACTTTATGATCCTGATGTGAATGAGTAATGTACCTTTTTTTAGGCAAGTTTCATTGAATAATTTAATAAAAACACATTTCATCTTTATAATGAATATTGAATTCTACATTATTGATTATTAACTTGACCTTTGCTTTTAGTATTTAAATAATTAAAAAAAGTATCAAAATTTTTATTATTTTAGTTTATCACTTATTTTAATATTTTATTATTCTATTGGATGCATTCATTATAGTTTCGATTTTACTATCTATTACATTCAAATTATTTTTTATAAAATGTGAACAAAGCAATGTCCAGAAATCTGCAAAATTCTAAAATCCGCACAACTTCTGGTCCTAAACTGTGCAGATTTGAGGGAGTCTACTGTATCAGGCATAGTTAATGTCCCTCTTTATAGCTATACAATGATAAAAAATCTTCATCATTTCTTTCACAAATGATGCTAACTTTGTTAACAAACGGAGAGCAGCATTTCCCCAGCATGTTTTTTTTTTTTTTTGTTCAATCTTTGATTCATATTTGAGAAGTAAGAGAATTGGAACCCCCCCCCCCCCTGAAAAAAACTGGTTATTGAACATTGTAAAAATGTTCTTAAAGGCCATTTGTATTTTTCTTCTGTTTACTCATGGCTGATTTCCCATGGGTAAGCAGGGGCAAAACAGCTTCATGTCATTTATATAATCTTTTAGATTTATAACTCAATGGTCTATATATATATGGTACTAGTACTTGGTTATTCCGTTGACCGATTTCGCCAAATTATACAGATTAAGGTTAATTTCATTTTATAAAACAGAAGAAGAATTAAATTAGTAAAATATTAATAAAAATAGTACATAAAATGTTGAAATAAAAATTGCTTGATGATGTAACAAACACATGTAACATGTTTACTCTCAAAGGAATGTGGCATTCTTGATCAACCATCATTGGCATTTAATCTCATAGTTTGGCGATAGTTTTTTGGTCGACGGTATAACCAAGTAGTATCACATATATATATATATATATATATATATATATATATATATTTGATGAATCACAAAAGGAAATGACTCAATATTAAAGCGTCTTGATTTGCAATGTTGCTTTCAACTCGATTTCAGAAACGGTTTTAAACTGCACAAAGCATTGAAATTTTGAATCTTTTATAGAATTTTTTTTTAAACAGAAAAGATAACAGATAGAAAACATTTGTATTTGGGCAGATAAATTTTCTCATACTCATCTCAATTCAAAATTAAGCCTAACATGGCTCCATTTTATCGAAGACTGATTAAAGGGATAGGTTTGCTGTTCGATGTTGTTACACTGTTTTTTATTATTGTAGTAGACTCTCTCAAACCTGCATCCCTAAAATGCGTACATAATTTATGGATGTAAACAATGAAACTTTCATTTCACGTACAGATACAAAGTTGTAGGTTTTTTTTTTCATCTTGTATGTATTTTCATAATAATATAAATTAACTTATTATTTTCTAAGAAAAGAGCATATGTAATTTTTTTAAATCAAGCTATTGCTGATAACAGTGATGATTAGAATCTTTTGACCAAGTATATTTATGTATCCTATTAATCAATATTTTTTGTATATTATTACGATGATTTTAACATAAATAAATAGAGAGTACTTTTCATAAGAAAAGTGTCATAAAATAATTCAAGGAAAATATCCAGTCAAAGTTCTATAATCCGCACAGATTGGGGCCAAAGGTTGTGCGGACTATGGGTTTAGGTTTAGGTTTAGGTTTATTTTTGTCGTCCGATTATCTACGCTAGGGATATAGGACCAGGGGGGAGCGCCCTTCGTGGGGGTCTTTCTAAGGGAACCTAACCCGTATTTACGCACGGTTCGAAGAAAACCACGAAAACTCCGAACGGTTAGGCCGACAGCCGCGATTGGGTTCGAACCCAGCACCTGCCGTCTACCAGTTGAGAGGTCCGTACCTCTCGGCCACTGGTGGGGCTCGGACTATGGAATATTGTGGAATATACAGTTTTATGGATTATACATCACTTTATTATTCCTAGACAGAATTTTAGTCCTATAATCAGTACAATATGAAAAGATAAATAGAATAAATAAATTGATTATTAGATTTCATGTCTCAAAATATGTCTTTTTAAAGTTATTTTATTAAAAAATTAATATATATATGTGCATTTAAATAAAAATAATTTTATATGTTCTGTAATATAGTTTATTTTTTTACTGTTAATAAAATAAAATTGTTAAATTAAAAAAAAAATGTAGATTTTTATTATTATTTTTTAAATTTCTTTTATTATTTGTTTAAAAAAATCATTTTTGGATCACAAATTCGTAAATTTTTTAAAGTGTTTATTTTATTGTTTACATTTGCAAAGTAACGTGGATTATAGATCTTTGACTATATTGCATATTTTTTAAGGGAATTCAAATATACATTATTATTTTTATTTACTTGACCTCTACTATTAATATTTCAAGAAGTTTTTAGATATCTTACTTTTTATAATTTTAGTTTATTATTTTACTTAATTCTTTTAAAATTTTACTAAATTATAATCATTTATTGTAATTTTGATTGCCTTATTGCATTCAAATTGCTGAGTAAAAAATGTAAACTAAGCAAAGACCAGATATCTGCAAAATTCTGAAATCTGCGCAACCTCTGGTCCCAAGGTGTGTAGATTTGAAAGAGTGTGCTGTAATAAAATAATTAAGTAAAGTAGTAATAAACTAAAATGATAAAAAGAAAGATATTTTATTAAATGATTAAATTGTTGAAAAGGTATGAATTCAATAATATTATCGAGAAATACAAATTAAAATATGTATGGAATATTTTAAATTAAGAAAAGTTGTTTAATTTTGTCCTTGTATCTAAACTCAAAGTTTCATTGTTTACATTTGTGATGATTTGTGGATTTTAGGGTTGGGGATTTGAGTTACTGTTTTTTATGCCTTCAACATAAATAGTGCTTAAAAGAATATCTCTAAACACTTTCTGTTTCAGTTTAATAATCAAAGATTTCTCTATAAAACTACAAATTTTCACACTATATTTAATGTTTTTAATGGTTTGATGTTCAGAGAATTGGTGCCAGATACAGCATTATTTACAATTTACACTGTAATTTTAAATAAAAGTCGCATTACACAAAAAACCATATTTTTCCACCTGTATTCTGGAGCTTTTACTATTATTTTTATTAAATAAGAAATTAATTTTCAAAGAATTGTTCTTATAATGAAAACCAAATAAACAAACTAAAAGGACTCATAAAATTTATTTTCAATAAAATTTTACCTGGCCATCCCTGCAAAAAATTAATGTTTCAGTAAATTTACGAAAGTTATCATATAATAATAATAATAATAATAAATTGTGCTACTAAAGCAAAAAATGAGCCAAAACTAATAAGTCAAAAGCTATCAAAATATTGAAAACAACATTTTCCAACATATTCTAACAATTATATTTGATGTGAAATAATTTATTTTTATTTGCAATGCAAAAAAAATTAAAATTCAATGGATATAAGCTGGATTCTTAAAAAACTGATAAAACTAAGTTAAAATTTCATGAAAAAAGTAATAATAATAATCCTTTTACATATGCTAAAAAGTATTTTAAATTGTTTAAGTGAAGCATGTAAAAATAATCTCGAATTATATCAAAACATCCTGAATTGTCTTATTTAAAAAATATATCTAAAAGTCTATGCTTTCAACAGAAAATTTGTTCATTTATGTTATTTACCGAAAGATGGGATCAATGGCGGATCTCAGGGTGAGTCGATCGCCTCCTCCTTGAGCCAATAAAAGATCTGCAGAACGACATTAGATGCCCGCATGGAAAGCTATTGGTCCTAAACTCGAGAGTGGTGCGACCCGGGTTGGGTCATGCCAAGGCCCCCTTATCATAATATCAAGGCCTCGCATTCAGGAGAAAATCTATTGTTGAAATTGTCCCTATAATTGCCAACTTATTATATGACTTTGTCTCGTATGTAACGCCACATGGTGCATACTACTGCTAATAATCTCATAGGAAATAATGGCAAACATTTCAGTTTCTAACATTAGATGGCGCTACCAACGTGAAAATCATGTAGTTGAGCGCCCCCTGTATTGCGGTCAAAGGAAACTTGGTGAATGACAAGCCTTTATATTATGATAAGTTAGCCTTGGGTCATGCCAACTTTAATTTATTATACTAGGACTGGTTCAGGTCTTCACGCTTTCAGAACCAGGTAGGGTCGGGTCTTATTTTTTTCTGTAGAGCTGGATCGAGCCACGATGTTTTTTCCAGGTCGGGTCTGGCGTAGACTTCCTCCCAAAAGGTATACACGGGCCAATATTTTCAAGCCCAGGCTCCATCCGATGTAAAGAGTAAATGCTCGATTAGGGATCGACACAGTCCGTATGATGTGGCGGTTGTAAGGGGCAGGGAGGGGGCTAATAAAGGGTTTACAAAGTGACATCATGCATCCTCACGAGAAATAACTTGGAGCAAAGCTTGAGCCCGTCACAGCCTGGCATGGGTCACGCCAGTGTAAGTCCATGAGACTTGGACTGGGTAAGGTTTTCTATCATTTTGAATCGTGTCGTGTCCTGATCTTGCTTTTTTGGAGATTCGGGTGGGGACATGCTTTTTTTTCTTTCATAACGAGCCTGGTCTCGATTTTATTTTTCCTAGAAGTTTGCATTGGACAAAATTTCCAGGTCGTGGCTCGGCCTTAATAAAAGGTAAATATTCGCTGCGTCTCTGATCTAGATAGTATGATAAACATTTTTGGCCCGGCCGCAACGATCGATATGTCTCTGCATTTCTTCGAAGGATCCCGTTCATGGGTAAAAATGGATTTCGTTAAAGGATCACGGAAAAACGCAAATTTTGTCGAATAATCGCGATCAAAACTAGGTCAGCCATTCTCGCAAGAGTAAAAACCGAATCTGTAACTGATTCAAAACTGAAATGCATGACAATCTGCCCCGATACACTAAGCGCAGTTGAAATGTAAAAGTCAACCCGACCAATAGCAAAATATAGTTTTTAACCAGACCCAGACCCGACCCGAAGCAAAAAAAATCAGAAAATAACTTGACCTGTAAAAAACAGTATAAGTTAACGGGATTTAAACGCGACCCACAACAAAAAGCAAAAATTAACCCTACCAGCAGCAAAAAATAGAAGCGAGCGGGACATAAAATTTTGTGAAATGATCGCAGAGATAACACGAATTTCTTCAAAAAGGCTTGTGAAACAGACCTCTCATTTCGTTCAAAAATAGCGAAAAAGAACGAAAATTTTATCAAATGGCTCTCACCCTAATCAATTCGGGTCGCAAAAGTAAAAACCAAATCCTGAACTGCCCCAAATCCGAAATGTATATCAAACAGCCCCAAGTGCGCTAAGCACAGCTAAAAGGTCAACCTGACCAACAACAAAATATAGTTGTTGACCGGACTCAAACCCGATCCAAAAGCAAAAAAATCAGAAATTAACTCAAACCGCAGCAAAGAGTAGAAGTCAACCGGACCCAAACACGGCCCAAGTAGAAATTAACCCGTACAGGAGCAAAAAAATGGAAGCCAACCGGTCCCAAACCCGCGCATCAGACTGGAGTTTCCAAGTTTCTAAAATCGCCCCCCCCCCCCTTGAGGACTCTCCAGATTCGCCCTTGGATGGGATCAAAGCAATACATAAAATCTAAAATACTCGATTCAAGAAAGTTACTTGATAATCGAGTTAATTTCAGATAATGAATGATCTATAACTCAGTTAATCAATCTTTAAAATTGTTCATTAGGAAACTTTCATTTCCATTCAAAATTATTTCTCTTCTAGAAGATGCTGCTGTAATGTAAGATAATACGTGTCAAATTTTTATCTCGATTCACTAGAGGGTGAATTCAAATAAAGGATTCCAGAATTTTGAGTAACTGATCAGTCATTTTTCGTAAATAACCTATTTGTTTTGTTTTTTAATTGAAGAGAATATTTTTCTTAATTCTTGAAACAAATGGTAATAATGATACATGTAAGAAAGTAAAAAATCAGAAGTTGAAATTTCTGTTGCCGGTGATTTATTGATACGATTCATTCAAATTCGGCCACCGTGATTCATTCATGGCGTTTGCGTCTGTTTGTTTCTATATGAACTTGTACGATATCAAAGTTCTCAGCAAGTAGACGGTAATTTTTTGAAATTTATTACCTATAGATATATAATGAAAAAGCGTTTTTAAAATTTAATGAGCTCTTTACTAAAATAAGTTAATGGTAAGATATATATTTCTTTTGCTTATTCTTCTACTAAAGTTTTTGTATTTTGTGATAAAAGTATTCTAAACTGTTAATGATTATTAACTGGTGAAAACTGTTAATTTTAATTCAGACTTGTTCTGGAACATCTAAAGGACTGATCAAAAGGAATGAATAAATTTTAGAGTTCTATTTATTATGATTTGTTTTCTGGGGTATGGGGTATGTATTTAATCTAAATATTGTATGATAGGCAAATTTTCAATTTCCGTATTAACTTTCGTATATATCTAATGCTTTATATTTTGTAATTAAATGTTAAATATATATATATATATTTATAACACTAGGAAGAGTAATTTTAACTTTGAAAAACAATTTATATTTCGTTTTATTTTCTAAATTTAGTTTAGAAAGACAAGAATGATTCTTTCTTAAATTGCTATAAGGCATAATAACAAATTTAAAAAACACAAGAAAAAGAAAGGCAAAACATCCAAATTGCTAAGAACATATGCGAATTTTCGCAAAAGATCGCGGAAAATAATAGAATCTTGACGGAAATCGAGGATAACAGACATATTTTGTGGAAAGATCGTGGAAAATATGCTATTTTTAAGTAATAGGTTAATGCCTGGTGCAATATAATGAAGTTAAAATTTTTTCAACGTTAGAACACTAGAATAATTATATTCCAAGCATACTGATTTCGGTAGCATATAGCATACCTTCCTCAGTGCTCATGGCACTGGGGAAGCATATATGCAACTATTAGCATATGAATAACTTCATATGCTAATTTTGTCGAAAGGTCGGATAAAATACGCGAATTTTGACGAAAGATCGTGAAAAAATTGCGAATCTTGACGAAAGATCGAGGAAAATACATGAATTTTCTCGAAAAAGCGGTTGAAATATGCAACTTTCTCAGAAAATACGCCAATTTTATCGGAAAATTCCGCAAATTTTGCGGGATGAATCCATGATTCAAAGAATCGTGGATAAATGTAATTTTCATGGAAAAGATACTGTGTAAAAGTGCAGTTTTCGTCAAATAATCGCAAAAAAGCTAATTTTGTTAAATTGCTGTGAAAAAATACGAATTTTGTCAAAAGTCCATTAGGCCATGAAAGTTCAGCTTTTATCTTGCTGAGCTTGTACCATGTCTGAGATTGGCAAGTGGTAATTATTAAATTTGACGAATGTACAGATAAATATAAATATTCTTTGCTTTGGCTGACATTTCAAAATTCCAGATGTCTTATTAAGACAATTAGAGTGTGCCAATGTATTGGTGAAGTAGAAGAAGTCTGCTTGGTTGCAGTAAGGTCAGATGCTAAATTACTCGCCTAGTGGCGAGTGCTAATTTTAACCTATATTTTAAAAGTTATGTTTCAATCTTTCTTAATACCTACATAAGTTTTAATCATAAATAAATAAAAAAAAATTACCAGCCAACTATTACTGGTACAATTATTGAGCATATGGCAAGAGTGAAAGATATAAGATACAGAAATGTCCTTAAAATCTACTTGCATTCAGAGATAAAAATAGTATAATTTATTTGAAATGCATGTGGAATTAAAATTGATGACTATATAATGTAGGAAAAAAACTATTTCTTGAAAACATAATTCGGTACTTACGTATCAACGCCACCGCAGTTATCTTTTGGATTTCTTGTTGCCTTGTTTTTTGCTGATTTTTGACGCCATTTTTTAGCTTTTTAGTTCTTTTTTGGTGCTTTTTTTTACACCATTATTTTTGTGCACATGCGAACAACAAGATTGCTCTTTATAGCCGTATTAGTGCAAGTTCTGCTGCGGTGGCGTTAATTCGTAAGTACCCATAATTCAAATAAAGAGTTCATGGTAAAAAGCCAAAATATAGAAAATACAACAAAGTTGCTAAATCTGCTTGCATCTGATTGAAAGAAAGAATTAACCAATTCACTAATTAGATGTAAACAAAATAGAGATGCATATATCGATGAAAAAGCTGTATTTCACAAAGCAAATTAATAAAATTTTTTAATCACCAAGCGGCAACTAGGGTGGCGATTGATGGCCGATTTTAACCGCCATTTTTACAACTTTAATCGCCATGTGGCGAGTGGCGACCGTTCATTTACACTTATACCATCGACCAGAAAACTATTGCCAAACTATAAAATTAAATGCCAATAATGGATGATCGTGAATGCCTCATTCAATGGCATTAAATATGATACACATGTTTAGAACGTCATTAAGTAATTTTTATTTGTATTTTTATTAATATTCTACTAATTATTATTATTATTTTGTTATTTAAAATAAAAGTCACGTCAATAAATATAATTTGGCTATTAGTTTGGCGATTTGTATAATTTGGTGAAATTGGTCAATGGGATTACTAAGTAGTACTAAAGTTTCAACATATTCAGTCATTTCGATAAAGGATGACACTTTACACCGTCATTTTTTAAAGCATAATTTGAAAATTATTTGGAAGAAAATCTTTTTATTTTGGATTTCCCTAAAGTAGATCTTAATAAATCTAAATCATTAAAACACTGTAAGTTGCAAAGCATAATGTTTCCAAATAATAATTTCATAATTCATATCATAAAATTATAAAAAATGGAAATTCAACATATATATGTTTTGGTATTTTAGTATTAGCACTATACAGTCAAAGTTCTATAATCCGCGCAAGTTGGGGCCAAAGGTTGTGCGGATTATGGAATATTGTGGATTATAGAGTATTATACGATTTATATGTCATTTTATTATCCCTAGACAGAATTTTATCTGTATAGTCAATATAATATGAAATGATAAATATGATATCTAATAATTAATTTAATATGCTAGCTCAAAAAATGCCTTTTTAAAGTTATTTTATTAAAAAAATTGATATATATGTGCGTGTTTGTTCCTCATTCAAAATGAGCCACAATGATTCATTCATGGCATTGGCGTCTGTTTACTTGTATGTGAACTTGGACGTTATGAAAGTTCTCTGCAAATAGAAAGCAAATTTTTGAAATATAATGACCTACATCAAAAAATATAAAAACGTTTTTAGAATTTAATAAACTCTTTATTAAAATAAGTTAATGGTAAGATAGGTTTCTTTTGCCTACTCTTCTACTAAAATTTCTCTATTTTGTAATAAAAGTATTCTAAACTGTTAATGATTATTAACTGGTGAAAACTGTTAATTTGAGTTCAGACTTGTTCTAGATCATCTAAAGAATTGATCTATATACACTCAGGAACATTGAAAATAGCGACCCAAGAAGAAAGCCTTGTACAATCGCGAAACTTTGCAAATAACTACAGTGTAATGTGATATGCAAATGATCCAAGTTTTGTGCCAATACGCATGCTCATACACGTCGAGATGGCGCTACAATCAGGAAGAGGGTGCTATATAAGCCAGCGCAAAATCAAAGATTCATAAACGCGACGATTACCTGCCGATTGAAGGAAGACTTTAGTAAGCGAAACATGCCAGGTAAACGTGCTAGAAAATATTTCTCACAGTTAAGCTAGTTTGTGACAGGCCTGATCATCGGGATGAAAACTGCAGGCTGGTCGACGCGCCATGTTGTTGGCCGGGTGGATCGTTCGGAGTGTACCGTTAGAAAATGTTGGGAGCAGTGGACACCAAAAGGTACCCACGTGCGGAGAACCGGGTCTGGAGCGACCAGACAGACCACGAGGAGAGAGGATCGAAGAATCGTGCGGCAAGCACTCGTGAACCCCACATTGACTCTTTCAACGATTCGAGCAGACTTAGGCGTAGCAATTGTTCCACAAACAATTTCCAGACACTTTGCAGAAGCAGGTTTAAAATCCAAGCGTTCTTTTCCTGCACTCCCTTTAACACCGAAACATCGGCGACTGCGTCTACAGTGGTTCCAAGCCAGATAAATGTGGAACGTCACAGATTGTCAAAACGTTGTGTTTAGTGATGAATCCCGGTTTGTTTTGGGGACAGATGACAACCGTATACGGGTGTGGAGGCGCCCTGGTGAGCAGTACAATTCTTCCCACACTGTTCTACATTACACTGCCCGCACAGCTGGTGTAATGGTCTGGGGGGGGGATAGTCTGTGATAGCCGGTACACTCTAATTGTGATGCATGGAAACTTAACGGACCAACGTTATGTTGATGATGTTCTTCAACCCTATGTAGGACCTTTCCTAACTGGTCTCCAAGGGGCGATTTTCCAGCAAGATAATGCTCGTCCGCACACAGCAAGAGTTGTTCAAGACTTCCTACGTCAATTTCAGACTCTTCCATGGCCGGCCCGCTCCCCCGACTTGTCCCCTATACAGCATGTGTAGGATCAGCTAAAACGTCAGATGACATCGTGTCATTCGGTGCATGATTTGGAGTTGGCTGTGCAAGATTTGTGGACCCATCTGCCTCAGGACAACACCAGGTGTCTAATCAACTCTATGCCGAACCGTGTGGCGGCATGTATTGCAGCTAGAGGTGGTCCAATGCGCTATTGAAGTTGCCCTGTATTTGTGTCGTTGCACAGCCTGTTTGCGTTTATTTGTCTTTATTTAGAGATTGAATCTCTTATCTGTATCATTATGTGTATTAAATTTCATTTCAATCCGATGCTTTCTTCTTGGATCGCTATTTTTAATGCTCCTGAGTGTAAAAAGGAAAGAATAAATTTTAGAATTCTATTAATTATCATTTGTTTTCTGAGATGGGATAGTTTGGGGTATGGTTAGGCGTAGCCTAAGCATTGTATGATGGACAAATTTTTGATTTCTGTATTAACTTTGATATATTTTAATTAGTTATATTTTATAATAAAATGATGAAAAAAATATATTTATAACACAAGGAAGTGTAATTTTAACATTGTAAAGCAATTTATTTTACATTTAGGAAATTATGTTCAGAGAGTTGCCGATTTTAGGGTTGCAAATTTGAGGGAGTCAACTGTATTGCAATAGAGCCTGCAGGTTAAAGAACTGATATATCAGTTTGCGGCAGTGAGAAAGTTAAATGTATCACTGTGAGAAAACAATCTGAAAAAATCAAATGGTTATGCTTCATGCTTGGTCTATGGGAATGCATTGTTGCATATAAAATGTATCAAAATTTTCATTAAAATAAATTTATTGGTCTGGCTTTTTATTTAAAAAAAAAGCCTGGTTTTAATGCCTCCACCTGATCCTGTGGTCTAAACAGGTTTATCTTTACTACTCAGCCTTTACTACTTCATTTCTGTTTTAACCTTCTTCAATTCCTAGTTTATGAGTAAAATGCCTATGACAAGCTTACACACAAAATGATCTTTTAATGATTCCGTTTTTATTGTTTAAGTGCAGATAACGACAAAAGACTTCATCTGACTGGTTTTTCTATTTATAACTCTCGTTTTATACTTTTTCTCCATTTGTTGGTATATAAATGCATATTATACACACACACGTAAATAAACATACTGGGTAGTTAAAAGTTTTTATTATTTTATATATTTATTATACAGTAGACTCCCTCAAATCCGCATCCCTAAAATCCACTACTCTCTAAAATCTCATATAATTTACAAATGTAAACAATGAAACATTCAGTTCAGATACAGAAACAAAAATTAACTTTTTTAATTTTATATCAATTGCGATTATACTTTAACTTGTATTTACTTTTTAATTTTACTGAATTCATGTTTTTTTATGAAAGAAAAATAAAAATTATTATTTCTAAAATTGTTATTTCTAAAAAAAATCTAGATATTCACAATCTTCGTACCAAATATATGCATTAATCAAACTTTTATGTTTATTAAGTCTGACTAAACCTGAAATAATATCTTCTTATTTTAATATGAATTAGTAATGCACATTTATAAGCAAGTTTCATTGAATAATTTAGGTAAAATATATTTCATCCTTCATAATGTATATTTAATCATATATTATTAACAATTAACCTGACCTTTGCTTTAGTTATAATTTAGTTATTTGAAAAATTATCTAAATTTTTAATTATTTTAATTATTACTTATTTTAATATATTATTATATTGTGAACTTTTATTATAATTTCAATTGCATTATTAATTACTGTTTAAAAAAGGTTAACAAAGAAATGACCAGAAATCCGCAAAAAATCTAAAATCCTCACAACCTCTGGTCCCAAGCTGTGCGCATTTGAAGGAGTCTCCCGTACACGTGAAATTAAAAGATATTATATTACAAATGTTTAGATATATATATAATATTACGACACAGTTAAACGTGTAAAAGGTGAAACTTTCTATAACGTAATCCTGTCTCAAATGGAAAAATTTCAAAATACCACGTAAGTGTTATTTGAGTCTACTCCATAACCAGTGCTAAACTAAATTTTAATTAATTAAAGCACTATTCTATTACCTCCTATAATGGAGCAGAGTTAAATGTAACAGCAGAAACAAAAGACCTTATAGAATGCAAAAAGAAAAATAGTGTTTAAAGTTGTGCTTAAGGAGTAGTGTAAAATAGACTGAAATAATGACCAAGTGAATTAAAATAAAACTCAACTTTTATTTAAAATATTTTTCATATTTAAAAATAACTATGTTAAAATATAATTCAAATAAATACCTTTTCAATATAATTTTATGACTAATTAAAACAATATTTGACTTAATAGATAAATAATTAAATACCTCCCTCCAGTGCTCATTTTAAATTATTAATTGTAAATAAAGAAGTTACTTGAAAAATATAAGTTGACGAAAAGCTGATAAGAAATAAAGACATCTTCACCACGTTGACGGACTGCATTCTAAAACAACCACCATATTACATTAGAGCTAAATTGACGACCGCTGAAAATAAAACAACTTTTCATATCAGATCATCATCACCAGCAACATAACATAAACACAGCTTTACGATCGCCGAAAAACCAACTCACGTCACTCCAATCTTTCCTCTCTTAAAAACAACCGCCGCGAACTCTTATTTATTCTCCCCGACAAAACAGCTGAGCCGGACCGCACTCTAAAACCGGAAATAGAAACTTCTACATCTGCTGTACGTGCCGGGAGAAATTTGCATAGGCGCCTGCTGAAAGCAAAACACGTTCCAAGGAGAAAACAGCTACGCCGTCTATCGATCGATTGCGTTACCGCGTTCTTTGAATTAACTCACGACAGAGCTTGCCGGGGAAAAACATCGTTGACGCGATCTTCTGGAGCGAAATACGAAAAATATTCAAAAATATTTCTCCGTCTGTAAATTAAATGGAATAAGGCAGCTGCACTGATGAAAAGGTAAGTAATAAATAAAGACTTAATGGATATTGTATTTGATTAAATAAAGTAAATATATAATGAATAGAATTGATATGAAATATGGGTATATGGTTAACAGTAAGATCGTATCTTAGAAATAATGATTATACTTTTTTGAATGGAAGTCTAAAATCGCATACTTCGCTGATCCACCGCGAATGAGTTTTATCAGTTTCCTGAGAGAAAAACAGGAATTTTATCTTGCGGCGTAAAAAATGTAGATTACGTCAGAGTTAGTTAAAAATCGCTAATTTCGTTGACTGCGCGGAAAAATTCGTATTTCGCAAATTAAAGGCGGAAAACGTGCAAATTTCGTCGATCGGACACAGTAAAATGGCGAGTTTTATTGAACAGGTTGAGAAATATCGGAAATTTCGTTGGTCAGGCACGGGAATATCGCAAATTTTAATGATTACGCGCAGAAAAATTGCAAATTTGCAATCATGCTCAAATAAAATCCCGAATTTCGTCAATCGGCATTGTAAAAATTGCGAATTTTGTCATTCGGTTTCAAAAAATCGCGAATTTCGTCGATCAGCCTAATAAAATTCGTCAATCGGCTTCGTAAAATTCGTGAATTTTGTTGATCAGGTGCGGAAAGACTGAATTTTCTCAATAGGCATCATGAAGATTGCGAAATTTGTTGATCAGTCGCCGAAAAATCATGAATTTTCGGGATTGGCATTTTAAAAGTTGTGAATTTTGTTGATCACACTCTGAAAAATCTCGAATTTCGTCGATCATGTATAGAAAAATTGCGAATTTTGTCGAATAGCTTTGTAAAAATTGCGACTTTTGTCAATCGGTTTCGTAAAAATTACGAATTTTGGTGATCTGCATCATAAAAATCGTGAATTTCGCTGATCAGCTTCGTAAAAATCGCGAATTTCGTCGATCACACGAAAAAATCACGAATCGTGTCGACTCGTATAACAACTTTGAACATATTGTGAATTTCGTCGATCGACTTAATAAAAATCGATAATTTCGTTGATCGGGTTTGGAAAAATCGATAATTTCTTCCATCCGGAATGGAAAAATCGACAATTTCGTTTATCAGGCGTTCAAAAATTTCGTCAATCAGCCGCGGAAAGAAAAACGAATTTTATCGATCATGTGAGGAAAAATCGTAATTTCCATTGATTGGCTTTGTAAAAATCACGAATATCATCGATCTGCTTTGTAAAAATCGCGAATTTTTTTTTCGATTGGCTTAGTAAAAATTGCGACTTTCGTCGATCAGCTTTGTAAAAATCGCTAATTTCTTCGATCGACTTCGTAAAAATCGTGAATTTTGTAGATGAGGCACAGGGATATCGTGAATTTTCTCCATCGGCTTCATAAAAATTCGTCGATAGTTTTGTAAAAAGGGCAAGTTTGGTCCATCAGGTGTGGAAAAATTGCAAATTTCGTTGATCAGTTTCAGAAAAATAGGGAATTTTATTGCTCAGCCTCAGAAAAAAATTTCGTTGATCGGCTACTTCTGTATCCTTTGATCATTAAGTTCACTTTTTGTTTTCGGCATTAACAACTTATGTTTCTTTTTTAGCACTTTTAATAAAACAAAATTTACTCTCCTGAATAAAGTCAAAGAATATTATTATCTTGAAAGTAATCCTTACAACATACAAGCGTAAAAACTGCTGATACCAAGTGAATTGGATATTTTAACTGGGTAAGCAAACTCAAAGGGGTAACCCTCACTCTCATCTGAAACCATATTTTTTATCCGATCACAGGCCACGGATAACTTCGTCGAAATTGAATTCTCTCCATGTTATATATGTGGCCCTCGATCATCCAGACATATCTGTAAGTGGCCCTTCACTTGAAAAAGGTTGTGCACCCCTCGCTAAAAGTATTTAAATGGTGTCAATAAAAGTTCAAAAATAACTAGTTCAAGAATAGAGCTTCTTTTATTAATTCCAGTCAGCATATAAAGTTATAATAGTGTTTGATATAAAATTGTAAAATAAACAAAGGTAAGCGTCTTGAAATTCAGTGTGCCGTTATTGCATTTATATAAACTGTTTTTTCCCTTAATTGTCTGCAGAGCCTTCCCTACGGATATGCGACAAAGGTGGCTGCGTAGGGCCTCGGGGCCTCGAGTAAAGAGAGGCCTCGCACCTGGGCACAAAATATTTTTTAATAAAAAAAAGGTATAATAGAAAATCTTTAATATAAAAGTATGATTTTAATTAAGAAAAGATAGTGGTCTTGACATAAAATATAGCCTATGTTGGAGGAGAGACTTTCAGCATCAATTTGGCACCAGTACTTTTGAAATTGATTCAGAAATTCTGAATTACCCCGACAAACACAGAAACAAACGTTATTTCTTTGTAATTGCTAGGAGATCGAACCTTGGCTCCCTGGTTCACAGTATATAGGTGAAAACCATTCTTTTTTATTGATAGTATAATAGATAAGATTATGTTAAGAGTAATAAAGGAAAGGGTCTCGAAAATTCCTTGCACCAGGCCTCGCTTTAAGTCGTCCTCTATACGGATGGTTCTGATTCTCAACAAAAGTTGGTCTCATCAAAACCCATTTCCATTTAGCAAGTGTATACTTGTGTACTTATTCTCAAATGTTTCCATTTGCGGAACGATTCCGATTTCACCAAAAAGGAAACACAATGGCAAATGTTCCCTTTTAGATAGGTTTCAAGTTTTAGGAACTGTAAATATGTAATGTTGTTTTCGTGTAATCCTGATTTTCTTTACCTTTTAAGATGGGTCACCTTCACAGAATTCATCGTAATGTATTTATACTCTTCCCAGGTGCACTACAGAGGGAACACATTGTAATAGTTTCAAAGGATACAGTCAAAACGGAACATGTTTATGTAGAAAATTTGCCTAAAACAGAAAAGTTCATAACTTTGGCAAAAGATGTAACTTTGAAGTATGTCGTTCACCATCATACCATTCAACACCTGTCTAAATCGAAAATTTTCATGGGTCTTTGTGATTCCATCTTAGTAGTTTTGAGTGTTGTTGAATGCAAGATTCAGAAACCCAGATATTTGTGAAGGTGGGGTGTCCACGGCAACCACTCTGTTATGCCACTGATTACATTTTGTAGTTTCAGTGTAAATTATATTAAATGACGCAAAATTTTTTAGCATTAAACATTAACATTTAGATTAAAAAAATTCTGAAATCTGGAGAATTTCTTACTAAGCACATTTACTTATTAAGATTTTATAGCCAAAAAATTATTTTCTCTCTATTCTTTATTAAATGTATTATTGTTTCTTTAGATGATATTAAAATATTGAATTTACTCCTTCAATTTATTTAAATTTACAATATTCATAATAAGTTATTTATTTTTAAATTGTTGCTATTTATTTTATTCATAATTTAATCTTTATACTGTTTTGAAAGACATCTGACACACTGTTGGTTTTGATAACTTCAGATAATTGGGAGTCCATAGTAGTTTTTAATACAGTTGTAGTAATTTTATAATAATTTATTTTCTGCATTGATTTTAAATTTTCGTGATAAGCTTATTCAGTTTTTTAATGAAATGTAAAAACTGATATTAATTAATTTTATTTTTTTTCAGATACATTAAACCATTAATCTAACACATCACATCAAACAAAATATCTTCAATATGTGAAACAAATGTAGCATTTTTTTTTATCAGAGCTTTTTGAAAAAAGCAGCTTCTAACTGTTAGACAGGAAAATCTTTTTTTTTTTTTTTTGAGTTATGCAAGTACTTCTGCCTTTTTTGTGTGAGGTATGCAACAAAGAATTCTCTCAAAAGAGCAATTTAAGCAGACATCTGTTAACTCATACTAGTGAGAAACCGTTTGTATGTGAGATATGTGACAAGAAATTCTCTCGAAAGAGCAATTTAAGCAGCCATCTGTTAAGTCATACTGGTAAAAAATCTTTTGTATGTGAGATATGCAACAAGAAATTCTTCTATAAGACTAGTTTAACCAAACACCTGTTAATTCATACTGGCAAAAAACCTTTTGTTTGTAAAATATGCAACAAGAATTTCACTCAAAAGGGTGGTTTAAACTGTCATCTGTTAATTCATACTGGTGTGAAACTTTTTGCATGTGAGATATGCAACAAGAGATTTTCTCATAGGAGTGATTTAAGGAAGCATGTGTTAATTCATACTGGTGAGAAAGCTTTTGCATGTGATGTTTGCAACAAGAAATTCTCTGGAAACAGTAATTTGAGCAAGCATATGTTAATTCACACTGGTGAGAAAGCTTTTGCATGTGAGTTATGCAACAAGAAATTCGCTCAAAAAATTAATTTAAGCAGGCATCTGTTAACTCATACTGGTGAGAAACCTTTTGCATGTGAGGTTTGTTACAAGAAATTCTCAGAAAACAGTAATTTAAACAAACATATGTTAATTCACACTGGTGAGAAAGCTTTTGCATGTGAATTATGCAACAAGAAATTCTCTCAGAAGATTAGTTTAAAGAAACATATTTTAACTCATACTGGTGAAAAATCTTTTGTGTGTGAGATATGCAACAAGAAATTCTCTCAAAAAAGCCATTTAAGCAGCCATGTGTTAATTCATACTGGTGAAAAACCTTTTGTATGTGAGATATGCAAGAAGAAATTTTCTCACAAGGGCCATTTAAGCAAACATCTTCTAGTTCATATTGGTAAGAAAACTCTTTCGTGTGAGATGTGCAACAAGAAATATTCTAACAAGGTTGATTTAAGCAGACATCTGTTAATTCATACAGATGAGAAATCAATTGTATGTTAAGCATACAACAAAGTAATTTCAAAGAGTTATTGAAACCGGCATCTAAATCCATACTTATGAAAAACCTGTGAGTAAGACTTGGGAGAAAAAATCCCATTTGTTATCTAAGTGTTAAAACCTTATTTTGTGTTAAAAATTTTGCTAAAAGGCGCCGTGGCATACTCTATAATTATGAACGTGGTATTTTATATCGAATAACACAAGTTTATAAAATGAGAGATTTACCAGCGAAAATATTTTAAAATAAAGTAGTAAATCTGCAGATTAAATGTGTCGACATCAGCTATGTCAAACTTATTTTTATTTTGATGCTGATTTACATAGATTTTTTAAATCTTACAGTTCTCTCTTTTTTTTGTAAAGTAGATTTAAAGATTTATAATATTCTCTCATGATTGAGTATATTCCGCTTAAAAGACTCGGGTTTAACGGAATTTCACACAATAAATTCTGTGACTATAAAATTGAATTTTTTACAACTTTAGAAACATTTTCCCTTAATGTGTTTCTATCACTGAATCCTATGTAATGATAATAAAATATAATTAACGATTGAAAAACCTCTTATATCTTTGGTACACAGATTGTTATTTGAAGAAGAAATAAGAATTCAATAATGTATTGCAATGTCAATAAATGTTAATAAAATATGTTTGAAATGTTACTTCTTTATCCAGCCTTTTTTAAACTTTTCTAACACGCTCGAAAAGTATTTTGACTGTATTGTATTATCAGCGGCGTTCGAAGAGAAAAATGTGCCCAGGACAAAAATTCAATTTGGCGCCCTCTCACGTCTTTTTGTAACAGATTTCACAAACTTTAAAAGTGTGGAAACACAAATAAATTCTGTTGAATACTCATTTTGCATTTACTTTACAACATTAGAGGGATTAAATTTAACAACTGAACACTGTAAGATAAATTTCCTTTATAGCTTGGCAAAGGGTATCTAGAAAACAAATGCGGAATAAGTGTATCTACAACACAGTATAACAGTTTGTGAAATTAAAAAAGAAGTTATATGCTATTTTGAAAATGTATGTTTTTGCAGGGAAAATTAGTTTTCCCAATAAAATGTACTTATCTATGTTTTTATAAGAAAAAAGGAAACAAATCAGGTTGGTAGTATAAATTGAAAGCTCCCATTTTCTGCGCCCAGGGTGAGCACTCTCTTCGCCCCCAATTTGCACAGCTCTGTGAATTGTCTGTATTCTGTATAATACCTATGCTTAAACATGTCTGCGCTCTAACTCTCGTGAATTACTTCTAATTCTGTGTACTAATTAGTATAGATTGTTTAAACTATTTATTATTCATTTCTATATTCAAACTATGTCCCAAGACACGATGATTAATCCACATTTATTAAAGTGTAAGGTGTGCAAAAAAGATATAGAAAGCTTTCACTATTGTTTTACATAATTTCCTAGTGAGACCAGAATTTCCCTGTTGTCCATACTTAATTTAAAATTATGATTAAGCATCCCAATAATCAGTCATTCAGTTAAATGTTCGTTTTGTATGGAATCCTATGTATGTTGCACTCATGCATATATTTCAAAATCGGGCATTATTTAAAATTAATTCCATTTTCATTCTGTATTTTTAAATTGCAAAATAATAATAATTTTGCGAGATATCTATATCCACTAGATTTCTGTTTTTCCATACTTTTGTAATAAATATAAATAAGTAAAAAATAAAAATAAACAAAAATAAAACTAGCAAAAGCCATGCTTTCTTAGATTTGCGAGGCATTATTTCATTAAATAACTATTTGAAAATAACAATATTAAAAAAAAAATTGGTGCTACTTGATTATCGCGTCGACCAAAAACGTACTGCTAAACTAAAAGATTAAATGCCATTGATGATGATTAAAAAAAGTTACATTCACGTAACATTAAACTCATATCACGTGTTCGTTACGCCATCAAGTACTGATTTTTAATATGAAGTTTTCTCTGCAATCTTATTAATTCTTTATTAATTTATTTGTTCTTTCTTTGTTTAAAATAAAAATTACGTCAATTTACTTAATTTGGCCAATAGTTTAACGATTTGTATAATTTGAAGAAATTGGTTCACGGGATAACCAAGTAAAACCTTTTATTTTTGCATCTTTATTAAGAAAAAGCGCTATTTTATGGTTTGACGCATTTTGATTTTAGAAATATAGATTGAGAATTTCCTCGGAATTTTCTATTTATGATATAAGATTGGTATTTTATATATATTTTCAAAGCACAATTTGGCATTTAAAAAATTTTTTTTTAACTAAAAGCTTTTTTTGAAGCTTTTTTGTATTTTCCATCTTGTTTTGTCTTACAACAAAAACGGGTACTACTTGGTTATCCCGTCCACCAATTTCGTCAAATAATACAAACCTCCAAACTATTAGCCAAATTGTACAAATTGACGCATTTTTTTAAATAACGAAAAGACAAATAAATTATTAAAACATTAATAAAAATAAAAATAACTAGTTGGATGCGCCAATCCCAAAACTTTCTTCTATCTCATGCGTACATTTTAATGCTTTAATAATTTTAATTCAATACCATCCAACTTTAATTTTCATCTTAATTTTCTGCTTCAGTCGATTAATCGGAGTAAAAACGAATTTTTCTCTCTGCACGAGCCGATGGACAATAGAATGATAGGCAGATTTTTTTTTTCAAATGCAGGAAGGACCTACTTGCCTTTCAAAAAATAATCATATACAAAAATTTTAGTTCAGCTCTAAGACTAACTTCATACACTTTTAGGCGGTGGAATATTGAAAATGGCATAAAATTAGCTATTGCAGCGCCTCCTTCCAGCGGATTTTTTTCAAATTCAGGCAGGACCAACTAGCCATAGCCATACACTTACACAAACTAGCCATAGCGATACAATTACACAAGTAATTTGGCTCAATTCGATGCATAAATTCATGTACTTTTGGTCGGTACAATATTGAAAATGGCACAAAAATCGCGATTGCAGCGCCCCCTTGCGGCAGATTTTTTTCAAATTCAGGGAGGACCAACTAGCCGTAATCATACACATACACAAAAAAATTGGTTCAATTCGGTGCATAACTCGATATACTTTTGGCCGGTAAAATATCGAAAATGGCACAAAAATCGCTATTGCAGCGCTCCCTTCCGGCGGATTTTTTTCAAATTCAGGCAGGACCAACTAGTCATAGCCATACACTTACATAAACTAGCCATAGCGATACAGTTACAATATTTTGGTTCAATTCGAGGCATAAATTCATATATTTTTTGTCGGTGCAATATTGAAAATGGCACAAAAATCGCGATTGCAGCGCCCCCTTCTGGCAGATTCTTTTCAAACTCAGGGAGGATGAATAAGCCATAGTCATACACTTACACAGAAAATTTGGTTCAAATCGATGCATAACTTCATATACTTTTGGCCGGTACAATATTGAAAATGGCACAAAAATCGCGATTGCAGCGCCCCCTTCCACGGATTTTTTTCAAATTCAGGCAGGACCAACTAGCCATAGCCATATATTTACACAAACTAGCCATAGCAATACAGTTACACAAATAATTTGGTTCAATTCGATGCATAACTTAATATACTTTTGGTCGTTACAATATTGAAAATGGCACAAAAATTCCAATTCAGCGCCCCCTTCCGACGGATTTTTTTCAAATTCAGGGAGGACCAACTAACCCTAGTCATACACTTATACAAAAAATTTGGTTTAAATCGATGCATAACTTCATATACTTTTGGCCGATACAATATTGAAAATGACACAAAATTCGCTATTGCAGCGCCCCCTTCAGGCGGTTTTTTTTCAAATTCAGGGAGGCCCAACTAGCCATAGCGATAACCTTATACAAAAAATTTGGTTCAATGCGGTGCATAACTTCATATATTTTTGGACGGTACAATATTAAAAATGGCACATAAATCACAATTGCAGCGCCCCCTTACGGCGGATTTTTTTTCAAATTCAGGGAGAGCCAACTAGCCATAGCCATACATTTACACAAAAAATTTGGTCCAATTCCATTCATAACTTCATACACTTTTCAGCGGTATTGAATGGCACAACAATTGCGTTCGCAGCACCCCTTTCCGGCGAAATGTTTCAAAATTGAAGGAGATCCTGCTTACTACAGCCAAAAACATCCACAAAAATTTTGGTTCAATTCTATGCTTATCTTCATACACTTTTTGACGGTAGAATGGCGACATACGGACACACAGACATTTTGTAAAACATATTTTTTGGAATATCTGACTCCTAAAACGTGTAAATCCATCGAAAACCGGAAGTCAAAAATATTTCAATTACAATACTTTCTTCTATTGAAGATAGAAGAAAGTTAAAAGGTCGAATTAAAAATAACTTGATAAGGTAGCAAACACGTGTATTATGTTTAATATCAAATAATATGACACTTAGGATAATCGATTATTGGCATTTAATCCTGAAATTTGGCGTTAGATTTTTGGTCGATGGGATAACAAAGTAGTACCCAAAAATGTACTGTGATACAGTACCTATTGAATGAGGTAATAAAGTACAAAATTCTATAATACCTTGATGAAAATAATTTGCCCAGTAAGTGTTGTACTTTTTAGAAAGGCGCGTCCGACGAAAGGTTAATGAGATGAATGAAGTAAATCACACTGAAAGCAATATTTGGAGATTTATCTTTTGTACTCAGTTAAAATAAAAGTACTGAATAATGTTACTTGGTTGTAGTGACATTTTGAAGAATACTAGTACTTGCATCCTAATCACACGAAAAAGATAAATTCTCTGAACAGTAAGACCGATAATATTAGAAGCAACAAGTGTTTTTTTTTTCTATTTTTTTGTAGCTGCATTGTCAGTAGTTACCATATTAAGGGTGTATTTCAATCCAAACTGCTTATTTTCTGATTTATTTTCAAATTCGTTATTGCTTTCAACACACATCAAACTGGCAAATTCTGTTATTTAGAAACTACATAATGTGCCATGGTTGTCGATTTTTTGATAAACGCAGAGAAAATTGCAAAAAATGCTGTCAAAGTTGACGCTTTGAACGGAATTTTAAAAAGCGGGAGATCTGGGAACTAAAAGCGTGGAAGAACTAAAAAAGTAGTATTTGTTTATAATCCATTTCTAATGAATTGAGTGAAAAATGAAATCACATGTCATCTTATGTAGCTCTTCAAAAATCACCTCAGCAGGTTTTATATTTCTACTTTTAAAAATGAGTCAGAAAATGTATCGGAAAATTTAGAGCTCTCGAGGATGGAAAAATATTTTTTCGAATAAATCCTTAAAGGAAGTTTTAGAAATATTTGTTTATAACTATGTCATATGATGTGATCTTCTGGGATTTTTTATTATTATTATTATTCGATTAAACACAGAATATTTTTTTAATAAAATGTATCTATCTCCATATATTAAATAAATGACGTTGTTGCAAAAAGTTCATCTCATTTGAATGAAACCAAAAGGTTGTTAAATACATAGATAGTCAAAGGCGGATTACACATTAGGCTGACAAGGAAGGTCTCCATATAGGCATACCTCGAAAAATCTGAAAAAAAATAGAGAATGTTCTGCTGGTGTGAATATATCTACGATTATAAAAAAAATTTCGGTGGAACCTCCATTCAGTATCCGTAAAAAAATAATGAACATATTGTTATTTGGCGATTTATCGCCGCTTCGCGATGGAATGTAATTTCAAGAAATGCTTTATATGAAATACACTTCAAGAAAAAAAGTTTCATGTTGAACTTGTTTTGATAAATTTAATTTAAATAACATTAGTTTTGTAAGTTTTAGTTCGTTTTAAGTATAATTTTGTTATATCGATATTTATATGTATTTATATTCAAATTTAATCATCAAAATTTGCAATTTAAAACGAAATTCATAATTAAAATTAATTAAATTTGTTTCAAGCTCAAAGTTCAATTGAGAATTGTCGATTCGATTTTCTTGCTATGGAAACATCTGGCTTTTATTTTTCAATACGCTTAAATATCTGAAGAGAATTTTTCTAAATATGATTTTTTTTTCTATGAAAACATAATGTACAGTGATTAATTAAATAACAACTTCAACAAGTAATATATATATATGTAATACAATATGTATATATGTGTATATAATATATTAAAGTCTCTCTTTGTTTATGTTTAAAATCATTAAATACTATTTACACGATTCTAAATATTCAACAATTTTGAGTTGCATTATAATCGTTTGCTTTTGACGAGGAAAAAGGCTGCTCGCCAAATCGAGTGATTCTTTCGTCTTATCACGCCAAATATTAGAAAGTATTTTAATTTTTTACGTACTTTCTACAGTGATTCCGCCGCTAATTTTGACTGATCCTTTATTACATACATAAGTACTTTAATTAGTATTTTTTCATATAATTCTGAATATGCCTAATATGGATACCTGCCTTGTAAGATGCAGAAACACTATTCTTGATTTACCTCCATTTCGAAGGAAACTGAAATGAATTATTTACAAATATTGAACAAGTGCTGTCACGTAAACTGTTTTACAAACTTGAAATAGTGCTGCCAGGTCATCTGGTGTGCACACTCGAATTAGTGCTTTCACACTACCGGGTGTACAAGCTTGGATATTTTGTGGTAATTTTCATATATCAATGATATTTGTAAGTATAATATTTTTGAATAAATCAAGTTATAAAGGTGAATGATTCTTTCATAGTAACACTGTGTATGTTAATTTTTAGAATAATGTCCCTATCCCTCTTTACAAAATATAATATCAAGGATGAGAATAACCAAATAGCACAAGATTTTTACCCCCTCCCCCTGTCATGCCTAGAAATCCACCCAATTTTCTGCAGATAAAGATTGAAAATTTAATGAGAGCGTTAGATCATTATTTATTTATAGTTGCAACAAAGTACCAATACAGTATTAAAATCTTTAAAAATTAATTTTTAAGTCTGTATATGGGAGAAACAAAATTCTTTGGATGCGGGGAAATATTCAACTTAAATGATCCTTTTATTATTGTAACAAGATAGTTACAAATAAAGCAAAGAAAAAAGTTTTAAAACCATGTTTATTGAGATTAAGAGAAACAAGTTAGAAACTGCACGTAAAGCATAGCAAATGAAGTGCGTTCGTACTTCAACGAAATTAAAAAATATTCAGATCTTCCTGTTAAAGTATACAATATAATCGCCGAAATCTTTTGTGTGTTCCTGTAAATACTACCTGCTTTCTATTATATAGGAAATAACTTGTATTAAACTGCAACAACGTATATTAATTTCATAAAATATGGAATAATTTAATATAATTAAAACACGTCCCATACGATATTTCTCCGTGAACCCTAATGCATTGGAATACTTTTGAGTAGCACTGTAAATTTATAATAAATAATGTTTGTATCACAGATTCTACAAAATGTATAGTTTAGTATCTATTTCATAGATTCGTGTTAATTCTATTATATTCGAAAGTGTTTAACTTCATTAAAATATACTTTAATTTTTTTTTTCAGTCGACCGCAATGCAATCAAATACTTTTGATTAACCGTTAATTAAAGTATACATCCGATTTTCTTAAAATTTGAATTGACTCTATAAAATTATGCAAAAATTATATATTTTAAATCTCGAACGATTTGGTTGGATAGTTTTTGCTCTGTTACATGCGGACAGACAGACGGAAGAACAGACGTAGGGATTGAATGACATTTATAGGTGCTAAGTATTTACATAATTACAAATGCATCTAAAAACATTCAGATGTTGACACAATAGTATACAGCATTTCAGATACAGTATAGTAGCCGAAATCGCTTGTCTGTCCCTGTAAATACTATCTGCTTACTTTTATACAGGAAATAGCTTGTAGTAATCCTCAGCAACGTACATATATTTCTTACAACGTTAAATAGTTTAAAACGATTAAAACGCGCACCAAACAATGTCTCGATATGTAATTACGTAATGGGATACTTTTGTATGGCCCTGTAAATCAATAACAAATATTCTTTTCACTATGGATTGTACAGAATGTATATTTAAGTATATACTTCATAGATGCATATCAATTTTATTATGTTTGAAAGAGTGTAAGACCATTAAAATGTACTTGAAATTTTTTCCCCATTGACCGTTAATCCTTTTGATTGTCCCTTTATCCGATTTTCATAAAATTTGAAATGACTCGACAAAATTATCTAATAATTATATATTTTAAATTTCAAACGATTCCATTGGATAGATTTTGTGTTGTTGTATGCGGATGGACGAATTGAACGACAACTATAGGTGCTACGTATTTACATAATTACGACCGCACCTAAAAAAGGGACTTTTGGAAGGTGGTTGGGGGAGAGAATATAGAATATTAATTAAATATCTTTACAATGAATTCACAAATAAAGCAGAAAAAAATTAATTTAAAGTTTTATGAAATTTGACAGTAGAAGGTGATATAAGGGGAGTGCAAGGGGAGACAACAGACAGAGATTTTGGTGATAGGAGAAAATTTTGGTGAAGATATTTATTTATTCTTAAATATATATAGACATATATACTGCTACAAACATATGATTATTTATTTCATATTATTATTTATTTATTTATTGAGTCAGAAAATAAATGAATTTAAAAATAAAAAATTATAAAGATTAAACAATGTGTGTTTGTTATCAGACGGAACAAATAAGTTGGAAGCAATTTCAAGGGCAAGTATTTAGATGACAGATATTTATTTTTAAAATATATTTTTAACGAATTTAAAAAAAAAAAAGATTTTAAATTTTTTGCTAAAGAATGGAGTATTTTTAAGGGGATAATTCAAATGATTCCTTTTTAGGTACGTTCGTAACTATATAAAGAAGTAGCACCTATAATCGTCGTTCATGTCCATATGTCCGAATATAACAAAGGAAAAACTACTCAACCGAATCGTCTGAAATTTTTAATATATAGTAGTGTAATTTTATTGAGTCATTTTAAATTTCATGAAAATCGGATGTATACTTTAATGACAGAGACAATCAAAAACATTCCGTTACATTAAGGACAATGGAAAAAATATTTTCAAGGGAATTTTATTGATCTTATACTCTTTCGAACATAATCGAATTGATATGTATCTAAGAAGTGTATACTAAAAATACATTCTGCACAATCTGTTGTGCTAAGAATATTTGTTATTAATTTACACGGCCACACAAAAGTATTCTGTTACATAATGGTATGGGGGGGGGCTCTCTGTTTGGAGTGCGGGTTAATACTATTAAACTCTTTCACGTTTTATGAAATCCATATAAGGTGCTGAGCTTTACTCTTAGTTACTTCCTGTATAATAGAAAGCAGATAGTATTTACAAGTAGACACGAAAGACCTTTATTACTCGAAAATATTTTTCTTAAATTTAATTTAAAAAATAATCTTTAAACTACTTAAATCACATTTCCAGAAATTATCATCCATAGACGACCCTGTATCCAGTTCTTTGCGTGATGCTGTATATCATTTTATGGTACTACGCTGTTATCCCGTCGACCAATTTCGCCAAATTATACAAATCGCTAAACTAATAGCCAAATTATATATATTAGTGTATTTTTATTTTAAATAACAAATAATTACTAGAATATTAATAAAAATACAAATAGAAAGTCGAAATAAAACCATTTAATGACATTTTAAATACGTGTATCATATTAAATGTCATTGAATGTGACATTCACGATCATCCATTATTGGCATTTAATCATGTAGTTTGGCGATAGACTTTTGGTCAACGGAATAACCTAGTAGTACCCATTTTATCTATAATGTACAAACATTTCTCATTAAACTCAATGCAGTTCGACGTGCTATGCATAATCTATTTAAAAACCACCTTTAATAAATTACGCTCATATACAATAACATTTACGAGCTCTTTGTGTAACCCTGTATATCTAAATTGTGTAACTATAATCATTTATATACAACATATAAAGCGCATACATTTAGTGAAACCAAAATTTGTACATTATAATTAAAAATGCATTTAGTGTATCCAACAGCCATCATCCATAATATACAGTAATTCGGATGGAATATACTATTCCAAATCTTTTGTATCCCTGTAAATGCTATGTATTATGCCTGAAAAAACTCATATTAAACTTCACGGACGTACATCAGCTTGTTTATACATGCAATCGTTTATCATAATTCAAATATGTCGCAAACAATTCTCCCCTTTATTATGCAGTGGAATTCTTTTCTGGCGCCCTGTAAATGAATAATAACTACACTAAAGTGACTGCAGGTTTCACTGCATATTTTACAGAATACATATTTTAGTGAACCATGCTCTTGCATATAAATTTGAATATATTTGACCAGGTATAACAACTTTAAAATTCATTTTAAACAAATTTTCCCCTTAGGCCGTAATGTACAGGACAATTTTTGACTGTCCCTGTAAATAAAGTATTTATGATAGAAGCTTCATTTTCAATTGGGTTCGCGCTAAAGTAAACTTCAACGCTAGAATAAACGTATTACGTCTTAAAATTTCATGGTAATCCGAGTATATTTACAAGAGCTAGAGCGTGGACAGACGGCCAGACAAACCGAAATCATAAACATTTTTCAACTTTGTTAAAAAGCGTTAAAAATGGGTTTTGCAATAATCTTTCTTTATCTCGATTGTAAGCTCCCCCTTAGGTTCGGCTTGTCGAGCTAAGCCATTTGGTAGGCCTCCCCACCTAGCTTAAACTATAACCTCCCCTTAAAAATTCTTTTAATAAAAGAGAATTTTTACAAACGACACTACGAAATATAGACGTAAAATAAATATTTTGCCCTCCCTAATCAATAGAAAGCATATTTCAGGGAACCTCAGAAATTCATACACATTTTATTCAATTATATTTCTTCAAATATTGCAAAATAAAACCAGAAACGATTTTCCACATTCACATTATTATACAATGGAATTATTTTGGGCATCGGTACTTCTTGACTATCCCGTCGACCCATTTCGCCTAATTATAGAAATCGCCAAACCCATCGACTATCCCAAATTATATAAATTCATTTCATTTTAATGTTAAATAACGGAAGAACAAATAAATTAACAAAACATAATCTAAAATAAAAGAAGAAAATTGAATTAAAAATCACATGATTATGTAACAAACACGTGTATCGTAGTCAATGTCAAGTGAATGAGACATTTACAATCATCCATTATGGGCATGTAATCTTATAGTTTGCCGATAGTTCTTTGGTCGATATAAAAAACAAGTAGTACCTGAGCGTCCATCTGAACAAAATACAAATGCTATAATCAATCAGGATAACTTTGGACCAAGCGAAGAAAAAAAAAGATTGAATCTGTCCCATCACTTGAGTTAACGGCAAAGTTTTGGTCTCAAAAATATATACAGATGCACTGGTGTGAGTTTGACAGCTCATTGGAAAGAATTCGTGAAGGTGACATAATGGATCAAAGTTTCGTAAATGTGGAACGAAGTTACCCTGATTGACTGAAAATCATTCATTTTCAATAACAAATGTGGCATAGTAAATCTCAGTACCTTACATCCCTTAAATGGTTTTCTGTGTAATTCCAAAGAGTTAAGTCATAGTCAGTTGGGCATGAGCTGTACCGAAGACAATTTTTTTTTCAATATAAGATGAAAAATTTTAGAGATAGAATTGGCTGTGGTAAGCAAATATTTCATTCTTATTTTCCCAATATTTATTGACATTTAAAACTCACACCAACCTGTTATTCCCTTACGATTAAACAATCACAACAGGCGATTTTTAATGAAGCAACTTAAAAGATTACAACAGGTATCAGTTATGACATGACAATTAAATTAGAATATTTTCTTTTATTTTTTATCCTGTTGAGAAAACTATAATTTTAAAATACGGTTTACCAACCATAACTTATATTCAAAATGTCATCGGACAGTTACTACAATTGAAAATGACATACAGTGTATCAAACACATTAACACACTTTTCAATATTATGGGTAAGTCAAGGGGACTATACTCTTTACAAAACGAATATTTTCAGCTTCAATATTGATAAGAAAATCAATTTTACCATCAAAAAACTTTATTGTGAAAAATCTGGATTAACAAAAGTTTTTTTCATTTAAATACCACAAATGATTATAAAATTTTACATGCTTGTAAATGCAAATATAGGAATTCTGCAATATATTCAGATAATATAAAGCATCCTAAAAATAAAATGGTGTGTTGTTAGGATTTATGTTATAGCTCCTGATCTGTTAATTTAATGGTTTAGTCAAATTTTTGTTGTTCATTGCTCTTTTTTGTGCACTGTAATAAACGAAAGAAATATTTCTTTACTTCTGTAACATCCTACAATTAGTTAACTGCGATCAACATATTTCAGGACCAAAATATAGCACATATAGCTTTTCTGGAATTTATTTTACAAGTATATCTTTCATAAAATATCTCTCGATAGTATGTCATTAACAGATGCTTCATTAAAAAAATCTTTTGAAAAAGTCTTTTAACAAATATCACACATACAAAAGATTCCTCAACACTGTGAATTGATAGACCCTAGCTTAAATCAAACATTTTAGAGAATTTATTGTTTCATATCTCATATACAAGATTTTTAACCAATATGATGTAAGATATGCCTGGTTAAATGACTCGTTCGAGAAAATTTCTTGTTGCATATCTCACACACAAATGGTTTCTCACCAGTATGAGTTAACAGATGGCTGCTTAAAACTCCCCTTTGGGAGAATTTCTTGTTGCATACCTCACATTCAAAAAGTTTCTCATCAGTATGAATTAACAGATGTCTGCTTAAATTGCTCTTTTGAGAAAATTTCTTGTTGCAGATATCACATACAAACGATTTCTCATCACTATGAGTAAACAGATGGCTGTTTAATTGATCCCTTCGAGAGAATTTCTTATTGCACATATCACATACAAAAGGTTTCTCACCAGTATGAGTTAACAGATGGGTGCTTAATTGGCTTTTATGAGAGAATTTCTTGCTGCATATCTCACATTCAAAAGGTTTCTCACCAGTATGAATTAACAGATGCTTCCTTAAATCTCCTTTTCTAGAGAATTTCTTATTGCATATCTCACATTCAAAAGGTTTCTCACCAGTATGAATTAAAAGATGCTTCCTTAAATCTCCTTTTCTAGAGAATTTCTTATTGCATATTTCACACACAAACGATTTCTCACCAGTATGAGTTAGCAGATGGCTGCTTAAATGGCTCTTTTGAGAGAATTTCTTGTTGCATACCTCACATTGAAATGATTTCTCACCACTATGAGTTAACAAATGTCTGCTTAAATGGCTCTTTTGAGACCATTCTTTGTTGCATACCTCACACAAAAAAGACACTTTTGGCAGAAATTCTTGCATATGCATAGCTCACAAATAAAAGATTTTCCAGGCTATGAGTTAGAGGCTGCTTTTTTCAAAAAGTTCTGATAAGAAATATTTTGCTGTATCTGTTTTACACATTGACGACATTTTGGGTGCTGTGATGTGTTAGATTAATTGTTTAATACATCTGCAATAAAATAAAATTAATCAATATCAGTTTTTACATTTCTTAAAAAAATAAATGGATAAATTTTTCACGAAAATTTAAAATCAATATGGAAAATAAATTGTAATAAAATTATTACCATAGTATTAAAAACTGCAGTAGAATCCCAATTATCTCAACTTAGAGGAATCAAAGGTGTGTCAGTTGCCTTTCCTAACAGTGTAAAGATTAAATTGTAAATAAAATAAATAGCAACATTTTTAAAATAAATTACTTACTATAAATAAAATATAAAGTAAATTTGAGGAGAAAATTTTATAATTTAATATCATCTAAAGAAACGAGGATACATTTAGCAAAGAATAGAGAGAAAATAAAATTTTATTGTGCCTATGGAATTTTAATATATAAATGTGTTTAGTAAGAATTCTTCGTATTTCAGAATTTTTTTTAATCTAATGTATTTGCTTATTCTGAAATATGACAAATCATTTAATATAACTTACACTGGAATTAAATAATGTAATCTGTGGCATAGCCAAGTGGATGCCATAAATGCATTAAATTCCAGATATATTTAAATTTGTATTTTTTTCCTTTTTTTACTGAATTAATATTTTTTCATGAAGGAAGAATAATTTTATTTCTGAGAAAAATTCAAGATATTCACAATCTTCTTGCGAAGTATCTATTCATGTATTAATTCATTTATTTTTTGGTTATTAAGTCTGGCTCAACCTGAATTAAAACTTCCTTATTTTATGATTTTGATATGAATTAGTAATGCATTTTTATGAGGGAAGATGCACTGAATAATTTAGGAAAAATACATTTCATCTTTATAATGACTACTTAATCATACAGTATTGATAATTAACTTGATTCGCTTTTTAATCATATTAAAATTTATATAATTTTTTATTATTTTCATTTACTTATTTTAATATTTTATTATACTATTCTAAGCATTCATTATAGTTTCAATTGCATCATTTATTAAATTCAAATGACTGTTTTAAAAATGTAAACAAAGCAATGACCAGAAATCAGCAAAATTCTAAAATCCACAAAACCTGAGTTACATGAGAGTACCTGAGTTACATGTCCTAAGCTGTGCAGAATTGAGGGAGCCTGCTGTAATATTATACCGAAATGTGCTACCCATAATTAATAAAAGAGGCTCTATTCTTGAACTGGTTATTTATGAACTTTTATAGTCATTTAAAAAAAATCTTAAGAAATCTGAAATATGATTTATATTCTGTTCAAAAACATGCTGATGATGTCTTCTCATCTCTAAATCAGTTTCCGTCAATGAATATGCAATAAATAAGAAACTGATGCTTAACAGTTTGTTGAAAAATTGAAAAGAGCAGAATTCCTTGCTACATAAAACATTGATAGATATATATTTTTTAATTACACACATTCCTTGTCAAGGTTGGTCATTCGATGTGGAGAGATCTCATGATAAATCTGAAGAATATTTTCACAAATCAATGCATCTTCTTAGCTTGAATTCTTTTATTTTGAGCCTCGTTGATATTTAGAGAAGATCAGAGAGACATTGGAAGGTTTCGATGTTCACCGGGATTTTTACAAAATAATGGCAAATTTGGTCATTGAATTTTTTAATCGGAACCATTTTTAAATAATTTAATGTATTTCGAAGGACAGATTTTTTATGAGCTTGTACAGTATTGTAATTTTGTTTGTCCCCATTGTATGAGACATTTAAGGCAGTTATAGATCAATCGGAAAGTTTGTAATTTTTGTACAAATTCAAGACGATGCGAGAAACATCGGAAATGTTTTTTTACACTGATACTACAGCATCAAATTTAGGGGGTACCCCCTCGAAGCATCGAAATGTCTCTCCAGAACATTTAGAACTTTATTCTCATGAATCGCCTACAAGTGCTATCTCTCTCCGGAATTTCAAAGTGCTCTTTTTATAGTTGCAAAAATCCCTCCCACAGAAAAATGTCTCGGTCATCTGAAATGACAAAAATTGTGACTTGCGAATGCCCAGTTTAACCATTTCGAGCACGAGTTTTTTTTTAATTTTTAGAAAAACTTACATCTAATACTTTTTGCACTTTTTAGGCATGATTCTTCCAGAAAATTAACTTTTATTTTAAATTTACAGGGTGAAATACATGTGTAAAATAAAAGAATCACAAACAGTGAAAAGAGAATGAAGCAAATAATAATAATTATTGGTATTACTAAGTGCCTAAAATAAATGCATAAACATATACAAACATTGCTACATGTATAGGGTAGCAAAAGTATTTCTTAAAACAAAATAATACTCCATTAAAAAGACATGTATTTTTTATAGTACACCAGACCAGAAAGGGTTAATATTAGATACTTCATGGATGGAAGGAGAGTTGTGCATGAAGTGGGAGTTGATGAGGTTCTGTTTTTTAACAATCAGAAATCCAAAGCTTAAATTGAACCGAATTCACTTACTATTCATTGAACTTGGAGAACGCTTTAAGACTGTTTTGAACCAACAAAAGTAAAAACTGCGTTTGAAGTAAAATAACAGAACTCGATATTATTTTTTACACAACTCAACATTTCTAAAAAAATGTTAATCAATCGCAAATAAAATTGTTTTAAAAAATTAGCATCCTTGAAGTTTACGACCAGATATCGAAAAAAACTGTTGAGGCCAAACAGGGTATCAAAAACGGCAGAACATAAAACTGAGAAACCCAGGAGAATTATGGATGTGCTAGACAACTGTAACCAGATTATTTTTTCCAACAAACTATATTTGTTGTGCAAGCTTGTTATAGCACTTGTTTCTTTAGTACATGAATGTTCTTTACAAAATTGAATGTTAATATCTTAAATATTAACCAGCTAACAGTTAAATATAATATAACAAATAATAAATTCAGCTCATCAGTGTATACTAGATGTTAAATTTTTTAATTAAAATTCATGTACTACTTACAACTAAAGTAGAGTTGATTTCCTACAGTTTCGAAGAATAAAACTTGTTCATCATCAGGGAAACATTAGAAGATAAAAAACTAACACGTTTTTATCTACACAGTTCACATAATACAATACTAAAAGCAAAAAAACCCGCCTTTCTTCTAAAGGAAAATCGAAATTCGCATATGAATACAGCCGTGGCGCCATCTACAGTGTAGAGATCAATTTAAAGTTCATTCGAACTTTATTTCTGTTTTTAGAAAGTCTATCCAAGCACTAGGCATAAAATAGGATAAATTATCGTTACATAGTTGGTTATTCCGTGTTATAATTTCTATTTATTCACGAATTATAGACTTATGGGGGTTCATTTGCCGGGAAATAATTCTTGCGTTGTTATAATCAATTGATTGTACTTCATTTATGGAACAGAGTCTTGATATGGATGTGCTTGGTTTATTATACTTAATATCTCTTTTATGTTCTTTAAGCCTTTTGCTGAATTTTCGACCAGTCATTCCTATGTAATATTTGAGTTGATTGTTGTTAAGCAAAAAAGGTATTTCATATACACCTGCATAATTAATGGGGTCTATTGGGTCTAGTTTCTTGCTTATTAGTTTCATAAGATTAGGAGGAGTTGATGCTATTAGTAGAATATTATGTTTCTTGAATAACTGTTTTAGCCTTTCAAAGATGATTGGAATGTATATAATTTTTTTTTAAGATAGTTTGGTGGTTACTTCCTGATTAAGATTTGGTTTATTAAAATTATCAATAATCTTATATATTGTTTTTGGCTGGAAACCATGATTGCTTGCAATTTGAATTATATAACTGATTTCATCTGTTAGGTATTGCTCTGAACATACTTTGAATGCTCTATGGATGTAAGATTTTATAGCACTGAGTTTATAAGTCCATGGGGCTATTGCATCCTTAGGTATAATATGGTCTAGCTTTACTTTCTTTCTGTATACTTTTCTATTGATTTTGTTATTTTCCTTTATCAGTAGAATATCTAAGAATGGAAGAGTATTATTATTTTCTATTTCCTTAGTAAATTGGATGTCTTTATCAACTCTATTGATTTTTTCAAGGAAATCCTTAAAGGATCCTAAACCCTGATCCCAAATTGCAAATATGTCATCTACATATCTTATCCATATGCTAGGAGCAGGTTGTATGTCATCTAAAATGTAGTTTTCTAAAGGTCTTAATTTATCCAATTTACTATCCACATCCAATTTACTATGGAAATAGAAAATAATAATACTCTTCCATTCTTAGATATTCTACTGATAAAAGAACATCCAATTTACTATGGAAATAGAAAATAATAATACTCTTCCATTCTTAGATATTCTACTGATAAAAAGAACATCCAATTTACTATGGAAATAGAAAATAATAATACTCTTCCATTCTTAGATATTCTACTGATAAAAGAACATCCAATTTACTATGGAAATAGAAAATAATAATACTCTTCCATTCTTAGATATTCTACTGATAAAAGAAAATAACAAAATCAATAGAAAAGTATACAGAAAGAAAGTAAAGCTAGACCATATTATACCTAAGGATGCAATAGCCCCATGGACTTATAAACTCAGTGCTATAAAATCTTACATCCATAGAGCATTCAAAGTATGTTCAGAGCAATACCTAACAAATGAAATCAGTTATATAAGGGTCATTCCATGCCAAATCAACCAGTGACTCAACCTGACCCTTTCCGATTTCAATGAAACTGCTAGGGATCATTCTCTATGATGATATAAATTAGAGCATATTTTTATTTTTTGTTTATCACTTTAAATTTTTATACAATTAATTATTTAAATTTTGAAAAATCATCATTTTTTGACTTGCATAAATATTTTCAATTTTGAATTTCTCAAGTTCTATCAAACATAGAAAATTTTATGACCACTCATTTCAAAGAGGAGTTTATAAGGTTTAATTTGATATGCAAGTCGACTATGTATAGTTAAAATAAATTAAATTTTAAATTTTTTAAAATTTAAAATTTGAAAAATTTTTAGATAGTCATTTTTAAAATTTTTGAAAAAATTGTATGTTTGTTGTAATATTATAAGCTTTAAATTCTGAAATTTTTAGAGTGGGATTTCAATGGGATCAGGAGTTATTAAATAAAAGCAAAAATTACCATTAAAATAGCAATTTAATTTTCTCTATTTTGTTATTTATTTATGATTTGTATGGTAATTTTTAGCTTAGTTATTAAATAAAAGCAAAAATTACCATTAAAATAGCAATTTAATTTTCTCTATTTTGTTATTTATTTATGATTTGTATGGTAATTTTTAGCTTTTATTTAATAACTCCTGATTCCATTGAGATCCCACTCTAAAAATTTCAGAATTTAAAGCTTATAATATTACAACAAACATACAATTTTTTCAAAATTTTTAAAAATGACTATCTAAAAAATTTTCAAATTTAAAATTTAAAATTTTTTTTAATTTTATTTATTTTAATTTTACATAGTCGACTTGCATATCAAATGAAACCTTATAAACTCCTCTTTAAAATGAGTGGTCATAAAATTTTCTATGTTTGATAGGACTTGAGAAATTCAAAATTGAAAATATTTATGCAAGTCAAAAAATGCTGATTTTTCAAAATTTAAATAATTAATTGTATAAAAATTTAAAGCGATAAACACAAAATAAAAATATGCTCTTATTTATATCATCATAAAGAATGATCCCTAGCATTTTCATTGAAATTGGAAATGGTCAGGTTGAATATTGAATTTTTTTGGTTGATTTGACATGGAATGACCCATAATTCAAATTGCAAGCAATCATGGTTTCCAGCCAAAAACAATATATAAGATTATTGATAATTTTAATAAACCAAATCTTAATCAGGAAGTAACCACCAAACCATCTTAAAGAAAAATTATATACATTCCAATCATCTTTGAAAGGCTAAAACAGTTATTCAAGTAACATAATATTCAACTAATAGTATCAACTCCTCCTAATCTTATGAAAGTAATAAGCAAGAAACTAGACCCAATAGACCCCATTAATTATGCAGGTGTATATGAAATACCTTTTTTGCTTAACAACAATCAACTCAAATATTACATAGGAATGACTGTTCGAAAATTCAGCAAAAGGCTTAAAGAACATAAAAGAGATATTAAGTATAATAAACCAAGCACATCCATATCAAGACTCTGTTCCATAAATGAAGTACAATCAATTGATTATAACAACGCAAGAATTATTTCCCGGCAAATGAACCCCCATAAGTCTAAACTTCGTGAATAAATAGAAATTATAACACGGAATAACCAACTATGTAACGATAATTTATCCTATTTTATGCCTAGTGCTTGGATAGACTTTCTAAAAACATAAATAAAGTTCGAATGAACTTTAAATTGATCTCTACACTGTAGATGGCGCCACGGCTGTATTCACATGCGAATTTCGATTTTCCTTCAGAAGAAAGGCGGGTTTTTTTGCTTTTAGTATTGTATTATGTGAACTGTGTAACGTGTTAGTTTTTATCTTCTAATGTTTCCCTGATGATGAACAAGTTTTATTGTTCGAAACTGTAGGAAATCAACTTTACTTTAGTTGTAAGTAGTACATGAATTTTAATTAAAAAATTTAACATCTAGTATACACTGATGAGCTGAATTTATTATTTGTTATATTATCAAACAGTGTAATTGGTCCTCCTATATTAAAAGTTAAATATAAATAAGAAATTTCTTTGAAATAAACTAAACTTATAAACCAACCAATAATAAGTTAAATGATTTTAAATAAAAATTCTGATGTAGAATATTTTAATAAGACTTGAGTAACATTTTCGGTAATTCTAAGGTTAAACTTAACTATTTAATCCTAATTTTAATGTAAGCAAATGTATATATTGTATGAAGCTTGAGTAAAATACATTTAAATTTTCAGTATGGGCTCAGTATTTTAGATCATAGAGTCTGTAAAATCTCTGGTATATCATCATATGTAACTTCGTTGTATTACTAGCTACTATTATGGAGATAAATATTACTTTATCTGATACATGCTATTTTTTTAAATTAAGAAATGAAATGGATATACTTATGGATGGAAGTTATTGAAAATAATTGTATTACCAATGCACACATTCAGTCAATCGTGTCATGTGATTACAAGGACATGGGGGAAAAATCATTTTAGACTTCCATTAAAAAAGAAGTGTAATAAATCATATTTTTAAGATACTATATCTAAATATGATCTTTTGTTCGTTTTGTCTATGCTATGAAATTCTTCCACTTGAGACGGGATTATGTTATAGAAAGATTCTCCTTTTACAGGTTTTCCTGTGTTGACATATTATATACATATCTAAACATTTGTAATATAATATTATATCATAATTTCACATGTATAATAAATACATAAAATATTAAATACATAAATTTATAAAAATATTTAAGTATACAGTATATTTTTTTTATGTGTGTAGATATAATATGCATTTATATACCCACAAATGGGGAATAAGTAACTAATGAGAGTTATAAACAGAAAACCAGTCAGATGAAGTCTTGTTGTTTTTTGTACTTAAAAAAATAAAAAAGGAACCTATAAAAGATCATTCCAGTGTCTGTCTGTCACAGACATTTTACTCCTAAACTGGGGAAAGTTGAAACAAGGCTGATGTAATAAACCCATCTATATATACAATAAGATCAGGTGGGCCATAAAACCAAGTTCTTTTTTTTTTCTTTTGATAAGATTTAAAAACCAGACAACTACATTTATTTTAATGAAACATTTGATGCATTTCATATACAGTGGATTCCTACAGATCAAGCATGAATGATAAGTTTTTGATTTATATACATTTAAATGTAGTGCTTCTGATATTAAATTACATTTTCATACTTTAATTAATATCTTCTGAAATTATACTTCTAATGTGCTAATTTTTTTATATGGTGCTAATACTAAAATAACAAAACATAAATATGATGAATTTCCATTTTTTATAATTTTATGATATGGATTATGAAATTCTTATTTGAAAATTTATGACTTGCAACCTACTACAATTTTTTAATGGATTTAGATTTATTAAGATCTGCTTTATCGAAATCCAAAACTAAAAGAAATGTTTTCCAATTAATTTTCAAATTATGCTTAAAAAATGAAAAATGACTGTTTAAAGCGTTGTCTAAGATGGAAACTTTTTATGCTATCCTATAATCTGGCAGATTTCAATGACTGCATGAGACGTGCCTAAGATGCCTTGATTAAGAAGGGGACTCTATTGGTCAAGAATCGAGTACTAAGTTTCAATTGGGATTCAGCCTCTACAATACACTTGTTTAAAAATAATTAATTTCTCAGAAACCTATCATATGAATTGCATGAAAAATTGTTTTTAGGCTAATTAAAGAGTGCTGAGTTCATTTATGCAGTCAGAATGTGGTATTTTTATAGAAAACAGTAAAGTTAGGGTTCGTTTTAATATCATATCCACTTAAGCAAATTTTATATACAGTAGGACCTCGAAAATCCGGAAACGTCGGGACCGCGGCGATTCCGGATTTTCGATTTTTCTGGATTTTGGAGGTTTATTAAAAAATCTTTTTTTATGGCTATATAATACCGTAAAATCCCGTTAATCCGCTCTTCCTGGTCAAACGCCCCCTCCCCACTTTATAAAGAATTTGAAATTTTCAAAAAATTCCGAGAAAGCGCCCTCCCTCCCGATTCTCAAAGGCGACTGAGAGTGAGACGAATCATTATGAAATGAATGAATCATGAATCTTTGATGAAATGTGCGTTTTTTCAAGATTTTTTAATTGATTTCATGCTTGTTTTGGCCTTCTTTTTTTTACAAATTTCTCCGTTTTTTCTGCCTTTTTTTCAACAGAATTTACGTTTTTTTTTTTTTTTTTTTTTTTTTTTTTTTTTTTTTTTAAACAAATTTTTTCACGTAACAAAATTCATGATTAATTCAACGATTCATTCATTTCATCATGATTCATTACTGTAAATTTTGTTGAACGCTTTTTAACTTTTTAATTTTTTGTAATAATAAAGTCTTTTATTAACGGCAAGTCATTACAATATTAACCAGAATATATCTATATATATATTTTTAGTATATTTATCAGAATCTAACTGCAGTTGATGAAAATTACAGCTATGTCTTATTTTAAAAATTAATAAAACTGAAATCGGAAAAATGTCCGAATTTTAGAGATTTCCGGAATTTGGAGGTCCGGATTTTCGAGGTTCAACTATACACCTTTTAAAAGTAGACTTTAGCAATATCAATAACTTTCTTCTACGATAATTTGTTGAGATGTTTGAAGAGAGTGTTTACTTTTTTCCACGATGGTATAAATCCATGAAAAATATTTATAACATATGAATTAAATTAAAGAAATAATGTCCAACTTTTAATTGTATTTAACTTCCATTCATGAACCTTGCTTTATTGCTTTAAAATTGAAATTTTTATATTGTCTGTTTCCATAATCACTTTGCATCTTGGATGTTCCGCCTTTCTTTTTTTGTTCAAATTCTTGCGTTTTTAATATTTGTTATTATCCCTTATAGCACTTTAAAAAGAAAATCATTTTTGTCTTTCTAAACTAAATTTAAAAAATAAAACATAAAATACATTGTTTTTCAGAATTAAAACTACACTTTCTAGTGCTTTAAATATATACATATATATATTTATCATTTAATTATAAAATATAAAGCATTAGATGTATACGAAAGTTAATACAGAAATAGAAAATTTGCCTATCGTACAATATTATGTTAGTTTGAAGCTGAAGTTTGAATGGGGAGAGCTCTGAGACCTGTAGCGGCAAGGCTGTTGTCTCAAATGATCCAAAATTCATGGCCAGCAAACAATGATTATAAGATTATACCGAATTACCGCTAAAACCGATCAATACTTTTTAAAATGCGAAGTGTAGACAAGCAGAAATCTTAGAAGGACAAAACTTCTTCAAACACTCTCTGAAGGATTGAAAACAACTTTGGTTCAATATTTTTAGGTTAAGCCTAGACATACCCCAGAAAACAAACCATAATAAATAAAACTTTAAAAATTTATTCATTTCTTTTGATCAGTCCTTTAGATGTTCCAGAACAAGTCTGAACAAAAATTAACAGTTTTCATCAGTTAATAATCATTAACAGTTTAGAATACTTTTATCACAAAATGCGAAAACTTTAGTAGAAGAGTAAGCAATAGAAATATATCTTACCATTAACTTATTTTAGTAAAAAGTTCATTAAATTCTAAAAACGTTTTTTCATTATATCTCTATAGGTATTATGTTTAAAAAATTTACCGTCTACTTGCAGAGAACTTTCATATCGCCCAAGCTCACATAGTAACAAACAGACGCCAACGCCATGAATGATTCATGGTGGCGCGAATTTGAATGAATCATATCAATAAATCAGCGGCAACAGAAAGTTTAACTTCTGACTTTTTACTTTCTCACATCTATTAATATTAACATTTGTTTCAAGAATTAAGAAATATATCCTCTTCAATTAAAAAAACAAACAAAAAAAACCAAGTTTTTTTTCTTCAAAAATGACTGATTTGTAAGTCAAAATTCTGGAATCCTTTATTTGAATTCACCCTCTAGTGAACCCAGAGAAAAATTTGACACTTATCATCCTACATTACAGCAGCATCTTCATTAGAATCCATAAGAGAAATAATTTTGAATAGAGATGAATGAACAATTTTAAAGATTGATTAACTGAGTTATCGATCATTCATTATCTGAAATTAACTCTATTATCGAGTAAATTTCTTGAATCGAGTACTTTAGATTTTACCATCTTTCGGTAACTTACATAAATGAACAAATTTTCTGTTGAAAGCATAGATTTTTAGGCATATTTTTTAAATAAGACAATTCAGGATTTTTTGATTTAATTTGAGATTATTTTTACATGCTTCACTTAAATATCTTTTAGTATACCTAAAAGGAGTATTATTATTTTCTTTTTCATGAAATTTTAACTTATTTTTGTCAGTTTTTTAAGAACTGAGCTAATATAAATTGAATTTTAATTTTTCTTGCATTGCAAATAAAAATAAATTATATCATATCAAATATAATGATTAGAATATGTTGGAAAATGTTGTTTTCAATATTTTGATAGCTTTTGACTCAAAAGCTCAATGGTTTCGGCTCATTTTTTGCTTTAGTAGCACAAATTTTTATTATTATTATTATGTGATAACTTTCATAGATTCAGTGAAATATTAACATTTTACAGGGATGGCAGGTATAATTTTATTGTAAATAAATTTTATGAGCCCTTTTACTTTGTTTATGTGATTTTCGCTATAAGAACAATTCTTTGTAAATTAATAACTTATTTAATAAAAATAATAGTAAAAACTTCAGAATATTGATGGAAAAATATGTTTGTTCCTTGCGTAACACAACTTAAAAAAAAAAAAAATTACAGTGTAAATAATTCTGTATCTGGCACCAAATCTCTGAACATCAAACCATTAAAAACTCTAAATATAGTGCAATATAACTAGAATATTTGTAAAGGATTAAATTAAACATGCATATCTATAAATGCATATAATTATATTTGAATTTCGATAGCTAAACAGTTTTTTCTTTTAAAAGGAGAGAGAGATTACCTACTGGCAGGCCCATAGCTAAGGGGGCGCTATGGGTGGCTCAGCCCCCCCCCCTGAAATATTTTGAGCTCCCACTGGAAAACACTCCAAAGACACTAAATGAATTTTTGCTTCGAAATTTCAAATGAAATTCTGTTTAAAAATCTAATTTAGTTTCGAGACCCTTTCATAGTTTTGCAGAATTACCAAAAATTGTACCAAAAATAACTATTCCAACACTCTCTCCTCCTATTTGTACACATGAAGCAAACATGATGTTTGATTTTGCACCAGTTATACATTCAAAATTTTCATCATCCTATACTTTTATTAGCATAAAACGAAGTTATTACAATAGTTTAATAAGAAACATATTACCTACAATATGAATATGCACTAATTTATCTTTCTGAGTCAAAGAGAAAGAGAAAAAAATTATGAGCCCCCTCTATAATCTCTTGAGTAACCCCCCTATTCTTCATTTCTAGCTAACACCCTGCCTACTGCTGTCGCTATCATAAATGAACTTACTGTGGGTGGAGATCTTTCATAATTTATATTACAGGAAATTATTGCATATAAAGACATGAAAATTTGTAGTTTTATTGAGAAATCTTTGATTATTAAACTGGAACAGAAAGTGTTTAGGGGAATTATTTTAAGCACTATTTATGTTGAAAGCATAAAATATGTAGTTTTTTTAAAAGAATTTTATCAAATAAAAATTTTTGCATAACCATTTAAATATGACTAATTCATGAGAGTTTCTTTTTGTCAATTTTTATACATAATCATTTCATGAGAGATTATTTTATATTTCGAAAAAATGCATTTTTTTACTTGTTGTTGTCAAATTTTAAATAGCAGTTCAAATCCACAACCCTAAAATCCACACATCATCACAAATATAAAGAATAAAACTTTGAATTCAGATACAAGGACAAAATTACAGAAATTTTTTAATTTAAAACGTTCTTTACATATTTTAATTTGTAATTCTCGATTATATTATTGAACTCATGCTTTTTCAACAATTTAATCATTTAAAAAAATATCTTTCTTTTTATCATTTTAATTTATTACTATTTTATTTAGTTATTTTATTGCAGTAGACTTTCTCAAATCTACACAGCTAGGGACCAGAAGTTGTGTAGATGTTCAGATTTTGTAGATTTCTGGTCTTTGCTTAGTTTACATTTTTTAAACAACGATTTGAATTTAATAAGGTCTAATCTAAAGTGCAATCTAATCTAAATTTAATCTAAAGTGTAATGAATGATTATAATGTAGTAAAATATTACAAGAATTACAGTAAAATAATAAACTAAAAGGATAAAGTAAGATAACCTAAAACTGATTGAAATATTAATAGTAAAGATCAAGTAAATAAAATTAATAATGTATATTTGAATTCCCTTAAAAAAAGATGCAACATTCAATTAGTATAATAAATTTACCAATCAGTTTGATTGTGTTTAAATAATAGCATAAACAAACAGATATTTTTACGATATTGCACTTATAAATACAATGTAAGTAAAGTCAAAGCTCTGTTATCTGCAAAAGTTGGAACCAAGTATTAAGCAGATTAAAGAATATTTCAGATTACTGAGTATTAATGGATTATGAGTAACTTTGTTTTTTCTAAGGAGTCTTTTAATTCTGTGTTCAGCATAAATATGAAATCTAATAATTTAATACATTATGCCATAAAAGCTCATTTATTAAAGAAATTACATATATAAAGAATAATGTATGTACAGTCAAAGATCTTTAATCTGCACTAGTTGGGACCAAAGTTTGTGCAGATTGTAGAATATTACAGATTACAGAGTTGTTTTGTATGGTTCTGTTTTTTCTAGAAAACATTTTAATAACATAATCAGTATAATATATATATGAAATTAATAATTTAATATAATTTTAATAATTTAACTTCCCATAAAAGCTCATTTATTTAAAAAAAATACATATAAAAAAATAATGTATGCACTAAAATTAAATAGGAAAATTAAGTTTTTTATTTCTTTTGCAATCAACTGCTAAAATCCGCTATATTTTTCCATGACTACTTGTTGAAGTGTGCAAAAAATTTCAGTAAATTGGCAAAATCTGCAATGTGATTTGATGATCTTACAAAATTTGCTGTGTATTTCAGCAATCTTTTTACAAAATTTGGAATATTTTCCCTCGATTCCTAACCAAAATGCCCCTTTTTTCAGCAATAGTTTCTTGAAAATTCATGATTTTTTCCATAGATTGTTGGATGAAATTTGCAATTTTTTTTTTTTTTTGCGATCAATTGTGTTCTTTTCTGCAATCATTTTACTTTTTTATTTCAACAATCATTTAATGAAATCATGTTTTATTAATGATTGATGAAATCAGTAATTTTCATACTCCAACCAATTGTCGTAGTTTGCGATATTTTTCAGAAATAGATTGACAAAAACCGTTATGTGGTACTATGATATTTTGACAAATTTTGCAATATTTTACCATGATTGTTTACCAAAATTTGCATTTTTTTTGCTACTATTTGTCGAATTTGCAATGTTTTTAAACAATATATTGGCAAAATTAGTGATTATTTTTTTCTATGATTGTTTCACGAAACTACCAATTTTTTCCACAATTGCTTGCTGAAAATTGTCTTTTTTTACGCAGTGAACTGATGAAATTTGTGACCATTTGTAAAAAATCATATTTTTTAGCAACGGATCGACAAAGTTCCCAATATTTACTGTTGTTAAGCAATGTGACTTATAGAAAATTGCAGATAATAGGAGTTTGGATTATCAATCCTTGACTGTACATTGAAATTTGATATGTTATGAAAATTGGGTTTTTTAAACTGCAATTCACAGGGAAAAACCTAATTTGTGAGGAATTTCAATAAAATTCTTCACAATTTGTTGAAAATCACAATATTTTTTTGCAATAGATTGGCAAAATTCCCAATATTGACTAATGTAGGTGGAATATAGAAAATTGCCCCAAAGTAGATTTACTTTGAAATGTTCTGCAATGAAATTCAGCTAATCAAAAGAGGACGATTGCCGCTATCTATACTATACAGCACCCCTCGGGAAAATGAAAACAACTCTAAAAATTAGAGGGTTGAATCTTGAAAATGACGCGTTTTTCACAATTTTTTCGCATTTAAATCTAAAATTCACATGTTTTTACTTGACCAAAAAATTCAGGGGACTTCCACACATCCAAAACTAATTTTTAATTGCATTTAAACCATTTAAAAATAAATTAAACTGGTTGAAAAAAATAAAAATCACAAAAAATCATATTTTTTGCCATTACTGTGTTTTCGTTTGGGGTTGTAATGTCGATAAAAAGCTTATACTGCTTGTTTTTTGACCCTCTTCAAGATTTTTGGAATGATTTTACCAGATTCGGTGGGGGCCGCCAGACCCCCCTTAACCCGCTACCCCCTTTAATATTAATTCAATTTATACTTTCTTATTAAATATAAATATAAAGCATATTAAGAAAGATAAATTATTGAAAATACATTTTTAATTCTAATGTAACATTCTACAAAAACATAGGTACATGCAACTATTTTATCTTTTAATATATCACATGATTAAATATCATAATTATTTTTCTGATGTTTTTGTATGAGACTAAACTATTATTTTAATGGAGCAGTGTGACTAGGAAAGAATCCATATCCTGTTCTGCATTTTTGGGCTATAAATGTTTCAATGCGGTTGTTGCGTTCTTCAGCATTGGAGTTTGTATTTTTTTATTTACTTGATGCTTCTAGTGGATAAATTTGCATACATATTTTCGTCATAATTTTTTTTTTTTTAATTTATAATTTTCTGGCTTTTTTTTTTTTTCAGACATATTTTCTTGTAGATATAATATTATAAACATATCTAAATATTTTTAATATATTTTTCTTTTACTTCGCATGCATAATAAATATAATATATATATATATATATAATATAGCTAATAAAAATATGTATAAGAATATACACAGTACCTCCCTCAAATCCGAAAAGCTTGGGACCAGAGGTTGTGCAGATTTTAGAATTTTGCAGATATCTGATTATTGCTTTGTTTATATTTTTTAATCAATAATTTGAATGTAATTAATAATGCAATCGAAACTATATTGAATGCTTACAATATGATAAAATATTAAAATAAGTAATAAAATCAAAATAATAAAAATTTAGATAATTTTTAAATGATTAAAATATAAAAAGCAAAAATTAAGTTAATAATCAGTAATATATGATTAAATATCCATTATAAAGATGAAACATATTTTTCTTAAATTATTCTTGTCCCATAAAGGTGAATTAAAAATTTACATCGAAATTATAAAATAAGGAAGTTTTATTTCAGGTTTAACCAGACTTAATTACCAAAAAAGTTTGATTAATACATAAATATATTTGGAAAGAAGATTATGATTGCCAATGATATCTGCAATATTTTAATTTTTCAGCAAAATATTTATTCTTCCTTCATAAAAAACGTGAGTTTAGAGATACAATAGACTCTCTCAAATCCGCAAACCAGAAATCTGCAACTCTCTAAAATCCGCACATATTTTATGGATGTAAACAATGAAACCCTCAGTTCGAATATTGCTGCAAAATTTGATTTTTTTTTTAGAGTTGTATCAATTCCATATATTTTTTAATTTGTAATTTTCTTAATTATACTCCATTCATCTTTTTTTCGTAAATTGGGAATTTTTTTCTTTTTTTTTTTTTTTTTTTTTTTTGGTAAAAATTCAAGATAATGCTGGTAATCACAATCTTCTTTCCAAATATATTTATGCATTAATCATGATTTTTTGGTAATTAAGCCTGGTTAAACTTGAAAAAAAAATCCTTATTTTATGATTTTGATGTGAATTAGTAATGTACTTTTATGAGGAAAGTTTTGTTGAATAATTTTGCAAAATACATTTAATCTTTATAATGACTATTTAATCATACACTATTGATTATTAACTTGACCTTTGCTATTAGTACTTTAATCATTTTAAAAATTATCTAAAATTTATTATTTTAGTTTATTACTTATTTTAATATTTTATTATATTGTAAGCATTCATTATAGTTCCGAATGCACTATTAATTGCACTCAAATTACTGTTTAAAAAAATGTAAACAAAGCAATGACCAGAAATCTGCAAAATTCTAAAATCCGCACAATCTCTGGTCCCAAGCTGTGCGGATTTGAGGGAGTCTACTGTATTAACAAAAATTACAAATTAAAATATAGAATATATATTAAACTAAATAAGTCAAATTTTGTCCCTATATCTGAACTGATTGTTTCATTGTTTACATCCGTAAATTATGTGCGGATTTTAGGTTTGTGGATTTAAAGGAGTCTACTGTACATTTATTTATATGTCTGAATTTAATATAAATTTCTATACTAAGTTATACCAACAAATGGGGAATAAGTATAGAACGAGAGTTATAAATAGGAAAACCATTCAGAGGAAGTCTTTTGTTGATATTTGAACTTAAAAAATAAAAACGGAATCATTAAAAGATCATTTTGGGTGTATGCCAGTCATAGGCATTTTACTCATAAACTAGGAATTGAGGAAGGTTCAAACAGAACTGAAGTAGCAAAGGTTATTCTGAAAAATCTACTTAGACCACAGGATCAGGTGGGGGGGGGGGGGCATAAGACCAAGCTTTTTTTATTAAAAGCCATACTAATACATTTATTTTAATGAAACTTTTGTTGCATTTCATTTATAACAATGGATTCCCATAGATCAAGCATAACGATTTGATTTTGTTAGATTGTCTTATACAGTGATACATTTTACTTTCTCACTGACGCAAAATGATATATCAGTTCTTTAAGCTGAAAGCTCCATTGCAATACATTTAACTCCCTCAAATCTACAACCCTAAAATTGGCAACTTTCTGCACATAGTTTACGGATGTAAACAATGATATATTCTGTTCAGATAGAGATATAAAATTTGACTTTTTTATTTTCATATCAATTCCATACCTATTTTATTTTCGTTAATATTACTGAATTCATGTTTTTTCATGAAGAAAGGATAAATTTGTTTTTGAAAAAATTCAAGATATTGCTGATATTATTGGAAATCACACTCTCCTTACCAAATATGTATTAATCAAGCTTTTTTGGTTGTTAAGTCTGGCTAAACCTGAAATTAAACTTCCATGTTTTATGATTTACATGTGAATTAGTAATGTGCCTTTATGAGGCAAGTTTCATTAAATAATTTTGGAAAAATGCAGTTCATCCTTATAATGAATGTTTAATTATACATTATTGATTATTAAGTTGATCTTTGCTTTTAATATTTTAAGCATTTTAAAAATTATCTACATTTTTATTATTTTAGTTTATTACATATTTTAATACATTATTTTATTGTAAGCTTTTATTATATTCTCAATTACATTAATTATTAGCTTCAAAGTACTGTTTAAAAAATGTAAACAAAACAATGAAAAGAAATCTGCAAAATTCTAAAATCTGCACAACCTCTGGTCCCCAGTTGCGCGAATTTGAGGGAGTCGACTTTATTAATATATCATATACAATACAGTCACTAAAGTACAGAGATTTTGAATCTGAAATTTATAAATGATAATTACAATTTTTTGACTGCCATTAATTTTCTTTTGTCAATTGATGACAGTCCTAATAAATCTAAGTAAAGTTACTGGAAATTTTGAAGAAGCAGAACAATCCTTTTTATCAGATTTTTCTGGAGAAATTAGAAAAGATGACTTTGGCACGTATAAAAAAATTTTAATGCAAAAGAAAACAAAATTTTTTTGGACTTCTACACATTAAAAAAAAAAAAAAAAAAAAAAGTTTCCTCTTTATACAATATAAGTTAAATATAACTTTAATTTAAATGTACGAAAAAAAAATAGAACTAAAAATTTTGTTTTTTAATCTCAGAGTTTACACAGGTTTTCATTGCTGAAGCCAATGCCTGCCACACTTATATTTAATGAAGCCATCAGGAAAAACAGAATTAGTTCAAAAACAATAAATTCAAGCTTAATGTGATACAATTAAGAAATTGTTTTGAAAAGTAGTATTTTTTTTTATCTTAATTTATAAAATGTTAGAAATTTTTTTTAAATATAAAAAAACTAATAAATTTTAAATATGGTTGGTGAACTATTGTAATTTCTGTATGCTTTTTAGCTACAGTCAAACCTCGTTAACATGAATCTCAAGGGGAATTAAAATGTTGCTCATATTAACAGTAATTTATGTTATTAGTATCAAATCTCACTATTTGTCTTTATAGGAAATTGCGAAAACAATTCATGTTAAAAGTAATTCATGTTAAGTGTGTTCATGTTAACAAGGTTTGATTGTATTTAGAAAATAGTTGTTGACCTTGATAAAAAACTGCAAAATCTGAATCCTTTTATTGGTTGAATTCTGCAACTTTTTTTTATTTTATTCGTTTTCTGATTGTTCCATGTTTAATGTCCAAAAATGGAATACTTTTGTCTTTTATTTTATTACTTTTGTGATTAGTTCATTAGTTTAATGTCCTGAGTTGAAATACTTCTGCTGCCACATTGATAAAATAAATATTAGAAAAATCTATAAAAAAAAAAAACTTAAAAACAAACTGAGATACAGCTATCAAACAAATTGCATTTAAGAGCACATTTTTTCTTTGCGAAGGTGCAAAAATTGAAAATGTGCAATGCTTAGAATTTTAAAAATTTGCAGTACCGTAATTTCTAGAAGAAACGCCGCGGCGTTTACGTGTTTTAAACTGAAATTTCAAGCGATGCGGCGTTTACGAGCATTTTTTTTTTCAAACAAGCGTGATAATTTTTCTGAATTTTTCCGAAAATTAAAAAAAAAAAAAAATCTATCATAAATTTCGAACATAAAATGTATCGCGAATTCCGACAAATGGTTGCAAAAACAAATTAATTTCGATTTCGTCAAAATATCGCGAAAAAATGGCAATTTTCATTAAAAGACCGCAAAAAGTTACGCAAATTTCGCATTAGATTACGAATAAACGAAAATTGCATTTTCGAATGAATTTCCTGAATTTCCCCCTCCCCTTCTTTTATAACTTTCAGAAAATTTGTTCTGAATCCGATTTTTTTCTGCCGTTCCAAAGATTCAGTGATGAATCATGATGAAATGAATGAATCATGAATATTTGATGAAATGTGCTTTTTTTTAGATTTTTTTAATTGATTTCATGCTTTTTTTCTACAAATTTCTCCTTTTTTCTGCGTTTTTCGACAGAATTTACGTTTTTTTTTAAACCAATTTTTTTTTTTTTTTCAAGTATTGCTTCAATTATCAAAATTCATGATTCCTTCAAAGATTCACGATTCATTTCTGAAAATTTTGTGAAACGATCGTGGAAAAATCCCGTGTAAGCGCCCCCCTCTAATTATTTTACGATTTTTCGTCACGTTTGGGGGGGGGGGCGGATTAACGGTATTTTATGGTACTCTTAGGGGAAAAAAATCACATATCCGCTGCGCCGCCGCACTAAGCATATTTTTACTTTTAAACTCGTATGCGCCGCGGCTCTTATTCCCGAAAATACGGTAATTAAATAATATTATTAATTTTGTATTTATTTATTAATTTCTGATTAATAATTTCATTTTTATGATTTCTTAATACAGCTTATTAATGTGTTTCTGTTTAACACGTTAACCGTGATTACCGCGGAAATTTTTCCTGCGGCGCTTACGACCATTTTGTAAATTTTTTTGACTGATTTTTCGCGATGCGGCGTTTCTTCCAGAAATTACGGTACTGAAAATTGTAAAACTGAAATTTCATTTAAAACTTGTTTTTGATTGATACAGGAATATTAATTTTTAATCCATTTCGTACGTAATATAGAACTTATTACATAAATAATATTTTGTTCATCACAAAAAAAGATTATTATTATTTTTTTTAATATAAAATTTATTTCTATGTCTTTAAAGTTTTAGTCTTTGAAAATATATTTTTCAAAATAGTCCTTGTAATATGATACATTACACTTTTTTTTATTGGTCTATTGTAGGACATGAATATGAAAAAGAAATGTATACTTTTCTATAAAACATTTGTAGTATAAACTTATATCGATATTTTATTTCTACATCAAGATCTTGAAATGAAAATCTTAGAACAATGAGGGGGAGAAGGGGAAAATCTCACTTGAATTCTCAATATTATTTATTCCAACAATTTACAATGCTTTTAGTTTGTTCTGCTGCCATTTTTAAGAAAAGAAAAAATCACCCAGCTTAACATAAACTATCCTCATAGATAAGGTTTGTTTACATGTGTAGTGACATCAAAACTGCTTTCATCATGTGACAAGGCTTTCAGCGGTCAAGATTAAAACTGCAGTCTTTAGCGTTAATTTAATGTATTTTTCAAGATTTAAAAAAAAATAAATAAAAATTAACAAATATATCAAAGTGCTCATCTTTTTGTATTCTATAAAATGCAAGTTAAATTGAAAAATGTACAATTTCCCCATTGAGAGGGAGCAGATTTCTAAAGTGATAATATTTTTACATGAACAACTGAAAGCAATATTTTATACCACTTTATGGGTGAAAAATAATTATATTTTGTTCAAAATATATTAAGGATTCGTTGACGGACATTTATCTGATATATTACAGCTGTCCTAAAAATAATAAAGTCATTCACTTTTAAATAAAGTACATTTAATTCACGACTATACAGAAAACGTGACATTTCAACTTTAAAACAAAAAGTGGAATAACAGAAAATTTTCAGTTTTCTTTCTCAAGGAAAACATCAGTTCAGTTCAATTCATGTCACCGTGGCAAGATATTTAAACCAAATTCATAACATTTTATTTACAAAATGCTTTTTTGTGGTGACTTAAAAAAAAAAAAAAAAAAAAAAAAATGTGCATTTTATTCACTACCTTTTTAAAAAATAATCGCCGAATTTGTTTTTTTCTGAACAAAAACTGTCGAACTTTGTTAATGCGAAATTTCGTTAAACACAAAATGATACTTTATCCCAACAGGCAAATCTGCAAATCAGTGTATCATTTGTTCTAGGAAGTTTTCTAAGGGGGACTCTACACACACTTGAGTACACCCGCACCCAGAGCAGTCCTTATAGAGGATGTTTTAAAGCGAAACCAGGTGAAAAGATTTTGAAACACCCTTCCCTTTCAGTCTTTTAAAGTAATCTTATCTATACTATGAATAAAAAAGATTGTTTTTCACCTATATATTGTGACCAAAGGAGCCAAGGTTCGAACACCTAGCTATAATAAAGGAGTAGCGTATATTTGTAGGGGTAATTTCTGGAACTATTGAACCAATTTATAAAATATATGTTTGAAAATTGAAGGTCTCTCTTCTAACATAGGGTACATTTTATGCCAGGAGCACAATCTTTTCTTAACTAAAATCATACAGTTATATTAATGGATTTTCGATTATACCTTCCTCTTTTTATTAAAGAAAAAATCTTGTGTCGCCAGGTGCAAGGCCTCTCTAAACATGAGACCCTGTGCACCTGCACCTCTCGCACACATCTTAGGATGGCTCTGCCCACACTCTAATATTAAACCAACAGGCAGGTTGTTTTAAAACTTCTCACTTAAATTTCAATTTTTTTATCTTTTTTGCATAAGATAGTTGAGCAAGATCTTTAATATGGCTATTTATTACTTTTTAGGATACTACTAGGTTATCCCGTTGATCAAAAAATTATCACCAAACTGTAAGATTCAATGCCAATAATGGATGATCGTGAATGTCCCATTCAATGACATTAAATACGATTCACATGTTTAAAATGTCATTAAGTGATTTTTATTTTGACTTTTTATTTGTATTTTTATTAATATTCCACTAATTATTTGTTTTTTTGTTGAAAAGTGAAAATTTGTCCCTCTATCTGAACTGAATGTTTCATTGTTTACATCTGTAAATTATATGTGAAATTTAGGGTTGCATATTTGAGAGAGTCTACTGTATTTTTTAACTTTTCTCTCTTTTTTTTGCATAAGATTGCTGAGCTAGGATTTTAAAATGACTATTTTTTACTTTTTAGATTTTGGTTGCAGATTTAAAAAGATACTTACAATTTTCAGAACAGTTTTGAAATTGAAAATACCTTTTAAAAAATATTTGTACTCAAAATCAAAAAAGTAAAATCATATTAAAGATGAAACTCAGCAAAACGACCTATGCAAAAAGAAATGGCGTATAAAAAAATTCAAATTTAAGTGAGAAATTCGAAAACAATCTGCCCACTGGATTAACATTACAGAGAGGGTGTTTTCAAGTGAATGATGGGTCCCCTTAAAAGTGTATGTGTTCTTACATATAAATTTCATTAAACTATATAAAGATACTGCATTCTGTGATCAATTATTAAAAAGCATTTAGTTTCAAGTGAACAGAATACAATCAAATTCAATTAGCAAGAAAATGTTTTAAAAGTAAAGATAAATACATATATATATATTCACACTAATTTGTTGAATCTAAATTGAAATTTGAATTACATTAATTTAAACTATTTAAAAATAAATAATAATAAGCGGAATTGTCTGTCATGAATAAGCCATTATAATGGCTGGATGACAGATTAGCAAAAATGAAAGTTTCGTCATATTAAATTTCGTGCCATTATCTTATCAAAAAGCGAATTGTAAAGTATTGAGTTGAATAGAAACCTACGAAATCAACATACCTTAGTATTAACGAGAAGTTGAATACAGTAAAAAAGTTAAATGTCTTAAAAGTTACCTAATATTACAAACAACGGAAGAGTGACGACGCCAATAAAAGAATGAACCGTGAATTACATAATGATTCATTAAAAGTGGTATTGATTCTTATGAATCAAGTGCTTGTGTTTTGATTCATCTAACATTTCGTGATTCATTCAATGCGTTGGCATCTCTTTGCCTAAAGAAAAAAAAACTTAATATTTAATGCGTATCCTCTGATTCTAATAATGGCTAATTTTTAAAACATAAACATGGAGATCCATCCTCTTTGCTAAAGTAATTTAATGGCAGGATGTGTCTCTTGTTTTACTCTTCACTAAAACTTCTCCAACTTATGACTTAATCATGTTACAGCAACAAAATTTCAAGTATTGCAACTTTTATTTTTACTGATATTTGAGCATTTAAAATATTATGAAAAAGTTCTTTCTAGCAGTCATTTTCACTTATCTATTTATTTAAATGTAGTTTTAGTTACTACGATTTTTGTCCAGGAAAAAAAACTACATTTGCCGTGCCGCTACATTCATTATAGACGCACGTCTTTTCGCCTGATGAAGATAGACTAAGTTCTATCGAAAGGCCTTGCGGTATTTTATTTATTTTATGGTGTTTCAAGAAGTTTTTTTGTGTTCTACGATTTTTGTGTTAAACAAGAGGAATTCATTTGAATTGTGATTAAGAGTTTGATTTAAATGTTTAATTTTAGATCATTGTATTCCTCACATACAATGATATATAATTTTCCATATTTGATGCAAAATACTGTGAATTTAAAAAAAATCACTTTTTCTTTACTTTTATAAATTAAAAAAATTGGGGGCCAAAGGTTGTGTGGATTATAGAGTATTATGGATTATGCATAATTTTATTATTCCTAGATAGCATTTTAATTCTTTAATCAGTATAATGTAAAAATGTAAATGTAAAATCTAATATGAATTAATTTAATAGACTATCTCAAAAAATTCTTTTTTAAAGTTATTTTATTAAAAAATTAAAATAGTATATCTGCATTTAAATAAAAATAATTATATATGTTCTGTAATACAGTTTGTTTTTTACTGTTAATAAAATAAAAGAGTTATATTTAAAAAAAATGTTTTATTATAATTTTTTTTATTATTTGTTTCAAAAAATCCTTTTTGGATCATAAATTTGAAAATATTCTCAACTGTTTATTTCACTGTTTATATTTAAAAAGTAACGCAGATTATAGGTGTGCAGATTATTAATCCTTTACATTATTTAAACTACAATTTAAAAAAAATGGATGTTATGCAAAGAACGTGCATATTTTTTCATCAATATTCTGAAGCTTATAATATTATTTTTATTAAATAAGAAATTAATTTACAAAGAAATGTTCTTACAACAAAAATCAAACGAACAAACTAAAAGGATTCATAATATATTTTTTTTTCAATAAAATTATAGGGTAGATGTGCCAGTAATAGGCTGCCTTGCAGTTTTTAGTTCATGAAAAAGAAATAATATTTAATCTTTTACTTACTTTTTTCTGAACTTCCCCTTGTATGCTTTATAATCTGGAAAAAAGTAGAAAACTACCTTTGTACAGATATTGACCTCAGCAATCCAATGCAAAATAATTTTTTTTTTTTTAATTAAGAGTGTGGAAATGCAAATGACATATTAAAAAAAATCTCCAATTGGAGTAATGTTAGCAAGGCAATGTTTATGTGTGACTGAAAAAGCCTTTTAAGATGCGTAAATTAAATATTTATGCAGTGACACCGTACAAAAGATAGATTCATCAAGTAATTTCCTAGCGAAAAAACAGGATAAGAAGAGGTGATTCCCAATCAACAAGTTTCCAGGGTAATTAATGGACACCCATCTTATATGATAATAGTATGATTAAATTAAAATTTAAAAATATGGTAAACAATCTGTGAGTGAAAATGAAAAAGGTTTCCATTTTTGTTGGAAATAAACATATTTTTTGGCTTTACATCGCTGATTATGTACTAAAAAAGTCCTAATTTTTTTGTTGCATAGGCTAATGTTTATAATCTAAGAGTTTTTTTTCTTGAATTGCTAATCTGAATAATTGTGAAAGAGCTAATGTTTCTCAGATACAACAACAGATGGTGCCAGCTGATTTTAACAATGTACGTTGGAAAATAAGAAATTCATTCAACACTGTAGTCTTTGTAATGACTTTTTTTTTTTTTTTTTTTGCAACTCAAGGTTGCACGCCATAGAACAATAGCAAAGTATGATCTTCAGACGTGTGGAAACATTTGCACTATCACAGCACTGTATGCAAAAGGAGGTCAATTTATAAAATAATTTTCTAATCCCTTGTGTTTCAGGCTATGAAAATTATATACAACCAAATTTGTTACTATTTTCTCTGGAAGATTTCATATTATTAATCTGTAACTCGCAAAGCCTTTAAAAGAAAATTTGTTAATTATCAAAGTGAATTTAATACCAAAAATATAAAATGTAATGAAAATGTATTTTTTTTTTTTTTTTTTTTTTTTTTTTTTACAGAAGATTCTCTCAAATCCACACAGCTTGGGACCAGTTGTGCAGATTTTAGAATTTTGCAGATATCTAGTCATTGCTTTGTTTACATTTTTTAAACAGCCATTTGAATATAATTAATAATGCAACTGAAATTATATTGAATGTTTACAATATAATAAAAGATTAAAAGAAATAGTAAACCAAAATAATAAATATTTTTAAAATGATTAAAATATTAAAAGCAAAGATCAAGTTAATAATTGTACAGTTAAATATTCATTATGAAGATGAAATGTATTTTTCCTAAATTATTCTAGTTTTATAAAGGTACATTACTAATTCACATCAAAATTATTAAAAAAGGAAGTTTTATTTCAATTCAAGTTTTAACCAGACTTAATAACCAAAAAAGCTTGATTACCATACATATATGGAATTGACATCAAACTAAAAAAGTCACATTTTGTCCTGATATCTGAATTGAACATCTATAAATTATGTGTAGATTTTAGAGTGTTGTGGATTTTAGTGTTGCAGATTTCAGAGAGTTTACTGTATAATAGAGGATCTATTATCCTGAACTACAAAATCCAAAAACAAAAAATATTCAAAAATTTACTAAATTTTTAAATTTTTACTAACTTTTTGTAATTTCTTAAATTTTTTGAAAATTTTACAGATTTATAATTTTTTAAGCCTTATTGTTTCCACATGCAACCACTAAAATAAGTTATTTTGTTGGCAAGTGAACACAGACCCCCACCCCTTTTCTTCCTGAAATTAGGAAAGAACTGTCTTTTGTCAAATTTTAGTTTAAAATTAATTTATATTATGATTTGTTAAAAAAAAAAAAAAAAAAAAAAAAAAAAAAATTAGATATTTTTTTACTTTTTTTGTAAAAATATTATGACTATGCCTTTGTATTATTTATTTCCTCCTCAAACATTTCAAAACAGTTTACCTAGGATTTCTAATTTCTTCGACAGAATTCATGAAAATGGTTATAAATCGTCATAGAAAAAGTTTTCCTGCACAGTCAATAAATGAAATTATTTAAGAAATAAGATTCATTATAATCAATTCATTATAATCAATTCATTAGTATCATTTTTTTATGTAAATTATGTTGCTGTAAAAAAGAAAAGGGTAAAGCTTGTAGATAAAATATTAGTTACCCCTTTCATGTTTTTTTATTGTTGCTATCATTGAATAATACAATAACTTTTGCTTACATAATTTAAAACATATGTTTTATTAATATTCTGCATGCAATTGATTTAATTTTCTTACTTTTATGTTTTGAAAAATTCTATCTGAACTTTAGAAGGACCTGAAATCCAGAAAATTCCAAAATCTGGGAAGGCCTCATTCCAGAGGATTCTTGATAATAGGTCCTCTACTATATCAATAATTAAAGCAATCAGCCCCTCTTTCACCATTCAATCAAAACTAGCTTCAAAAATACACAATTTTTTTTTTTTTACTCAGCAACACACAAACAAAATACAAAAATCTTCTTTCTTATCTTCTCCATCCGCTAATAAACAAAAAATGATCCTCAAAAATAGAATTGCTCATTCCACACAACAAAAGTTGAAATTACCCATAAATTTACTTATTTGCAGGAAAAAAAACTTCAATGTACACAAAATCTACTAAAACAAATTTTGGTACTACTAGGTTATTCCATCGACCAAAAAATTATCGCCAAACTATAAGGTTAAATGCCAATAATGGATGATCATGAATGTCACATTCAATGACATTAAATACGATTCAATTGTTTAAAATGTCATTAAGTGATTTTTATTCCAAATTTTATTAATATTTTTATTAATGTTCTACTAATTACTTGTTTTTTCGTTATTTAAAATAAAAATTATGTCAATATGTATAATTTGGCTATTAGTTTGGTGATTTCTATAATTTGGCAAAATATGTCAAAGTAGTACCCAAATTTTTAACAACATCCATTTTTACTTACAAAAACTGCTCTTAACTACTGTATGCCAGTCTATCACTTCACAAAATACAGAAGTACTGAACACAAAACTCATGCCAAAAATGCATTTAAATAAATCTGATTATTAAAAAGAATCAAGTATTTGATCAAACTAATTCAAATTCCATATATATTCAAAATTTGCATGTAACAATTTAAGAAACAAAATAGTAACAACAAAAAATTTTTTATTACCTTGAGAAGTTTGTCGGGCCATTATATGCTTTCAGTTGGCAATACTGGTCCAGCAAAAATAACTGGAATCATAAGCTGTGTCGCATCGCAAATAGTAACTTTTAAAATGATATTCATCTTTTCAAATTAAAATGTTTTATAATAATTCTTTGCTAACATAATAATTTAAAATAATGTTTCTTTACTTTAAAATGCATTTCTAATATTTAAAATAGTTTTTGTAAAATAATTTGTATTTTTATATTTCACTTATTTAACTGTGTATTATTGTGCGTCTTTTGATTGTAACTGTACCTTCTACCAGTTAACGTTTTTGACCTAATAAAGTTTGCGTGCTTGTTCTAAAAACTTAATTTTATCGTTATTTTTATTTTAAAAAGTATGTAGTGTGGATTAGTCTTGGTAAAAAGATTACTGCTGTCGACGATCAAATAAGATTGGTTTTAAAGATTAGTTATAAAAGTTATTACTCTTGTTAGCTACACGTACTAAAATCGGTAGCTACAAGTTCAACAATACAAAGTGTCTCTTGCTTGTTCTAGGATTCAGCCGTAATTTCTTAAGTGTATGTGTCTTTTTTGTAAGTTTTGATAAACTTTATAGAAGCACTTCATCATGTGATCAATTATTTTAAAAAAATATTTACTTTCATTTCAATAGAATACAATCAAATTCAGTTTATGAGTTATCACCACGGTGTTTTTAAATGAAACGCTAAAATATTCTCAAAATAATTTGTTCTTTCTAAATTAAAGTACTTAAAAATAAATAATAATAATAAAAGAAATTATCTGCTATGAAAAAGACATTTTAATAAGGCTTTAAAATGATTCAGTGATAAGCCAGCAAAAATTAAAGCTGGGACACATGAAATTTCGTGTTGTCATTATCAAATATCAAATTGTAGAGTTTTTAATCTAAAATTAACGAAATAAACTGCCCTATCTTAACATTAACTTATTTTAGGAAAGAGATTGTGTACAATCTGAGAAGAAAATTAAAAGTTGGTTAATATGAGAAGTCTAGGAATACTATAAATTTTTACGTTTTAAAAGATATCTGATATTACTCAGTACAAAAGAGACAAGACGCCAATCAAAGGAAGAGTCGTAAATTACAAGATGATTCATTCAAAATGATTCATGCATTTAGCGAATACTAATTAATTACTAATATTAATTAAACTGCTATAATGGCTATATCAGGAGTATAATTTTTATAATTACTGATTGTAATACTGCTTACTTGACAGTTATTAAAAGAAACAAGCTTTACCAAAGAATCAAAGCCAGATTTTCCCTACTTATTCCAAAATTAAATTTCGTCCAATTTCTTACTCCACAAAATATTTAAGCAATAGATTCGTGAATTTGAATAAATGCTTTTTATTCCTTTTTCATAAATAAGTATTTTGTTAAAATTACTACAGCAAGAGATTTATTTCTAGTGAATGATTTTTTTTATCGTGATTCATTCTTTGTGTTGGCGTCTGTGACAAAAAAGACGAAATGAGTTTACTATGATTGTAACAATAGGTACTTTTCTTTTAAATATATTTACTGACCTTTCCTATTTATTCAAATAAATTAATGATAAGGTACTTCTCTTTAGTTATTCTTCTACTGAAAATTCTAGAACTTGTGATTCGATCGTATGATGACTAACAATTTCATGTATCGCAACTTTCATTTTTGTTCGCTTTTATAGTAACGAGGAAGAACCCGTCGAATTTTGACGAAAGAAAACGTTTAAGAAAAATCTGTTCGTTGATTTATATTAAACCAACAAAATTAGTTTTAATAAAAAATGCACATTATATTGGTAAGTCTAACTCCTAAACAAATAATACTTAACCTATAGTTAATAAAATAATGTTTCTGTAAAATTCAGTTGTAGAAATTATTAAGTTTATACTTTAATCGTATATGTAAGCTGAAAAATATAATAAAGATCTATTACTATGATAATGTTATCAATTGAGACTCTTATGCTTGATATTCCAAAAATGAAAAGTAGTAAAATTTATTCCACTTTGACTAAATCATAGTGTTTGTCTCTCATGAAATTGAAACTGGACATCATTTTCACCACCACAAAATTTACATGTGCACCTCTCATATCCATATTCACCTTTTTTTTTAAAATTTGTATTTTAATTTTATCATTTTAAAATCATTTTAATTTGAAATTTGAATCTCGATTGCTATTAGCTAGAAAAAGATATTAAACAATTAACATTCTTTTAAGTGAAAATAAAATTTTTGAAATAATCTGCATGCAATAAATACGATAGAAAATATTCCTATGATGTCACATGAGGTAAAATATCAATTTTTTGTAGTCTCTAATTAGAATTATTACCAAGATCTTCTTTATTGCTTGTTTAACTCAGCGAAATGAATTCATCCAGTTGAAAATCTTCAAGTTTTGTAACATAAATCGCTATTTGTTGGACAAAAACTTCTGATACCATGGTTTTTTCACAAAGAGTAAAAAGAAAGAATAAAGATGAAATACAGTTGTTGGTGGTGACGCCAAAAATGTAACCGTGAAATGCGCTACTTTAGACCCAAACAATAACGGACATCATATTACAAACTGATTTTATGGCATAATACATCCCCATCTATCTTTTACCTCCATTTGTTTTTCCCTTTACTTTTAGTAGAAATGAAGTACGTTTGTTGCCACGATTATAAAAAATATATTTAAAACTGCCAAAAAATTAATATCTCAAAAACAAATTCAGATACAATTTTCAAACAAATTGCATTTAAAAGCGCATTTTTTTCTCTATATGATAGTGTAAAAATTGAAAATGTGCTATGTTTAGAAGTATAAAATTTGCAGTACTGAAAATTGCAAAACCTAATTGCATGTGAAAATGTTGCCATTCGCAAAATGACGTATGCGTTACGCACAGATACGTTTGGCCTTTATAATATAGATTTAAAATTGACGGCATACAGATAAACTGAATTTGTTGCTAGGCGAATACTTTAATATTTTAGATTTTACAGCAGTGTTGAATTCAATGGGTGGGCCACTGGGGGGGGGGACATCCCCCTCCCCCCGGAAATTTTGCATTTTCTATGGTCAAAAAGTACAATCTCCCCGGAGCCATTGAAGTCCCTCCCAGAGAAAAGTGTCTGAATTCAACACTGTTTTATAGGTATTAAAAAGTCAACTTTAACATACCGTAAAATACCGATAATCCGCCCCCCCAAACGAAAAGAAAAATCGTACAATAGTTAGAGGGGGGTGCTTACACGGGATTTTTTCGCGATCGTTCGACAAAATTTACAGGAATGAATCATCATAAAATGAATGAATCTGTTGAATGAATCATGAATTTTTATACTAGAAAAAATTTGGGTATTTTTGTTTTTAAACATAAATTCTGTCGAAAAAACACAGAAAAAAGGAGAAATTAGTAAAAAAAAAGATTAAACAAGCATGAAATCAATTACAAAATCTTGAAAAAAACGCGCTTTTCATCAAAGATTCATGGTTCATTCATTTCAAAATGATTCATCCCACTTTCAATCGCCTTTGAGAATAGGGAGCTAAGACGCTTTCTCGGGATTTTTTGAAAATTTCAAATTCTTTATAAAGTGGGGAGGGGGCGTTTGATCGGGAAGGGCGCATTAACGGGATTTTAAGGTAATATTTAAAGTTACGTTTAAAATTTGCGTTTACGTAAACAAGATATTTTATTTGTTTGTTGGTACTTCTAGGTTATCCCGTCGACCAAAAAATTACCGCCAAACTATAAGATTAAATGCCAATAATGGATGTTCATGGATGTCACATTCAATGACATTAAATGCGATTCATGTGTTTAAAATGTCATTAAGTGATTTTTATTTTTAATATTCTACTATTTTTTTTTCAATATTTAAAATAAAAATTACGTCAACATGCATAATTTGGCTATTAGTTTGGCGATTTGTATAATTTGGCAAAATTGATCGATGGGATAACCTAGAAGTACCGTTTGTTTTTCTTTTACAAGTAATATACCTATAAGTAACTAATATTCACCATAAGTAAAATACAGTATAAGATGTATGCTTTGAGTTGTTATTTAAGAAAGCTTTTTTAAGACTAGTTCCATGGGTTTAAGTCCATAGTGTAAGTCACATTACCTTATAATTGCTATGCTTGTTTGCCACCGTTATTTTCGAAAAGTCTGCTTGGCCTTATTCAATTAATGAGAATGTGCCGATAAAATAAATCACATTTTTTCATACTAAAATAATGTTAGCCAAAAATCGTAGCCTGTGACTTACACTGTAAGTACTCGTGGAAATAGCCTTAAATAATAAAATGGTTGTGAACACTGTTTTCTTATATTCTAAAAGTTAATTGAAAATCAAACAGACTTTTGAAGGATTTAGAAGAAAAATTTTATTGTCAACTGTTTATTTGTAAGAAAAACATTGAAGTAAAAAATATATAAATGATACAATTTATTTAAAAGATGGCAACTTATATTAAAAATTCATTATCCTTGCCAAGTCCAATTCATTTGTGTCGAGAATTTTACCAATTATTCTGAATAAATTTACCTTTTATTTGCAGCAATATAGATTAAAATAGCTAATGATAAACTGTAATGTAATAATAATATTCATAATATAATTCATTTATTTATCACTGCTGAGCTTTTCTTTTATTTTTTGTAGGCTTTGCTCCAAATTCTTTATTTTGATTTATTTTAAGTAGAATATAGTTTTAAAACTTTTTTTTTATTTTATAATAGTTTTAATTTCATTGTTTCTATTGTTAATTAAAGCACATAAAGAAAATTTGGTACTACTTGGTTATCCCCCAATTTCACCAAAATATACGAATAATAGCCAAATTATACATATTGACATAATTTTTCTTTTAGATAACAAAAAACAAACAATTAGTAAAATATTAATAAAAAGTTGAAATAAAAATCCCTTAATAATGTTTTAAACACGTATATCATATTTAATGTCACTGAATGTGACATTTACAATTATCCATTATTGGCACTTAATCTTATAGTTTGGCAATAGTTTTTTGGGTCAACAAGATAACGAAGTAGTACTAAAAATTTTGTTCCATTGTAAAACAAAAATTTTAAAATCAAAGAGAAATTTTGAAAAAAATAAATAAACTGTCATATTGTGGTTATTTGTTTGCTAGGGACTAAAGTTACAAGTATTGTAATTTGATCTTTTTTGAATGGTGACATATCAGGAATAATTTAAAATGTTCCTGTTCCTTTTGATTTAGTGAGAAAGTTTTTAAATGCACGCAAATATCTTTCAAACATGAAACAACATCTGAATTCACTTATTCCATCAGAAATAAAATACATTCAGTTAAATATACACCCTGTGTCACTACAGTTTGAAACCTAGTTATCATTAGTGAAAAATATTTAGATAAGCTGAATGATCTATCAAATATCGATTTTTATAACATATCTCCTTGACCAATTTATATCGTTATTAAACATCGATAGATTGGCCCTCATTATATCTCATACAATGGAATTTCTCACATTCTAATGTAAAAACTTGGAGAAAATAAAGCTGATTTTTTCCCCTTTTTCCATCCCCTGCCTCTACCATATTTTGAGATCTCTCATTGGTTTGTGGATACAGGACGAGGAAACTCAAAAGAATTTAGATAATTCATTATTGAATGTCACTAGAAATCGAGGTGACAATTATAGCAGGAAAATTAAACTTTGTGTGCTGGCAATCAAAAGAAAAAAGCGATTAGTTTCTGGGGGTGGGGGTGCTTTTGTTTTCTTTAGTGGTAAACCAGAAAGTAAAAAAAAAAAAAAAAAATACAGAGGAAGTATAGTGGCTGGGGATGACACTGAAATTGTACCCTAAATTAGGCCCAAACAAAATCATGTGTCTGGATAGTCATCTGTCTGTGCTCAAACTTCTGTAAATATACTCGGATTGCTATGAAATTTTTAGATGTTATTTGCTGTAATTTTGAATAATTCAGAAAACTGATGTTAAAAGTGTAGCTTGAATTAGTCTCATTATGCAACTTATAATAAAATCATGTTTATCATCTCGTCACCTGAGAATAATAAGGTTCTATGTTTGTTTTTGAAAAAAAAAATGACTTACTGATATAGAAATGTACTATTTGTATCTATGAAGGCATTTTTGCATCAAAATGATGTCATATGATTGTAGGGTCTTATATGAATTATATATAACATCATTTTGATGCAAAAATGCCTTCATAGATGCAAATAGAACCTATCTATGTCAATTAGTCATTTTTTCCCAAAACACAAATAGAACTTTATTATTCTCAGGCAACGATCTAACAGGATGTTTCAGGCATGTAGCCTACAGCTAAAAACATTGGGAGACATTTTGACCACTAGCTGTATGCTTAAATTTTCAAACGGTTCATTTTCTTTTCCTGGATATAAAATAAAATAAAATAAAATAATTACCAGAGTAATAAACAGTAATCAAGTATAAGATGGAAATCAAAATATTGCATGAATTGATACACTGTGTATTTGCCCTTATGGTGCTGAAAGTAAAATAAATTCTACTGCTGTTCAATGACTATTACGGTGAAGTATAATGAAACTGTTATTACCATTCAGAGTAATCATAAAATGGATGAACTTAAATGAATTGATCATATTAGAAGTAGTGTTACCACCAATTAAAAAAATGCTACATTATTTGGAAAAGGAAAGTTTCAGTCATTTTGACTGTTGTACAATGAAAGGGGGATTATAAGGTGAACTGGTAGGGGAGGGGAAGAAGTTGCATTTGTGTTTTTTCAAACTTTTCCATATTTTGTAGACATATACTAAATAAATGATTTTTATCCATAAATTCAAATATTATACATTTATTTTCAAATAACTTTTACAGATCAGTTATAAATTCCTTTGTTTTCAATAATGCTGTAAATAAATCAAAAACATTTAAAGCATCGAAATATTTTCTTTCTTCTTGCAAATTAGTTTCAGTAGCCATAGCATGCCATCCCCAGGGCAAAATATAATGATGACAGCATGCTATGGCTTCTAAAACTGGTTTGCAATAAGATATGAAGTCTTCTGGTGCTTTAAACATTGATTTTATTCATTTATAATATTAAATACCTAGTACTTCCCAAATTGGTCGAATACTGAATAAATACCGAGTACTTGGGTATGGCCCTTTTTGATACGTGACACTTTATAAGCTCGCCAATGGTTTTGTCAAAACTGTAACTACAAGCATGACATAATTCTGATTGCAAGATTTCTTTAATAAAGAAGTACCTTTTTTCTTCACTTTTCTCTTATGTATTATCGGTTTCAATATTCCTTAATTTTATTCTTATCATTTCTAAGGATTTTTTTTTTAATAATGCAACCATGAAACTTATATAGTCAATCTTTTTATCTTGTAATAATATTTTTTTACACACGCTACTGACCATTCATAAGTTCTTTTATTCTCTCGTGCAAATAATTGATACTTTATAAGATAGCCAAATCCATTGCTATATACATTTTCTCTCTCTCTCTCTCTATATATATATATATTTAAACCCTTTAAATAATTAGGGTCTAATTTCAGATAATGGCACTTTTGGTGTTTACATTTTCTAATTTTTTTAATTAAAAGTTCGAATATATATTACATTGTATAAAAAAATGACGGCCATTTCAATTAAGGGATAACAAGAAACATTTTTACAATTTTATCGAAAATTTCCTCTTATATATTCTCATAATATACCATCATTCCTGTGTGTTTTGTATGCCTCTAGAAAATGAGGATTTTGACAAACTAACAGATGTGAATGAAATTTTTTGCTTTATTCATAGCTTCTTTGGCCAGTAATGTAAAATCTAAGGATCAACCCATGAAACACTCTGTCATGTGCTTTAAGTTATTTGAAAGGGGGATATTTAAAAGCATTTAGTCACAATGTGCCAAATTCTGTCATCATCCAGATTTAAAAACCTGTAGTTCTAAATAGAGCATGCAAGTTGCAAATTCCATTCCACTTTTTTAAATTTAATGTGTCATAAATGTATCATTGTCGGATAATTAATGATTCATGTTGAGTGTGTTAACCTAAGACAGCCCAAGTCTAGGTTATTTATTTTCCTAAAAATAACTTTTATTTTATATTTTAAATAATTTAATTATATGCTGCTTTTAAAAACAAGAGGTACATTCTCCTTTAAAACAGTCAAAAATATTAAAAGACATTCCTTAACTTGGATTAATTTTCTTTTTCTAGAAATATTTGACAAAGAACCTTTTTAAAGTTTTTGGTGTTAAAAAATTTTGGATAAGAAAGTCTCTGCCCCTGAAAGATTTGCGAATAAAACCTTTTGCTAGCTATGTATTATACAATACACTGAATAAGCTTTAACTTTCAGTTCAAGAATTAATCAATTTTACAATTTCATCCCTGAAATTATGTTGATAAATTCTAATTTGCGTTACCAGGCATCTAAATTAAATAAGAATGAAATTAAAATTCTAAAATCACACAATTGTAGTAGAAAAAAATTAATAATCTGTTTCTTCTGAAATCTATTATTTTCAGATTTACATTTATGTTAAAATAGTTTAATGTTATTGAAAGTGAAAAGTAACACAGGCATTCCAAATAAATACATCTATATTCTAATTCTCATTAATGCAATTTTATATAATTTATTATATATTTTCTTAATAAATAAATGTTAATGTATTTTTCATAAGTATTGAATGTTCTTGCTGTACTTTAAGGAAAAAAGATAACACAGTAGACTCCCTCAATTTCGCACAGCTTGGGACCAGAGGTTGTGTGCATTTTAGAATTTTGCAGATTTCTGGTCATTGCATTTTTTAAAAAGGAATTTTGATGTAATTAGTAATGAAATCAAAAATATGTTCAATGTTTACAATATACTAAAATATTAAAATATGAAACTAAAATAATAAAAATTTAGATAATTTTTTAAAAATGATTAAAATACTAAAATCATAGGTCAAGTTAATAATCATTATGTACAATTTAATTTTCATTTTAAAAATTAGATGTGCTTTTTCTAAATTATGCAATGAAACTTGTCTCATAAAGGTACATTACTAATTCACATCAGGATCATAAAATAACAAAGCTTTATTTCAGGTTTAGCCAGATTTAAAAACCAAAAAAGCTTGATTCATACCTAAATGTATTTGATAAGAAGATTGTGATTATCAATGATATCAGCAATATCTTGAATTTTTTCACAAATAATTTTTTCTTTTTCATGAATTCAATAACCTCTAGAAAAATTGCAAATAAAAAAATGTACAGAATTGATATAAAACTAAAAAAAATCCAATTTTGCACCTACATCTTAACTGATTGTTTCATTGTTTACATCTGTAAATTATGTGCTGATTTTAGAGAGTTGCAGATTTTAAGAGTGCGGATTTGAGGGAGTCTACTGTATTGTGATCTTCATGAAACATTTCACTGTAAAAATTTAAGAGTTGAATTCAATAAGTTTTACCATTTACCAATGAGTTTCGAGTAGTACAGGGCAATTAATACGTTGGAGGCTTCTTTCAAATGTTTGTGGCAAAGAGGGTGATACCAGGAATCTTGTTGTGAATTATTTGTGAACACCTTACATATATATTTCTTAAATTTCTTAACTGTGACTCTATAAATCTTGTCGTTAAAACTCTCATCTCGAAAGTATATTTTACGATGCCTTAAGACGCGGGTATGCGACAAAATCAAATCATCTGTGAGAGAGAGAAAAAAATTTCAATTCTCATTTATCGTTTGAAAAATGCACGTGTGAATGTTGGTGTTGCTGAAAAAAGAAAAGAAAAAAATACTGATAAAAGATGCTGGAGAGATTAAAAAAAAGTTTATCAACTAAAGAAATGAATAATAAAATTAGAAATGTAAAGAATATAAAGAAATGCTAATAAAGAATCTTGAAGATATAAACCTATGAAATATATATAGTAAGTATATGTAGTATATTCCTTGTAAAATTTATATATGTAGGCATATATATATGTATACACATATATATCTAGACGTATACATAATAGTGTAAAACGATGTACGTGTATATTAATGTTTCTTGTCAATAACCATTTTTGATATTAGTGAAACTTTAAGGAAATGAAATTAGTGAAATGTTTATATTAGTGAAATTTTAATGGTGTAATTATAACTACTCCAAAATGGAACATACATGTGGATACTCAAATTCCATTGCCAAAAAAATCGCTCCATTCCTAGTAAAATTTATCATTATTTCTGATGCTATAAGATTTTTGAATTTTCTCTATAAATTTTCATTACTATTTGTGATAATTTATTAATTTTTTAAAGTGTTGCTATTTATTTATAATTTAATCTTTATACTGTTCGGAAAAACTTTTCACACACCTTTGGTTCTGTTAACATCAGACGATTGGCAGTCGAATAATGTGGTAGCAATTTTATTTAATTCTTTGTTTTTAATTTTTCATCATAAGTTTATTTTCTTGCTAATGTATTCCTTCATGAATCATCATAAAATTAATCGGTTGATTTATGAGAATTTTATTTTGCAGACGAATAAAGCCATATTAGTGTGGATGTACATTAAATCATGAAAAACAAATTTTAACGTGTGAAATGTGCAGCGAGAGATTTCTGGAAAAGCAACTTCTGCATCCAGCAAAAGAAGATCATTAATTTGTGAGTTATGCAAGAAGACTTTCTCCAAAGAAATCCATTGGTGTACCCATCTGTTCATTTATACTGACGAGAAATCTTTAGTGTTTGAAATATGCAAAAATAAATACTCTCATAAGTGTCCTTCAAACAGGCATATATTAATTCTTGCTAATGAATGTATGCTGTGAAATATGTAACAGCATTGTTTTCTCAAAACAGTGATTTAACCATGCATCTGTTGATTAATAGTAGTGATAAATCTTTTATTTGTGAGATATGTTACAAAAAATTCTCTCAAAAGAGTAGTTTAAAATAACATCTCTTAATTCCTAGAGGTGAGAAGTATTTTGTATGTGAAATATGCAACTAGAAATTTTTTGAAAATAGTATCTTAACTAGCAACTGTTAATGCATGTTGGTGCCAAACCTTTTGCATGTGAGATATGCAACAAGAAATCCACTGAAAAATGTCAGTTAAGCCGATATTTGATAATTCATAGGGGTGAGATAACTTTCACATTTCAGATATGCAACAAGAAATTCTAAAGAACCCTCTAAGCCAGCATCTCTTAATTCATGCTAATGAAAAACGTTTTATGTGTGAGATATGTCACAAACAATTCTTCGAAAAGTGTTATTTAAGCAAACATATGTTAATTCATACTGTTGAAAAACCTTTTGCATGTGAGGTTTGCAATAAAAAATTCTTCTACAAGAATAGTTTCACCAAACACCTGTTAATTCATACAGACAAAAAACCTATCATTTGTAAAATATGCAACAAGAATTTCACTCGAAAGTTTGATTTAAGCAGACATCTGTCAATTCATACTGGTGAGAAAACTTTTGTATGTGAGATATGCGGAAAGAAATTTTCAAAGAAAAGCGCTTTAGTCAGACCTTTTGTATGTGGGGTATGCAACAAGAAATTCTCTCAGAAGCATCAATTAAGTACACATCTATTAATTCATATTGGTGAGAAACCGTTTATATGTGAGATATGCAGCAAGAAATTCTCTCAAAAGGGCCATTTAAGCAGGCATCTATTAATTCATACTGGTGAGAAACCGTTTGTATGTGAGATATGCAACAAGAAATTCTCTGATAAGACTAATTTAAGCCAGCATCTGTTAATTCACTCTGGTGAGAAACCTTTTGCATGCAAGGTTTGCAACAAGAAATTCTCTATAAAGAGTAATTTAAGCACACATATGCTAATTCATACTGGTGAGAAACCTTTTGCGTGTGAGATATGCAACAAGAAATTTTGTCAAAAGATTAGTTTAACCAAGCATCTCTTAATTCACACTGGTGAAAAGTCTCTTGTATGTGAGATATGAAACAATGAATTCTCTCAAATGGGTGATTTAAGCGAGTATCTGTTAATTCATAATTCACTATGTTTAATTAAATATTATTGTATTACTTCTTGTTGGAGTTAAAAGTTGATATATTACAAAAGATGATAAAAACCATCTTCAGAAAAAAATATTCTTGTTTGAGAGATATATGCTAGCAATTTTAAATCCATTTATTGTGTTAGTTGGCACTGTGACTTTAAGATAAATAATTTCGAACAATTCAGCAGTTTGATCAATTGTTCTTCTTTGAGCCGGACGATCCAGTCTCGAGTAGCCACATTAAAATAATATTTAAGAGGTCCATATACTGTATGTTACAGAGGCTGCAGTATGTGAGGTGCGGCAGTGTTAAAATTTGCAATGGGCGGTGGCAGTGTTAAAAAAAATTCCATTTTCTTAAATATTTACATAATTCGAACTGACAATGTGTGTATGGCTATCATGATTATCCATTAATGATTGACACTTTACTTTTTTTTATTATATCTTACATTCTTTATGAATTTCTGTAAAAATTTTACAAAATAAGGTGCATTCATTTACCACGTGCTTACTATACACCATATGCTTTCTATAAACAAGCTAACCATATTCTAACCAATACCAATATTGTCTAAATGTAGCAATTAGGATGGAAATGTAACAAAATATTGCATTTACTTTAACTTTGGGGACACTTGATCCTGGTGATCAAGTGTCCCCATACAACGAGGATCATGTGTTCCTTATGTGTATTTGTGGGAAAAAGAATTGCCAAATTATATGTAAAGAAACTGCACTTGGTTAAAACTACAGAATAAGCAGTAAAGAATGTTAGTATATCATATCAATAAAATTAAGGAATTTATTTGTGTTTAGCAAAAAATATGAAACACAAACTATCTACTCAAAAAGGAGTTTGATTGTTAGAAAGCAGAAATTTCTTTCCTACAACAGAAATAAAAATGACCATGAAATTCTGTTGGCTGAACTATTGATAGGGAATCACTTTATTAGTGTTTCCATTTGCAGAGACTTAATTGCACTTTTTATCTGGTTTTAGGCCTAGAGATCAAGTTTCCCCTAATGCTTTTCTCCAAATTTTAACTTCTACGTCTTTTTGTTTATAGAAACTCTTTGAAAACGAGTAAACTTGCTTTGTGAAACAGTAAACATCTGTTGTACCCAGGTCGAAATTCATGCTGGTATTTGTTTGCTAGACAAGCACCAGGTGCTATAACCCAACAAATAAAATAGCATAAACTAGCATTACATATTTGCTGGTTCCAGCAGACTTTCCAGCAATTCATGGTGTGTATTGGCCTGTTTTTTGCTGGAAATAAGCATGAAATGCTTGTATATAGCTTGCCATGCTTTTATTGTGCAAGCTGGCGATATAGCATGTGATGCTAGCTAGCATATAATAGCATGGAAATCTAGCAGATATAGTAAAAGCTAGCATATTTTTGTTGCTGGTACAAGCATAAATTTTGACCTGGGTATAGATTTGGAAAATTATACAATATGTATAATATCTCTATGATTAAAGTGTATCAGCAGCTTTAGAGAACTGACTAATTCTTTATTTGTCTTTTCGTTATATATATACACCAATTATATAAAAATAGAATTTTTATCAACAGTATTAAAATATAGTTTTAGGACTAAGAGTTTATTATCATATCGTTAGGTTTTTACCACATTTTCCCGCATGTTTTTACCTGTAAAAAGTCAACCCAGGTCTTGCGTGAGCTCCAAGGTTCACAGGCATTTTGCATTATGGGCCCACCGTGCAAAAGTAATTATTATCCATGGAGCAATGGGTATGTAGCGACCAAGGCACCACTAACTTTTAACTTCCGGGAATTGAAATCTAAAGTTTGACTCGGGCAATGCCAGGCGAATCTGGTAGGAAATAATTAATAAAAGGTTTAGTAGTATCCTCTAGTTTATTTTAAACTGATACATTATTATTGTGACTTAATCTGAAAGCTTGAACTTTTGAACATTAAGCATACACTATTTAAAATTTTACGTACAATCTTCTATTCTTTTTTTCTTTATATTAAATTTTAGATTTTGAAAATCTTTACTGTTTAAAGAATTTAGATTAGAACAGATTTTGAATTTTATGTAGGATTAATAAGATATTCGGTACTACCTCCTTTCAAATTTTAATTAATGCTTTATTTTGATTGAATTTGATTTTATAAATCTGAAACAAAAGTAGAGCCATGTGCTTTCGACAAGTTTGATTGATGGTTTCTTCCAATCAGGTTTCCAGGAAAAGCAGTTACAGTACAAAGCCTCCAATCTGCAAAGTTTTGTTCCAAGGGTTGTGCGAATGAGAGGCTTTTTGCGAATTTCATGTCATGTCTATTTAATCTTATTTTACAATTTTTTAAATTCATGTTTTAAACAAAAATAGATTGTTAATGCTTAAAAATAAATTAAAAAAGCACATTTTAATACATAAATGAAGTAAAAATTATTTTTAAAATAACAATAAGTTAAAAAAAAAGACAACAATGGTTGCTTATTCTGACATTTCGTTTATGTAGTTGAATTCGATCTTCAATTCTATAAACATAAATAATTTTAAGGGTTTGTTTATATTTTTGGCCTGATGAAATAAGCAATGACTTTCATATATTTTTTTGGTACTTACGTATTAACACCACCGCAGCTGAAGTAGCGCTAATGCTCCAATAAAGTGCAATGCTGTTGTTCGCACGCACAAGCAGTTATCTTTTGGATTCCTTGTTGCCTTGCTCTCTTCTCCTTTTTGACGCCATTTTTAGTGCTTTCACGCTTGTTTTATTTTTTTGGCTCATTTTTGATACATTTTTTGTGCGCGTGCAAACAACAATATTGCTATTTATTGGGACATTAGCATAACTTCTGCTGCGATGGCGCTAACACGTAAGTACCATTTTTTTTAAAGTTTTCTTTCTAATTCAATTCAGTATTATTAAGTTATAATAAATGAATAGCTTTAAATAATCTACTTACGAATAATTCTTAAAAGAAGGAAAAATTACAAGGGAGCAAAATTTTTATTGCCAGTACTTTTTACAACAAATTCTTTGTTGCAAATGTCTGGTTTCACAATCTATTACTACTGAAGATTACTAAAAGCTTACTTGTAGCATTTCAGAGTGCTACAAATAGTCCTAATAATATTAGTTTTTAAAAAGATTTGAAATTTCTACTTATAATTTAATTGGGTTCTTGGTAGGAATTAAAATCTTTAGTAAATTTTAGATTGAAGAATCTGGTAATTTTTTTTTTTTAACAAAAGAATGAGGATTTTGTTAAAATAAAGACAAATGTGACAGTAAGTAAAATGAAAGACATAAATTATAATAATATCATGCATATATTTTTTTAAAATGTTGATTTTATCATTTTAGTTACTATTTCAATGCTTGTTTAATAATTACTTTGCAAAAAAAAAAAAAAAAAAAAAAAAAAAAAGAAAAAGAAAAATGACCAGTAGATGCATATGTGGTATCGCTCTCTATTGGAGAAAATCAGAGATGTTTAAGATTTTTATTTACCCATCATACATATACGGTAAGTCTTGCAATCAATTTGAAAATCGAAATTTTTTTGTCGGATTTACACGTTTCAGACACTGGATATTCCGAAAAACATATTTTTAGGGGGGAAATGCCGTCTGTCTGTCTGTAAACGCTCTATTTCCAGAACAAATTGAGATAGAGACTTGAAATTTTGTATATATTTAGTATGCAAGAATGGGACGAAGCATATTTAATATCATCTACCTCGATTATCCGGAAATATTTTTTTCGGACTCTCGAAATATTCGTTCTGATGAAAGGTGTGTAAAATGCTTCGAATTTTTTTTTCAGAGGTGGATGTAAAAGATAACAAAATAACACGAATTTTGCATAAAGAGCGAAGTCGATGGGATTATGAGTTGCCGAGATATTTGAAATCCTGTTTTCCACATTCTTCGACTTTTCATGAACTTGTATTTCATTCGAATTTCACTTCAGAGATGTATTTAATTGCAAATGAAATGTTTAATACGACGCAGTAAACTTTTAGTTAATATGATTATAATTTTTTGAGTTAAAAGGATTTTTCTTTTACGCAATTCGGTACTACTTGAGTAGTTTGGCTTTTAAATAATTTGTCGAAATTGGATCATGAGCAATTCATAAATTAAACAATACTATGTTTATTAAAATATTTAAATGTACGTTTAAATTTTGTTTTGGAATTGCAATGCATTTTATAAATAATTTACACATGTTTTATTTTAACATATTATATTATGCATATCCATGACGGATAAGTATTATGGTGGCCTCCACCGACAATTTTCATATTGCAATATCCTGTTAATCAAAGTTCGAATGCAATACATGTAATAATTTTTATGTTTTTTTTTTATAGTTTTGATTTAGATTTTAAAAGAATAAATGATTAATTAAATACATTGTCTAAACTCGTTCATTAAAAGTAAATATTTTTTCATAAAAGTTCAAACTGTATTTTCCAAATACTTCGTGAATAAATATAAATAAAAATAATAATATAATAATTAAATGTAATATTACTTTAATTTATAAAGAACACTGTTACGATACATATTAATAAATATAGAGACAAGGAAAATAATGAATTTGGTGCAAAAAAATCAAATTTGAAAATTCTGTCACCACTGAAACAATTTTTTAAGAATTCTGGTTCTTTATTTACATTCTTATTTTTTTGCGAATTACAGGTTCACGGATTAGCGGCGTTCAGCTGTGCTTAAAATCAACCATTCCAATTAATTGCTTTCTTGCTGCATTATAGGATAGAGAATGTAACCTTTTCCAATATGACAAATCAATTTTTAAAATTTAATCGAATTAAAAATATAATTTTTAAATTTACGGCAAGAAAAACGGGAAATTTTGTAAAATGATCGCAAAAAAGACAAATTTCGTCAAAACATCGTGAGAAAACGACAAAATTCGTCTAAAGATCATGGGAAAACGGCAAATTTTGAGAAAGATATTGAGAAAACTTATATTTTGTAACCAGATCGCGAATAAAAGGAAATTTCGTCAAAAATAGCGAGAAAACGATAGATTTTAGCAAAACATCGCAAAAATGGCAAAATTCTACAAAAGATCGCAAAAAATGGCACATTTTGTCAAAAGATCCCGAAAAACAGCAATTTTTGAAAAGGATTCCGAAAAAATTAAAATTTTGTAAAAAGATCGCGAAAAAGATAAATTTCGTTGAAACATCGCGAGAACACGACAAATTCCATGAAAAGGTCGAGAGAACACGACAAATTTCATCGAAAGGTCGCGAAGAAATTTGCCAAAAGATGGTGGTAAACTGGTAAAATTCAAGAAAAGATCACCAAAAAACGACAAATTTCTTCCAAAAACTACGAGAAAACGAAAAAATTCGTCAAAAGATCGTGAATAAAAGGCTAAATTTATCGAAAGATACCGAGAACACCACAAATTTCGTCAAAAGACCTCGGAAGAACAGCAAATTTTGACAGATTCCAAAAAAAACTCAAATTTTGTAAGAAGACTACGAAAAAAGACAAATTTTGTCGAGGGAATACAACAAATTTCATCAAAAAGTCGCAATAAAATTCGTAAAAAATCGTGATAAACTGGAAAATTCGCCAAAAGATCGCGCAAAAAACGACAAATTCCTCAACATACTTCGAGATAAAATTCATCAAAAGTTTCGAAAAAACAGCAAATTTCGTCATAAAATCGCAAAAAAGCCAAATTTTCTAAAAAAGATCATGAAAAAATGGCACATTTTGTAAAAAAGATCGCAAAAATGCAAATCTTGTTGAAAAATCGCGAAAACAGCTAATTTTGTCAAAAAAAATGTCAAAAAATGGCAAATTTAGTTTTTAAAAAATCGCGATTAAACGACCAAATTCGTCAAAAAATGGTGGAAAACGGCAAATTTTGACTAAGATTCCAAAATTTGAGAGCAGATCGCGTAAAAAGTCAAATATCATTAAAAATTCAGAACACGCCTAATTTCGGCAAAAGATTGCGAAAACCGGCAAAATGCGCTAAAAGATTGCGAAAAAGGTAAATTTAGTCAAAAGATCCCGAAAATCCACAAATTATGACAGATTACGAAAAAACTCAAATTTTGTAAGTAGATCGCATAAAAAAGGCAAATTTCAACAAAAAGTCGCGAGAACACGACAAATTTCACCAAAAGATCGCCAGAAAATGACAAATGCGTCAGAAGATCGAAAAAAGCGGTGTTTTGTGAAAAGCTAACAAAAATCCGGGAAATTATGCCAAAACATTGCGAAAAACGATAAATTTCGTTAAAAAGATCCCGAAAAAACAGCATTGGGGCAGAAAAATTTGGGATTGTACATCTGTGCCAAGGAGAAGATCCTGTTAATAAATTTATAACAATTGTTAGGGAAATAAAATTGGAAAAATAGATTTCAGAGAAATTTGCTGATTAAATGATACAACTGCATGAATTCAATATGGCTGTAAGTATTAATGCTTACGATTTATTGTGAAAATTATATTTACTGTTTTTTTACTTACTAAGTTTGTTATTTATAACTGTTTATTTATTGATTCTTCTTTTATTAAATTCATGTTCATTTACTGTTATTTTTTATTTTCATTCTTTAAATTATTTTTATTACATACAATATCATTTATATCATATTATCATTTAATTATTTTTATTTCCCATTTTAAAATACTAAAATCTCTTTCATTTTTTCACGTTATTCTATTTTTATTTTGCAATAGAAAATGAAGTACTGTTATTGCATGCAGTTTATAACTTAGATTCAAAAACAAAATTTTCGCCAAATTAGCGGGGAAAAAACACGTGCGAATGTGGTGCGTATATGACATCTGTGACATCCTTTTTTATCTCTTTGGGTCTGATGTGGTGTCACTCCGCACTAATAAAGATCTAAAAAGTCTAGTCTGTAAAATGATAAGGGAAAACATTAATTTGTCTCAAACAAAAAGCACTTAGACTTTGAGACGGCTGCACATATAATTACCTCATCTATTTCTCGGCTGAAATTCCGTTATTCATTAAAACTCGATTCGTGTATTAAAACACAATCGGTCTGCCATGTCATATCTTGGGGGTAATGCACCTGAAAACCCGATTTTAGCGGTTCATTTATACGTTTACCTTTCCTGCTCCCACTCTTCCAAGTTTTCATACTTTTTGGGTGCAGTAAAGTACAGTGGCAAATCTACCACTGCTAAAAACCAGGTTTAGGTCAGATTAGGAGGAAAACTTGCTAAAATCATGTTTTCAGGTGTTTTCCATCAAGATATAATGTGGCACGCCGATTGCGTTTTAACAGGCAAATCGAGTTGTCTGAAATTCCAGCTGTGTATTGAATGACATGATTATCGATGCTCCGTCTATCTTTTTCGTTTCATTTTTGACTATTTCGAGAGGGGACTGCAACCTCCATTACGTCCTTTCAATATTTTGGGAGTATAGACCCCTTCAAAGCTCTCTTACTAAGGCCTGGAAACCGAAATGAAACTGCGTGTCACGTGATTGCATGTCAAATTTATATACGAGATTTAAAAAAAACGCCATTTTTTCTTGTAAAGTAGAAGGTGCGCTTTATACACGTATGCGCGGTATCCACGAGTAAATACGCTATACGCCTCTCAGTTATTCTCGAGTTTCCTAATGTCTCGTGAAAAAAGGAATAGGAAAATAATGCTATAGATCTCTCACTTGTGGGCGCAACTTTGAATTGCCTCTCTCAGTTATACGCAAAAGTAAAACGCAAATCACAAACTGTGAATGATGTGGGAACGTTTTTGAAAAAATGTAATAAATTTTCTACAGATGTCAAAGTCAAAAGACCGTTCCGTAAAGCGCCTGAAAGGGTGGACATGTTGACTTTTCACACTCTCCCCTCAATTTTGACAGTTTATTCTTTCCTTTTTTGTCTTTTATTTTTATCAAGCTACGCGTGTGTTTCTTTCAATATTTGCTTTTACGATAGTATCAAGATTTTTTTTTTTTTTTTTTTTGCTTGCAATAAAAATGAGTAAAAAAAGGTTAACAATGTCACTCAAAATGGAGGTTATAAGAGCAGCAGAAAATGATCCTAATCTGTCTAAAATAAGTTTAGCTCAAAAAATTGATTTGTCGGAATCGACGTTTAGGAGGATTTTAAAGAACAAGGAATTGATAAAAAAAAATGAACCGTGAATATTCTACACAAGCGAAGAAACGATCAAGAAATCAAAGAGGAAAATTTGAGATTTTAAAAACCACTTTAATGCAAGGGTTCAGAGAAATTTAGAGCTTTTTATTTACCCATTAGTGGTGAGTTAATTAAATAAATGACACTCACTTTGTCATCAAAATTGGGAATCGAAAATTTTTCGGCGTCTTGAGAATGGTTAGAAAAATTTAAGAAGAGACACGGTTTAACAAATCATTCTCTGAGTAGTGAAAGCACTGCTGTTTCAGATTCAACTGTTAATGAACTTCTGAGCAGATCTTCCAAAATTTATTCAGAACTTTGAGTTTAGCAGCATTTTTAACTGTGATAAAAGAGGTTTATTTTACCGTCTTTTAACAAACAAAACGCTGGACTTTATAGGAGAAACGCGGTGTCATGATGGCAGACTCAGAAAACGAAGAGTGACCATGCTTTTATGTTGCGATACGGGCGGATCAGAAAAGTTACCGCCCATAGTGATTGGTAAATCCGAGAAACCCCATTGCCTCAAAAATTTAAAGAATATGTCATGTTCTTACAAAAGTAGCACCAAAGTCTTTATGGCATCGAAAAGTTTTGAGGGCTTTTTGAAAGAAATGTTCTGTTATTTATGGACAAGTGTCCCCGACCATTCTCCAGATCTCGCATCGCTGACCCATATACGAGTTATATTTTCCCTTGCAAACTGTACAAGCAGACTCCAGCCATTAGACCGTGGCATAAATATAAAAGCTGTTAAAGCGCAGTGTAGGAAATATTCGGTGAGAAGAATGTTCATATCACTAGAACAGAAAAAGAAATTCCAGAAAATTTCGATTCTAGATTAATGCCATGCATATGTTGGTTTCCTCTTAAGACTACGTAACATCGTCCAAGAGCCGACCCCACAAAATCCCAAGTCATCGATCACAAGAAAAAATCCTTTATTTTAGAGAAGAGTAGTAAAATAGGGGAATAGAATGATCCTTATCTGCCGGAAGCGGAGTAGTGCATAAGCCAAAAATTGATACGACTAGTGGTTGACTTGTAGACTTAGCATTGTGTTTGCCATACAATCAAAAGTATGAAAACATGGAAAATTGGGTGCAGGAAAACACAATGTTGTTTGAAAACACGATGACATAGGGTTTTGTGCGGTCGGCTCTTGGACTAACGCAACAATTTCTAAGTGCCTCAGAAAAGCGGGTTTTTGTTATTCAGAAGACGTCGAAATTATTCTATAACAGGAAAACGAAAGCAACATCAATGATTTTCACACAGACGAAGAAGAGTGGAACGGTATAAGCGACGATTTTCTTTCTTTTCAAGCTTTCGTGAAAGATTCATGAAAATTTAATATCAACAGAAATAAGTGATATTGAAACTGTTTTTAAAGGCGTGATATCTGAAAAAAAGATGAAGATGATGATAATGATGATGAAACTGTACCACCTTCTGCTTCTGCTTTAAGAGCCCTTGGCACTTTGAGGTGTTACTTCCAAAATTATCATGTAACCAGTGACACCAACTTTTGAAAAATATTGGGTTGGCTCAGTAATATTTTTGTAAACGTGTGAGACCGGTACGTTTTTCTTTAAAGAGTTGACATATAGTGAAAGAAAAGAATTTTAAGTTAAGCTATCATGTTATAATAAAGCTGTAATTTTATTAAATTATATTATCATGTGTTTTTTATGAAGACACTTACATTTATTGTAATGTCATGATATCATGAACATGACTACAAATTAAATTGACTGAAAGTTAAACACGGAAGAATTTGGGATTTTCATTCATTATTTTAGGAATTTTGGGTGTTAGTCGGACAATTAAAGCACATGGTTATTGACAAAATAAATTTTATTCCGAGGAGAATAATAAATAATAATGAAATAATAAATTAAAACAATGACAATTGGGTACCCTATAATTAAAAATTATTGGGAGGGCTCGGGTCCCTCGGGTCCATATAAGTTGGCCACTGGATGTAGCATCAAATACAATGACACATTTAAATGCGTTGCAAAAATTCATTGTACAAAGAAGCATAAGAAAAAGCAAGTGATTATTGATGGTTTCCTCAAACTGGACTAATTAGCATTTTTTTGTAAATACTATATCATTTTCTATCTAAAAGTAAATTTTATACTTATTGTATGTTTAAGGTAAATTTTACGGTGAAAGTGTAAAGATTTTATTTTTTAAGTACGATATACTGGTGTTACATCTTTTGTATTTTATAAAATGTTACTAATCCTAATTCTTATATTTTGTAATCTTTTCCTTTCCCATAATTTATATAAAAAATGGCTACATCAGCATTCTCTCAGTTATGCGCGGCTCACACTTATGCACGATTTTAAATCAATTTCTTCAAACGTGTGAGTGAGATATGTTTAAAGAATGTAGAAAAACGATATATAGGACCACACAAAGAATTAAATGCATGGCTGTCTATGCTAGATAAACACAAGAAGTGCAATTTCACTAGATTTAAGCGTGTTTTAGGCTTAATTAAATATGGCTAAATAGTTGGCATATATGTATGCAAAGATAGTACACAAAATATATGGCTGTACAAAAGAGTTAAAATATGCTATCGTCTATTGGGTGTAAGCTTCTGAAAGTCAAATTTCAACCTATTAGACGTTTTAACGCTTTACAACATAGATGAAAATGTTTAAGAATTTGGTTTGTCTGTCCGTACAGTAACTTCTACTAATATAGTTGGATTGCTCTGTAAAAGATTTATATTTGTAATTGATATATAATCGTATCATATTTTGTATTAATGTATTTTTGCACAGCATTGCATCAAAATATGAATATTTATAAAAATATTGATGGTACGAAAGCATCGCATTTGCCTCGTTTGATGTGCAGTTTCAAACTTGTTCATACTTAAAAACACATTAACCTATTTGTGCTCATTAGAGAATTTTTTAATACTGGCAATAGTCTGACACATAATAAAAGTTATAAAAAATAATATGGCAAAAAATGACAAAAATATAATAAAAGTTAATAAAACGTGTGTAAAATTATGCTTTTCTCAGGATTAAGTAAAATATAAATAAAAGTAATTTTTTTTTTTTTTAAATTATGCTTTTTCCAGGATTTCATAAAATGAAGTTGTCTAATAAATATAAAAAGCAATACGTACCTTTTTTAAAAAATTATTATCAAGGAGGCAAATATCTTGCAATTGAGAGAAAACAAAGACAAATGTTATAAATATTATTGCTTTTTTTATTGCAATCATCTGAAATTTCTTTAAGTCTCCAGTAACGCATATAAAGATTATCACTTGCAAATTAAGTGAGCATCAGACTTGTCTTTACTACATACGTCCATACACTTCATCTTTATTTTAAACATTGCTAATGTATTTTTATTTTCTGGTTCCATAGTGTACACGTTTTCTGTAAAAAATTATCTGAACACGGATATACGCCGTACACTTTCTGGATTTTTTTATAAGAAGCATCGTATATCCTCTGTTTCTCAAGAAAGCTGTAGTATGTACACTCTCAAGATATACGCTTAAAACAGAGCATAACAGCTCTGCTTTGAGTGTATACCGTCTGTATTGTGTACGACTACACTACTGCAAATGTGATCATTTTTTAAAAGATTATTCATGCACTAAACAGAATGCCCAATCACAGTTGTCCATTGAGTGTCTACTCATATCAAGGTTATTTCCTTCAAAAGATGCACATTTAAATGCAAGTTTTTTTCTAAACTATTGATGTTTTATAACGAATCTACCGCAATCATTTTTTTATTTCCAACGCCACTATTTGATAAAATTTTCACTAAATTGCATTCACGTTGAACTACAATATTATAAAGACCTAAACTTTACATCAGTGTTACACATAATTTTATATGGAAATATCAAATATCGTTTGTTACGAAATGTATTATTTAAAATATATAATACATGGGAAAAAATATATATATATATATATATTTTTTTTTTCTACAAAATGAGGTCAAGAAGAAACTCTGCACCGACTTTTCATTATTGATTTACAACACTTTATTTCAATATTCATGGTTGATGTGGGCCTATCAATCACAAATTAAAACGTTCTGTGTAAAAATAACGCAACGTGCCCTAATCGATGTTTCATGAAAATCTGGCATTGAATTTTTTGGAAAACAAGAGAAAAAACTGTTACATGTGCATTTAATTTTACTTTAATATTTAGATCAGAAATAGCAATGAGCAAATTATTAACAATCAAACATTAATTTGAATGGAAACGGAAATGATTAAAAATAATATTTAAAATAAAATATTTTTGTTAAATGTGACCTTAGAGGAGATATAGTGCAGAAAATTATATAAATACAATAGACTCCCTGAAATCCGGAAACCTACAATTCACACATAATTTACAAATGTGAACAAAGAAACATTCAGTTCAGATACAGACAAAATTTTACTTTTTTAGTTTTATATTAACTATATACATATTTTAATTTGTAATTCTTTTTAATATTCTTGAATTCATGTTTTTCCAAGAAGGAAGGATAAATGTATTTCTGAAAAAGTTCAAGATATTGCTAATATCACTGGCAGTCACTATCTTTTTATTAAATATATTTATGTATTAATCAAGCTTTTGGGGGTATTAAGTCTGGCTAAACCTGAAATAAAACTTCCTTATTTTCTGATTTTGATGTAAATTTGCAATGTGCCTTTATGAGGAAAGTTTTATTGAATAATTTAGGAAAAATACATTTCATAAATGAATCATTAGTCATATATTATTGATTTTTAACTTGACCTTTTTTTAATTCTTTATCATTTTTAAAAAATCTAAATTATTATTCTTTTAGTTTATTACTTAATTTAATATTTTATTATATTGTAAGCATTCATTATAACTTCGATTACATTATTTACATTCAAATTATTGTTTAAAAAATGCAAATAAAACAACGACCAGAAATCCGGAGAATTCTAAAATCATGCGCGTAACCAGGGGGGGGGGTGCCCTGGCACCCGCCCCCTTCCCCCCCCCGCTCGCGCAGACCCATGCTTGACACTTTAAAAAAATTGAAATTTATAAAAGAAAAAGGAAGTTAAATGAAAGCCAAGTTAGTTCAATCATTTAATCAAAACTAACAGTCTATGTTTTAAAATGTGATAAAAAAAAAGATCCACATTCTTTTTTTTTAAGAAAATAATTTTGTTAATCTTTTTAAAAATTAGAATACTTACTAAAATCTGTATTATTCACAGTAAGTCAAAAAGTTGGTTTTACAATCAAAATTTGATGTCTTTTGTTTATTAGATTTTTTTAACGCCGTCCTTTCTCATGCATGTTTTTGCAATTCCATAAGAATTTAGCGTAAATTCTCGACAAGGATAGAAACTATTTATATCTTTGCTTTTGTAATCTAAAGATGAGATGAGACGGGCTCGGGATCTTTCTTTCTGAAACCGGAAAATTATTTATTCACGTGTAAAGAAGATTGAATGAACTTTTTCCTTTTTAAAATTAGGTATTATTTTTCGAGTCATTTTGGTTCTATTTTTATCAAAATGAAAAGGATACTAGAAAATGTGGTTTTGTATTTTAATTTTTGATTGCTGTTTCATAATTTTTTTTTATGTTTGGGGATTGATGTCTATTGTATTTCCGGCGACGATGTATTGAAATGGCGCCAATCTAAACAAGCATAAACAATAAATTAGCTTCTTGATGGATTTTCTTTTGTTGTAGAGGATATTTTTTAATTCGATTGTTTATCATTTATTTAGTTATGTAACATTTAGAGAATGTTATCTTCATTTTTTATGTACACCAGAAGCTTCAGCTTTGAAAATTTGTTTAATTGTGCACGAATCATAATCGTTCTTCATATGAAAAAAGCACCGTGATTATTGTTTCTGTTTATCATCATGATCTTTGCCAATAATAAGAATTTACCTTTGTAAGTAAACATATTTTTCATATTATTAAATGTTCATAAATTCCATGTTAAAAAACAATCGACCAGTGTTTATTTTCCTATAAAAGTTCGGACCTTTAAAAAAAATTTACCAACGTTTTAATTTGCTTTGATTTTCAGGTTCATGTCAATCACAAGGAGATTTTATGAGAAATAAATTGTTTATAGTTAAAAATGTAAATATTTTATAGGAAATTGTAAACGTTGTTCGATTCTTCAGAATACAAATAGTAATTTCTGCAAATTTCATCCATTTACTCATTACACTACTAATATGTCCATCAAATTTTCTTATTAAAGGACAAAAAAATATGGGAATCCTTCTAAACATGAATTACGTATATTTTTATTTGATACCAAATCACTGTTTTCATAAGATTGAATTTAAATTTTTATTTAACAGTAAATTTTATGTAAATTTTTTTAAAATGAGATATCACATTTGAAATAAATTTTAAATATAATGCGGTTATTTTTTGTATTGGTCTCGGGCGTGCTTGGGCTCTGATGACATAAAAATCTTTCGGGCTCGGGTGGACGCGGGCTACGAAAAACGAGCCCGAACTCATCTCTATCTAAAGTCTAGATAGGAACAAGAAAAAATTGAAAGAAATTACAGATGTGAAATGATAATTTCACCATGTGATTGGCCTGGGTAACGGAGGGGATGGGAAGGGTTGTACAAATCTGCTTCCATTGAAAATGAGAAATAATGCTAAGCAAAATTCAAATTAATATGCAGGTTGGTTAAATTTCGTTTTTTGCGTCATATTTTGACATTCATAAAAAGAACATGTTATTATAGAGATGAGACGGTCTCATTTTTTTAACCTGAAAATTTTATTTATTCATGTGTAGAAAAGGCTGAAAGAACTTTTTTCCTCTTTAAATTGCGTACTTATTCCTTTTACAAGTTATTTTAATGATACTTTGATCAAAATGAGGGGGAGGGGGGGGAAACTAAAGTCGTCTTTTTTTATTTTATTATTTTACTGCTGTTTGAAATGAAAAATTTATGATAATTACAGATTTATGTTTACGGATATATTTGTTTTATATCTATCATATTTTATCTATGTTTATATATCTTTTTCTTATCCATTAGATTTAGTTTTGAGCAACTTCTCATCCTTTTTCACGCTATGAAAAATTGCGTTTGGGTCCTTTTTAAAAGAAGTAACACACAATTTTACCTTTCCGCAAAATAAAAACCTGTCTAAAACGGATTTCGATAGGTTTGTAGGGTTTCGTTTTATTAGGTTTGATTACATAAAATATTGTTTGTACCCAACATGTTCAGGTTAGAAAACTTGGTCACCCCCCCCCCCCCCTCGTTCAAAAAGCTGGTTACTCCTATTAAAATCCACACAACGTCTGGTCCCAGACTCTGCGGATTTAAGGGAGTCTACCGTACATGATCGTACTTTCATCTAGCTGCTGTTATTATTTAAAAATTGTTCTTCATGTTCAGCGTCACAGTTAATATTTGTAGTAATCAGAGGTGGAGTCTACTTCTGCAGTAGGTTGCGATGAACAAAAGAATCTCTACTTGCAAAGAAGACACTGTAGAAGAAATGAAATAGCAGCTTTCCTCTCCCACCATCAAAAATTGTTCCAAAATTATTTTTTGCCGCCATCTGCTCAGGGGCATAAACCATCCTTGTTGCGTAGGGGGGGGGGGGGGGTATAGACGCATAAATTTCCGACTCCAAGAATGAAAATTTCCGAGTACTAAGAAAAATAAAATATCGACTATTATATACATACGTATATGTAGGTATGTGTAGATACACACATACATATAATGTCATGTAATAAATTCGTGAAATTTTGGCGGTTTATACAAGATTGTTTTTTTTTTTTTTTTTTTTTTAAGTAGCCAAACCCAGTCAACTTGCGTGAAAATCTTGATAATAGCTGATATGAGGGAATTTAAATTGAGAACAAAGGGTGGTTGTCTTGCAGTCATATTTCTAATAAATACGATCTGAGGTAAGTGTAGCAAAGCAGTGGATTCGATAATCCAGTGATTTCTCTATCGGAAACGGGGCTAGTTTGTTGTTCTAAATCGTTTATTCATCAAACATGAAAAATTAAAATGAGTCTTACATATGAAAAAATTCATTAAGCCTTCATTCTTTGGAATGAATCTCTATGTCATACTATATGATTTTCAAACTTAATTAGAAAAAAATACAAGAGTCGTAGACAAGAGATAATGTATATCGAAATATTTAAAACAAGATAGAAATCTAAACTTTAAAGTCACTGCATCTGCTTTTTGTTAGATTCGCAGACGAGGACAGATATCGACGTAGTACACAAACGAGCCAATCAGTGAAAGGAGCACTTTTAGAGATGGGAAGCTAAGCTAATGACTCGAGAGGGGAGCGGCTTAAGGAGCCCATACCTCGTAGCGTGATGTTTTCGAAGTAGAAAGCTTAGCACTGAAAAGACGTGGGAACATAGATTCATGGAATTAACATTGGAAATAAAAATAACAAAATAGCTTTTCAACCATTCGAAAATAAAAACTAGCTTCTCTCTGAATATTATAGATTGGGCAACTGATAAATTTTTTCAAGGACTAAAAACTTTAGATTAAATAAGATGTTTATTAATATACGCGTTTTAAAATTAAAAGGAAACTCAATCGATATAAATATAAGGTAGTTATTAAAAAATGAGGTAATAAATAATATGATAGAAATTTATAATAATTTAGATGAATATTGCGAAATGAAATGTATTACACACACACATATATACTGTCAACCTTCGCCCACTATGCTAATCAATTTTTTTAAACGATTATTGAATCAAATAAAATAACACAGATAAAATTAAAATAAAACTGCATTTTCTTAACATCTAATTAATTATCCATTATTATTGTATTATTTGTATAATTTTACATTATCCTCTTTAAAGTCGATGTTGGAAATAGAATAGACAAAATAGCTCCAAAATCACTGAAGTACTGTTATTAACCATTTTTTGGTAGATTTTTTACCCTCAATTTCCCGCTCCTACCTAAAATTTGTACTTAGATATGTTGAAGAAACCTAAAACTTACCATTATCCCATTGAACATCATTTCTTGAGAATTTCCAAAATCAATAAAATATATATTTAAGTACGTTTTAGTAGATTAGTTTTTCTGAATCTCATCATTAATCTAAAACAGAAATATTAGGAAAGGATCAAAAGGGTTTCAATATCCCCCCCCCTTTTAATCCTTTTTAAGGCAGGAGAATTTCTAAAATCTCTGAAATGCATGTAAAATTATTTTTAAATTGGCTTGTTATCTTGAATTTCATGCCCCCACCTAAAACTGCTGCCAGGATATGGCCAAATGTTTTAGAATTTTTGACTCTATGTAACTCAGTGGGCAATTTCTGAAGTTCTGAAATACGTGCTTATTTTTTTAGTGGTTTTATTTTCATTAATTTCACACTTCTACGTAAAACGGCTGATGAGATATACAAAATATTCGAACATTTTTGACCTTCTTTACCTTTATAGGGGAAGAATTTCTAATATATTAAAATGCATTATTAATTACTTGTTTAGCAGATTTACTTTCTTCAATTTCACGTTCTTACCTAAAAATGATTACAGAAATATGGATCGTTGATTTATAAAACGGTGTCTAGAAAAAACCCGAATAACACAACTCGCATTGCATTTTTCTGTTTTTTTTTCATTTAGCATAATTGATACAGAAAATATTGAATTATTAAATATATACAAAAATATTCTCAGCAGTAGCAACATATAACGATTAACGATCTTAAGATTTTATGCTATATGATCATAAACTAGAATACTAATTGTTTAAGAAGAATAGAGTTAAATATTAAGAAGATTGGTTGTAAGAGGGATGTAGATTCGTGGGGATGACCATCGGGGCGTAAGCATAGTTTTGTTTTGTAACTGATTATTTGGGAAGGATTCCATTCGTCTTAGTGTTTAAAGAATTACCTGGAAAAGAAAACAATGTTCTATCTCTTTAATTTTTAGCAGTGAGTTGAAATCTTTTCAGCGTTTCTTTTATGAATAAAATTAAAATTTGATTGTTCGAGGACTTCTTTAAAAACAAAAATTTGTCAATGTTTTTTTTTAAATATTATTTAAGTTTATAATTCTTTCTAATGACATACTTTCAATCTGCATAAAAAAATTGGCGTAATCTCTGTTGTTTTTCGATTAAACAAAATGTAGTTACAATAATATGAAAAAAAATCGAATACAATTAAGAAAAAAGTCATATAGATTGAAAAATATCCAGATTAATTCTCGGTAAAAATTCAAAGTTTTGGGGTGTTTTCGATTTTAAATCATCTACTTTGATTAAAATTACATAAAATAAACAAAATTCACATTAAAAAATAGTTATTAGAAAAATAAAACCAAGATAATTTTTTGATTAAAATTAAATTCGTGTAGCTTGGAAAATATCCAGACTGATAAGAAAAAACACTAAATATTTGAAATTCATTTTTGAATTTTCATTAGAAGAAAATTAAACTTAAAATCAGTGATTTCTAACTAAATTTAAAATTAGAGAAAAGGTAGTGAAAAAGTTTCATCAATTCAATCAACATATCTTAAAATTTCCTCACCAAAATAAAAAAATTTCGACAATGCAGCAGAATCACGATATTTCGAAGTCAAAATGCACGAAAAAATTCTGAATATCAAGGTTTCTGATCAAAATATGAAGGTATTATATAATATTAACATCGCTGGTATATGTATCTAAGTATATTTTCGTCACATAGAAGTATTTGAGTTCACAATATTCGACAAATCAAAGTTTATCTGTATAATTTATCAAAAAAAGGAAATCTGAAATATTTCCCACTAAGAACAAATTTATATAAATTTTCTTTGTTCAAAATTGTTTTTTTTCTTCTAATTAAGAACTACAATAAAAAAATTCTCCAATTCATAAGTTCTCACAATTTAAAAAAAAACATTATTTTCGACTGACTTTTTCATTTTTCATATTTGTAAGTCGTTATAGGTAAATACCATTTTCCCGACTAAACATACATTTTTCCTATCGAACGGGCCCCCCAGGGGGATACCTTCTTTAGGTATTCACAGGCTTCACAACCCCGGGGCACCCGAGTGATCTTTCTCTTTTCCATTTCCTCTTACTCCTCTTGTCTTCCTTTCATCTTTGTTTCACTCTCGTTGTGGTTTCCTTTTCGGAGGTGAGAGCAATTCTGTATGAGCCGATATCATCCTGTGTATCGACTCATGGAGAATTGTAAACCACCCACGTTTTGGCAGTGCGTGGCGACCCATGTCCCTGGAAAGGGGGATCCTGGCAGTTGAGGGAAACCAACACACTGCTTTGGCCTCTGCTTCAGGTAGACGGGAGGTGCATATTGGTCCCGTATGCATCAATCGGCTGGTCAGCTGACTATGTCACTGGCTTGAGGGATCAAGTGATCGAGCAACTACTAGTCATCTCGTTAAGGGTGGAGGCTGACATAGGGTTGTCTTGTGACCGTATGGGCCCTGGTTAGCACTGTTGCACGAATGTGCATCCCCTTGTTGGGCTCGGTAGTGGGTGGTGCGGCCGAGGTTTGAACTATTTTTTTAATATGGATGGAACTACTTCTATTCATTCTAATCCTCTCCCTTGTGGAGAGCAACAAAGCGTACAGATTTCCTCAATTACTCGTTTTTTGTCATTAAACGTACCGATAGTCTCTCTAATAACTCCTTTAAAAATACTTCACCATTTCTAATTGCAAAAACATTCCAGTCTGTCTTGGGGGATGGTCATTCTATTAAAAAATTAGAATCTGGAGATTTACTAGTTGAGGTTTCCACGGCTAAACAATCGCAACATCTCTCCAATTGCTCTACAATAGGCACTTTTTCCGTCTCTGTACAAATACATAAAACTCTAAATACAAGTCGTGGTGTCATATCTGAACCTGATCTCTTATTCTCTACTAAAGATGAACTGTTAGAAAATTTAAAAAGCGAAAATGTCATAGATGTACGCCATATTACTATCCGTCGCAATGAACAAGTACTACCAACAAAACATATTATTTTAACGTTCAATAGCCCTACCTTACCAACTAAAATTAAAGCTGGCTATTTAAGCTGTCCAGTTCGACCATATATACCAAACCCTCTCCGTTGCTTTAAATGCCAACGTTACGGTCATACTAACGGTACATGTCGTGGATCTCTTACCTGCGCTCGTTGTGCAGAGGTCGGCCACGACAATAAATCCTGTGAAAAACCCGAACGTTGCGCAAACTGTAAAGGTGATCATACAGCCTATTCTCGCACTTGTCCTAATTGGAGCTGTGAAAAAGAAATAATTACGATAAAAATTACTCAAAATTTGTCTTACTCCGATGCCCGCAAACTTGTTGAATCCAGAACACCATCCGTTGGAATTTCCTATTCCAGTTTACTTAAGAACCAATCAAAATCCTTAAGACACATAAGTACACAAACTGATTTCCAATTTCCACCCAGTAAATCAACCGTAACACAATCAACTAGTACTCTAATTAAAGAATCCCGTGATGTCTGTCTCCCTACTAAAATGTCTGGAAGCTCACGATTAGTGCGCTGACTACCCTCCAAAGAACCAGTTAAAATAATTGACCTAAAGAAACGACGACAGAAATTAAATGCTCAATCTAAAGGACCATCTGAACTCCAAAGTAATACCAAACCTGGAACCAGTACAAAAATACCGCTAAAGTCTAACACAGTCCTAAATCAGAATATGAAAGTAAAATCACAGGCACAAACTTTAAAAAAGAAAACCATAACTCCAGCCTCTTCACAGTGGAAGACTGTGGTGAGAGGAAAGAAAAATACCACTATTAACCCATTTCTAAAAAAAACGTTAAAGATCCAAAGCAGCTGCAGCAATACATGGAAGAGGCTATGGAGTCCGAGTCATATAGCAATGACTCGGGCGCCGATGACGATAATACAATGTTGCAAGAATTTGAGCCGAATTGATTTCACGCTGTGTTTTTATTAGCATTCTTATCTTATTACATCCTGCCATTTTACTAATTGCGCAGATTTTAACTAAGTATAAATACATTTTTTAATTATTTACATTTTACTCTCACTGACTGGTTTTAATTACTTTTTAACTGCATGTATCATCAAATTTCATTTATTGATTTTTAAATCCTTGTTTCTGTAGCACTAGTAGGTCATCCTTTTTACTGTATTTTAACAATTTTTAGAGTTTTTACAGTTTTAAACATCTTTTATTTTTTTAACTATGGCTTTTAGTCTTTTAAATTGATTTTTGTTGTATATTTATGTTATTAATGTTTTTATTTATTTACATTGATTTTATTAACTTATTATTTTTCTTTATTTGACTTTGTCTTGTCGCAGCATGTCCCAAAAGGGACCTTGCGCCATAAAACCCTATTCAACCAACCAACCAACCAACCTATCGAACGGGAATTTTTCCGACTAATTTTTCTTTTTTCCAATTTGTAAGTTATTGTAGTAAATAACTTTTTTCCGATTAACTCTTTATGTCCCAGAGCAGTGAAATTGTTACCTTCCTTAGAATCCCGGAAAGCCGCCCGACATTTCACCCCCCATGAAAAGTGAGGCGGCTTGCTTTAGCTATTCATAAGAACGTGTATGGTTCAACCCTTTTGCTGTAGCATCTGCCCCAAGAAGAACCTATTGTTATACCTTTTGTTATCCATTTCCCCCTTAATCCCAATAACCATAAATCCAAAAGCTTTGCTTTCTCGTAATCTTCGTCTAAACGGAGTGACAAATTATTTTTAGACTTAAGAGTATGTTTATGACATCTCAGCTAAATAATCATAAGATAAAGGATTTTTTTTAATTCTTTGTTATATAAACAAAACTTTTACTTGTAAATTAAAAAATTAGTAAAAAAAAGAATATATATTTTAAATTTTAAAATTTATCTTCGATACATTTTTCGGAAAAATAAAAATATTTAATGCATTTGTAAACCATTTATACAACATACTCTTACAGAATATGTATTTTTTTTTTCAAATAAAATTATATGTTGAAAAATGTTAAATAATGTAATACTTGTACATTAATTTAAATTGTGATAAATTATTTTATAAATATTCATATGTTTTATTTTTTTTCACTTTATTGATGCCATTATTTCTAGGTAACTTCCCTTTCTATAACAATGGATACATAATATTTAATAAATTATTCGGTCAATTAAATTAATTTATTAACTTATTTAAAAAAGCAATGTAAAAAAATAATCATTATTTGAAAATATTCGTCTACTTATAATTTTCATTGGCGAAGGTAATTTAAAAAGTCATTCTCCAGTTGGGAGCCGTTCAAGTATTACGTAAGGAATATGGAAAATGGGGGAGGGGGGGTTGTACATGATCTGCTTGTTTCCGACAAGGGGGAGACAAAGTTACAACAGTTCTTATTTAAGCTTTTGATAATGAAGCAACTATAATGCAATAATCATAAACAAACAAATCATGATTGGAAATAAGCGTTTTAATTATACTAATTAACCATTATTTACCTTACACTAAAACTTTTTTTTAGTATCACAATTTAAGGTATGGCTATTCGTAAAAATTTATAGAGTTAATAATGTAATTTATTAATTTCTTCGAAAAAGTGTTATGTGCAAAATATTATAAAGTATTATATAATTAAAAGAAGGGAAGAGGGGAGATCAAGTTTTTTTTTTCTTTTTTTCTTTTGTAAGGAAGGAGGAAAGATATAAAATGAATAAGAGGAAAATGGAAAATCTTACATAATCAAAAGAAGGGGGGGATCAAGAATTTGTTTTTTTTCTATTAAGAAAGGGGGAGAGATACAAAATGAATAAGTGGAAAATGGCAAATGGGGGGGGGGGGTTGTACATAATCTGCTTGTTTCCGACAAGAGGGAGCCAGAGTTACAACTGTTATTATTTAAGCTTTTGACAATGAAGCAACTATAATGCAATAACATTATGGCTATTTATATAAATTAATACTGTGATTTATTGGTAATTGATTTTTTCGTGGAAAAAGTGTTATGTACAAAACATTATAAAATCTAACAAAATCAAGAAGGAAAAAAAAAGGGATCAAGTTTTTTTTTTTTTTTTTTTTTTTTTTTTAAGAAAGGAGGAGTGATACAAAATATTTAAAAATGAAAATCACTAAAAATGCTCGTGCAATACTTGAATAGCCACTTGACTAATTCATAAGTTTAAGAATTTAGATAATTTTTAATTCAAAATTTAATAAGGTATAATCATCAATATATATACAAATTACAAGAGGTTTTCCAAAATTTAAATCTGGTGGTATTAAAACAGATAACCAAAATTTCATGTGTCCATACCAACACTTATGATTTAATCGCTGTATTTAATAAATTACTGTAAAAAAAGGATGTTTAAAATTTAAATAATTAATTGTAAGAATTAAGCTGTTAAATGTTTATCCATTCCTGAGATTCGATGTTATAAATTGATTTGATAATAAGATTTCTTTAATAATTTTATGCCTTATTACTTGAATATTAAAAAAGGGGGAGGGGATTACATAAGAAGCGCAGAATAGAAGCAAATATTTTCATTACTTAGAAAGAATATTTCAGTACTTAGAAGTAAAACCATTCATCTTTGGATCCGGTTAGAACCGATTATAAAAATTGTTCTTTTAATAAGAAAAAAAAGAAAAAGAAAACTATAATCAAAATTGAAAGCGTTCAAACGCACAATAATATATACCGATCTTAAATATTTTGTGAAAAAATAAAATAAAATAAAATGCGAGTTTGGTATTTGTTTAGATTTCTTCCATTGGTTTAACAACAGCGCTCAAGTTTCCCCACGTGACTGATATATATTCTTAAGTGAAAATAATTTTTTAAACTTTTTATTATATACTTTCATTTTTCTTGAAAATAATTTCATTTATCTACCAATGTATATATAAATTAATATAAATATATATAAATCATTATTTTATTATTATTGTACATTTTTTATTATTCAGTTTTCTAATGTTTTACAATCTATACAGTAATATTATTAAAATAAGGACAAAATAAAAACTAATTACTAAAAACAAATGACAGAGATCTAAGTAATAACTGACAAAATCATGATTTGTACTACTCGACAGACGGTCTTCCTACCTAAAATAAACCTATTGTATTTGTGTATGTTGAACGGCACCTATTCCCATTGTGTTCCTATCTACTGTCCATTAAGCGGAATAAACAGCCACGCCCGATCCATGTTCAACAACTTACACTTCACAAAAGAGAGGGGAGAAAAAGTCAGGCCGTCTTTCGGCCGTTATGGGTTTCTAAGGAGGCGGGCGGTCTCAGGCGTTTTGGGATCTAAAGGGTTAAACGAACAATTTTCCAATTTGTAAATCCTTATAGGTAAATACCATTTTTAAGACTAAACGTACATTTTCCCTAACGAACGGGAATTTTTCAAACTAAACGGACATTTTCCCGACTGATTGTTTTCGTTTGTAAATTTTTATAGATAAATACCATTTTTTCCCAACTAAACATACATTTTTCCTATCGAACGGTAATTTTTTCGAATGAATTTTTTCGTTTTTCCAATTTGTAATTCATTATAGTAAATAACAAATAACTTTTTTCCGACTAAACAAACATTTTTCCAATTTGTAAGTACTTACAGGTAAATACCGTTTTTAAGACTAAACGTACATTTTCCCTATCGAATGGAAATTTTTCCGACTGATATTTTCATTTTTCCAATTTCTAAGTTTTTATATAACATAACATTTTTCCGACTGATTTTTTTCGTTTTTCCAACTTATAATTTTTTATAGATAAAAACCATTTTTTCCCGACTGATTTTCTCGAGGGTGGTGCCGCACCCCATACCCCCCGGGATTTACGCCCCACCATCTGCTAGGATTTCGTTGTTGACTTGCATTCAGAGAAACGGATCTGTGCATGAGACACAGACTTCTCATATACAGGAATAAGATATAGCAACCTTTTCTTGAAGCATTGACCCAACTCCTCACCATCACGGGAAGGTGGACAGACTGCACGCCAAGCCGGTTTCCCCTGCCGATCCCACCTGCTACAAAGACTCTTCTTTTGTTATAAGAATGAAAGCAGAGATTTGCCCATAACTGATCACACTGCCGAAAAAAGTCACCCTTTTGGCGATGAAATCTTGGAGGTGAATGTGCTTCAAGAATGTAAGAAGAGAACAAAAAATTCCGTTATCTAACCCATTCCCCAACTAAGGCACAGAGCGGTCCTTAGGGGAGTGCGAAAAATGCTACCGTACAGGGCCTCGCGCTAGACAAACAGAAAAAAAAAATAATTGAACTTTAAAAGCATCTAAACATTTTTTTAATTGCTGCAAGTTATTTATTTTATGATTAAATTTAGATATTTTAAAATGGTTATGTATAAAATGTAAAACTTTTATCAATCAAAAGTTAAGCGGGGATATTCGACAGCAAAAAATGTTCCTTGTAGTCGTTTAGCATCCGTAGTTTAGTTCTGTGAACATGCTGCAGCATTGTTACAGAAAATGTGGAGTAAAATTTTCCAATTTTATTCCACATATTCATGGGGGTCCAAGAAAATGTAAGGGGAGGGGCTCATTTTTTTTTTCTTTTTCTCTGACAAATGCACACACAAACATATTTTAAGCACTATGTTTCTTACTAAGCGGTTTGTAATAGCTTCATTTTATGCTAAGATTTTATCTTAGAATGCAGGATGAAAAATTCGAGGGTACAGATAGAGCAAAATTATACATCTTCTTAGCTTCATATATGCAAAAAGGTTGTACGAGTGAAACACTAATTTGCACTTTATGTATAAATGCTGCAATTTAGAACTTCTGCAAAACATGGGCCTCAAAACTTAATTTCGATTTTTTTAACGGAATTTCATTTGGATTTTCGGAACAGAAATTCCTTTAATGACTTTGGAATCTTTTCCAGAGAAGGCTCAAAATGTTTTAGGGGGGGGGGAATGATCCCTCCCTGGCACCCCCCCTAGTTATGTCCTTGATTGACTCTAGAAAGAAAATGCCTCGCAAAAGTTCGCGCACCCGGCCTCGCCTTTGCTAGGGACGGCTCTGCTAAGGCATAAGCCGATCTGAAGCGTTTTCTTTCATACCTACTAACTATGCTTGTGCAAATTGCTTGTTATACTCCGTGTGCTTTTCGTTTTCAGTTACGGAAGAGCAACAACGTACCAAGTAAGCTAATATCAACGTTATCCTTTCGTTATATAGCATTTAATTTGTGTCAAAATATTAGACCCCTCCCCCCTGGTTTCTCAAGAAATAAGAAACGTTCCATAAAATCCACTGAATCTGAGACTAAGAAGTCACTATCCTAGAATATATAATAAAATAATCAAAATCTATGGTTACAAAAGTTGTCGCTTTTCCTGTAAGTTATGATACTTAAAATGTAATGAAATTTAGGATAAATTTATAAAATATAATGAAATGTAGGGTAGTTTTTTTATTATAATCCTGATGAGAAAAGCAAAATTTTAAAGCACTTACCAATCTTTACTTGTATTTCAAAAGTCATCACACAGAAATTATTTTTAAATTAACGACTAGTGCATGCAAGACACTTACACACACAATTTTTTTTTTCAATATTACGGGTAAGTCAGGAGAACATTACCTTAATAAAACTACTACTTTCAGTTTAAATATTGATAAGAAAATCAATTTTACCATCAAAGAACTTTATTTTGAGAAATCAGGTTTAACAAAGGTTTTTTTTCATTTAAATACTGTCTATCATTATAAAAACTTACCAGCTTATAACTGAAAAAAATACAGATATGTAATATTTTCCAGATAATATAAAGAATGATAAAAATAAAATTCTGTTTGCCATGACTCATGGTATAATTCCTGATGTGCTGATTTACTGGTTTAGTAGGCAAACTTTTGTGTGTCACTGTTCTTTTTTGCGCACTGTAATGAATGGAAAGAATTATTTCTTTATTTCTGGAGTATGCTACGATTAGTTAACTGCAATTAACAAATTTTAGGAGCAAAATGTAACACATAGATAGTTTTTTTTAGTTTATTTTTTTATCGCACATGATATTTTTCTAGGCAGTAAGAATTAAAAGATGCATCATTTAACAAATCTTTTGAAACAATATCTTGATACATCTCTCTCACACAAAAGATTTCTGTTCAGAATGAATTAAAAGATGTTTGCTTAAAACATACTTCCGAGTAAATTTCTTGCTGCATATGTCACACTCAAAAGGTTTCTCACCAGTATGACTTAACAGATGCCTGCTTAAATGGCCCTTTTGAGAAAATTTCTTGTTGCATACCTCACACTCAAAAGGTTTTGCACCAGTATGACTTAACAGATGGCTGTTTAAACTACTCTTTTGAGATAATTTCTTGTTGCATATGTCACACTCAAAAGGTTTCTCACCAGTATGAATTAACAGATGACTACTTAAATGGCCCTTTAGAGAGAATTTCTTGTTGCATATTTCACATAGAAAAGATTTCTCACCAGTATGAAATAACAGATGGCTGTTTAAAGTACTCCTCTGAAAGAATTTCTTGTTGCATATCTCACATACAAATGATTTTGAATCAGTATGACTTAACAGATGGCTGTTTAAACTACTCCTTTGAGAAAATTTCTTGTTGCATATGTGACACTCAAAAGGTTTCTCACCAGTATGAATTAACAGATGACTACTTAAACTGCTGTTTTGGGAGAATTTCTTATTACATACCTCACACTCAAAAGGTTTCGCACCAGTATGACTTAACAGATGGCTGTTTAAACTACTCTTTTGAGAGAATTTCTTGTTGCATATGTCACACTTAAAAGGTTTCTTACCAGTATGAATTAAGAGATGACTACTTAAACTGCCTTTTTCTGAGAATTTCTTATTGCATACCTCACACACATACGGTTTTTCACCAGTATGAATTAATAGGTGTCTACTTAAATTATACTTGCGGGACAATTTCTTGTTGCATACCTCACATACAAAAGATTTTGCACCAGTATGACTTAACAGATGGCTGCTTAAACTGCTGTTATGGGAGAATTTCTTGTTACATATATCACACACAAATGGTTTCTCACACGTATGAGTTAACAGATTGCTGCCTAAATGGTCCTTTTTCAGAGAATTTCTTGTTGAATACATCATACAAAAAAGACTGTTTTGGGAGAATTTCTTGCATAACTTACAAATAAAAGTTTTTCCTGGCTGTGAGTTAGAAGCTGCTTTTTCAAAAATTCTGATACGAAATAATTTGCTGCATTTGTTTTACACATTGAAGATAGTTTGAGTAATATGATGCGTAAGATTAATGGTTTTATGCATCTGCAAGAAAATAAAATTAATATTAGTTTTTACATTTCATTTAACAATCTTCAATTGATCGATTTTTTAACAATCTGAAATCCAAAGCTTAAATTGAACCTAATCCACATACTAACTACTAAACTTGGAGATTGGTCTAAAACTGTTTCGAACCACTTAAAAGTAAATTGCGTTTGAAGTAAAATGACACAAATGAATATTATTTTTTATACAAGTCATTATTTTTTAAAAAGTGTTAATCAATCACAAATAAAATTGTTTAAAAAAAATTAGCACCCTGGAAGTTCACGACCAGGTATCGGAAAAAACTAGCGAGGCCAAATAGGATACAAAAAATGGCAGAACATGAAACTGAGAAACCCAGAAGGATTATGGCTGTGTTAGACAACTGTAATCAGACTATTGTTTCCAACGTAAACTATATTTGTTGCGTGTGCTTGTTATATCACTAGTTCCTTTAGCTAAAACAGAATGTTGTTTTTTTTTAATATTAACCAGCAAACAGTTAAATATAAATCAGAAATTTCTTTAAAATAAACTAAATTGATAACCCAACATTTATAATTTTTGCTTAAACAGTTTTAAGTAAAAATTCTGATGTAGAATCCTTACTAATATTATAAATCGGAAAGTGAGTTTGTTTGTTTGTTTGTTTGTTCCGCTTTCACGCCGTAACTACTGAACCGATTGCTTTGAAATTTTGCAGACGTAAAGTTAGAAGTCCGGATTAAATAATAGGGTAATTTTTTATTATTTTATTCAAATATTTTCCTTAATAATTCAAAGTTTAATTATTTTTCATACAAAATCAATAGGCATTTTTCAGATAAAATTTAACCATTTTCCTTTCCTGTTGCCAAGAAAATAAAAAATTGGAATAATAATTTTTCAGCGGCAATGAATTTTAATAGAAAACTTCCATACGAAAAACTATAATAAAATAATTTAAAAGAAAATAAATATGATGTCATGTTTGAAATAAAAATAAAAGGTGTATTTTTTATAATACATTTAACAAGGATATTTGTTTAGTTAATGGGAATTTTTGTGTAAAATACGGTGACATAAATTAAAAGTAAAAAGAATGAAAAAGAATTATATTTTTAATAAAATGGTTCACTCATGAAAATGTGACGTCATGGTTGAAATAAAACAGGTACTTTATAGCAGTCGTTAAAAATCCAAGGGGTATGAATATCAGTAGCTAATGGAGCGAGATAAATAATGACGTCATATTTAAAATGAATCAGAAATATTTTTTACTTATACTAATTAATAAGTTATAAGTTACATACAAATGAATATTTTTATTCAAAACTCATAATTATCAATGGAAGAAATTTTTTGTGGGGAAAAAGTGGAAAATAAAATCACTGATTAATATATTTTTGGCTCGATTTTTTAACACTTTCGAACAAAGTTGAAAAGTTATTATGCTTTCGGTTTGTCTGTCTGTCTGGTCGCTTTCTAACTTTCGTAAATATACTCCGATTTCCATGAAATTTTTGGACGTTCTTAACGTTTACCTAGCACGAATATCTATTGAAAATAAAGTTTCTACCATGATTAGTTTATTTACAGGGATAATCAAAAAATTTCCTTATATTACGGCATTATGGGGAAAAATCGTTTTAATTAAATTTAACGATGTTACAGCCTGTAGAACATATTCAAATTTATATGCATTTACAAAGTGCACTAAAATATGCATTTTATAAAGTATGTAATGAAAAGGGCACTTACTATTCATTTACAGGGTCAGACAGAAGAATTCCATTGCATAGGAATAAAGGGAGGAACAGTTTCCGACATATTTTAATTATGGTAAACGATTTCGTGTATAATCAAATTGATATATATTGCTGAGGCTTAATGTAAGTTATTTCATGCATAATACGAAGTGCATAGCATTTACAGGGACACACAAAAGATTTCAAATATTATATATTCTATCCGAAGTACTGTATATCATGGATGATGACTGTTGCATGGATGAAATGCATTTTGAATTATGATATGTGCTTTTAAGTTTCGCTAAATGTATGCATATTAAATGGAGAGTATAAATGGTAATAGTATAAATAGTTAAATTTAGATATACAGGGTTACACAAAAGATCTCGGAAAGGTTACTGAATATGAGCGTAATTTACTTAAAGGTGGTTTTTAAATAAAATATGCATTTTTATTTTGAACTGCATTTAGTAAACTAAGAAATGTTTGTTGTATATATATAAAATGATAAACAGGGTCCCGCAAAGAACTGGATACAATGTTGTCTTCGGATGATAATTTCTGAAAATGTAATTTAGGTAGTAATAAGAAATATTTTTGTTTGAAATAAATTTTAGAAAGATACTTTCGTGTATTAAAGGCACTTGGAAAACTACAGGGCTGAACAAAAGAATTCAAGAATGTTTCTATCTATTAGTATTAATCGCTGAAAGGAAAATTTTGACCAGCAAACAAATTAGCAAATAGGGATTATCAAAAGTTTTTTTTTATCATAAATTCACGATAAAAAGTTAATTACACATGCTTTTCATCATCGAAATTTTTTGCTTGATTGATCAATTATTTCTTCTTTAAATGTTATGTGAACGAAGTCACGGGTAACTGCATGTATTTTAATAAAATTCAGTAACATTTTCGGTAATTCTAGGGTAGTTCCTAATTTTCCAGTATACGAATGTTTATGTTGCACGAAACTTGACTAAAATACATTTAACTTTTCAATATAGGCTCAATTTTTTAGACAATAGTGTTTGTAAAATCTCTGGTTTATCATCATGTAGCTTCGTTCTATTACGAGCTACAATTATGGAGATAAATCTAACTGCATTTTATATGTGCTATTTTTTTTAAATTAAGAAATATAAGTGAAATGAAGAAATAGATATAAATAAATATTCTTAAAGTTACTCAAAATACTTCTGTTACGCAAAGTCACACAGTTAATCTTGTCAAGTTGTGATTGCAAGGAGATCGGGGAAAAATAACCATTTTAGACTTCCATTAAAAGAAGTGTAATCAATTATATTCTTAAGATACTTTGTCTAAATGAGACCAATTTTCGTTTCTTCAGTACCCTGAAACTTTTCCATTTGAGACAGGATTACATTGTAAAAAAATTTCCCTTTTATAGGTTTCACTGTGTTGACATATAATGATGTCATATATTATTATGTTTGAACTTACATTGTAGAAAGATTCTGCTTTTACAGGTTTCAGTGTATTCATAAGCACCTGTTAAAACGTTTTAAGTTGGAAATGCTAATAAATGATGAAAAATTACTTACAACCATATTTTCAGAAAATTGTAATTGCATGGCAATCCATATCATGACCATGTATTGCTTCTGTTTAAGGCAGGTTTCTGTTAAAGATAATCATCATTTTGGCAGGTTTTTACTAAAACCTGCCAAAATGATGATTATCATATTCATATAGGGGAGACTGGTACACAGTGGATTTTTTACATTTTTTTCTTTTTCATGGAAAGTCTTAACTACCTAAAAATATTCTTGAATATTCCTTAAGTAATTTTACATGCCTCAGAATTTTTTCAAAACATAGTTTCAAATACATTTTTTTTTAATTTAATTATTTGTATACGTTCATAAAGTGGACCAGTGTGTCCTAGAAGCAGGGTACACTGGTCCACCCTCTGGGGTACATGGTCCTCTATTAAGCATTATTTGAATTACATTATAAATTTGTTTACCCCTTAATTTCCCCCTATATTAGCGCACCCACAAGGGGAAATACGGTGGCTGAAGCCCTATCGAAAACCACAAGCTTAATCTATTTAATGTTTTCTAAAATTATGTAAGTTTACTTTTATTATTTTTAGTAGCTTCTGCAGAATAGAATTTTTGAAAAATAGTAATCTTTTCACAACTTTTTGTTGTCTATGAATTTTTCTATAAAATTTGAAAAATTCAACATTTTTAATATTCAAAACTAAAAACACTGTTTTCGTTTTGTTAAACAGAGACGTTAAGCTCCTCCCACAGGTTTTGCTAATTGCCCCGCTCCCCTTCCACAACCCAGTCTTCTTTCTGTAACAAATCAATAGAAAAAATGTATGTCCTATCTTATGCATTTTTAATAAAATGTAAAAAAAAATCGGACCGAGCTCGTCTGACATTCCTGGCCAGCTTAGGAAAATACCGACCTCTAAAATATGCTAGCCCCCTCCAAATCTTAATCCTGGGTGCACCAATTTCCCTCCATATCTCAAAAATAACATAATAATGCAATTTTTTCAAGTAAAATTTTCAAACTAAACAAAACAGAAAAATTAACAAAAAGGGTATATTATATTTTTTAAATAACAACAGATTGATACAGTAACATTGAAAATCAGGTGAAGTTATTAAATAAAATAAAGTCATCTTTACGAAAACTTGAAAATGAAACTTATAACAATGATACAAACAACAGATTAGTAACCATAAAGTTTTGATTCCAAATATGTTTTATGTTATTTCTAAAATGATTAACGAAATTTTAGAAAATGCTGGAAATTGTTTTATTAATAACTGATTACAATTGGTAAAATACTTGTATTGCATTAAAAGCATTAAATACATAAAAAATATTTCTTTCTATGATACATAGACATTTTTCTTTGTTTACTTTATTTTACAGTTAAATGATTATTTTAAAACTATATTTATTTGTACAGAATAAGCAATTATTAAATATTTTGATAATTCAGCAGTACATTAACATTATGGTCCATTGTGCCCTATGTTGAAGTTCTATCCATTCTCATAAAATTATTACTTAAAGCTTTCTTTTTAGCATATTAACTTTAATATTATATTAAAACGGGATCTTACTTTAATAAATAGGCTGTTTTTGCTTATTTAATTAATAATAAATAAAAAAACAATGATTAAAAATTTTATTTTAGAATCTCTAACAACCAATCAGGATCAAATAAATTACTATGAGATAACAATCTGTTTTAAAGGCTAAAAATAATCAATTCAGTGCTTTAATCATTAGTCTAAAATAAAATCCTTAAAAATTTAAAAATAAATAATATATAAGGGCTGGTCATCTGTGTACTTAGGTCCAATGTAACTCTCTTCCCACCATATATCATGAAAAGTATATTTATATAAATGAGGCAAAACTTGTAAAAAATTTATCTGCCTATAACGGAATGTTACTATAAATGGAAATATTCCATAGTCAGTCCATATCTTTACAGATACTAACACAATAAACCTGTTTAAAGCGGAAGTTTTCACAAAACTTTGGGATTTGATCTTGGCAAGTTTTACTATACATATATATAACATGAATGGAAATTCTGGATCCAACCCAAAAAGAAATCCAGGCAACACTTTTGAAAATAAGAATTTTTTAATTATTTTCAGCAGACTCCCTTAAAACTGCAACCCTTAAATCCAAAACTTTCTAAAATATGCACATAATTTACAGATGAAAGAATCAGTTCAGGCATAATAGCGAAATTTGATTTTTTTAGTTGTATATCAATTCCATATACATTTTAATTTATAATTTTTGTTAACATTACTGAATTCATGTTTTTCATGAAAGGAAGAATAAATTTATTTCTGAAAAAATTCGAGACATTGCTGATATCATTGATAATCACAATCTTCGTATCAAATATATTTAGGCATAAATCAAGCTTTTTTTTGGTTATTAAGTCTGGCTAAACCTGAAATAAAACTTCCCTATTTAACAATTTTGATGGGGATCAGTAATGTACTTTTATGAGGCAAGTTTCATTGAATAATTAAGGAAAAATGCATTTCATCTTTACAATGAATATTTAATCATACATTATTAACAATTACTGTATTTACTCGTGTATAGGGCGCACACATGAAAAAGGTGCATCCCTACTTTACAAGTAAAAATGGCGATTTCTTAAAATCTCGTATATAACACGTACCATAAATTTGATACGCTAATGAAGAATGACCAAATGAATTTCAGTTAAAAAAAAAAAAAAAAAAGTCGAAACAAACATTACACTAGACCTGAAAACAAGACGAAAATGCATTTTTAAACTTCGGGTTGTAAGAGAATGACAGGAAATAGGAATGAGTGACGGTAAAGAGAATTGCTAATTCGCATTTAGATAATGTCACTAGTTCTGTTGTATAAAAAACTGCAAGGAATGAAATAAATATGCAGTAATACTTCAATTAGTAAGTAACATTTTCAGAGTTTTAATATCTTATTTGAATAATTTCTTGTTTATATGTATATCGTTCAACTGCATCCAATAGTAAAAAAAATATTCCGTGTATAAGCCGCACCTAGGAGCTTTGCCCTAGTTTTTGGGAAAAAAGTGTGCCTTATACACAAGTAAATACGGTAACTGGATTTTGCTTTTGTTAATTTAATCATTTTAAAAAAAATTATCTAAATTTTTATTATTTTAATTTATTACATATTTTACTGTTTCATTATATTGCAACCATTAATTATAGTTTTAAATGCATCATTAATTACATTCAAATTACTGTTTAAAAAATGTAAATAAAGCAATGACCAGAAATCCACAAAACCCCCGGTCCCAATCTGTGCGGATATGGGGGATTCTACTGTATTTGCTTTTTTTAAGCATGATTAAATCTCCATATTGTTGATTCAAAATAGTTTTAAAAAAGCATTTCTGTTAGGGATAAAACTATAAATCATGTAATATGTATTTTGTTTTTAACAAATATGTGTGTGTGTGGGGGGGGGGGGAGTTAAGATTAAATTTAAAAGAAAATGGCATCAAGGAAGTATCTTATTCTTCCTTATTAAATTGTTTTCCTTTATAAATTTACAAAAGCGTTATTTTATATGTAACTAAAGTGTAAAAACTGGATACTGTAGACTCCCTCAAATCAGCATAGCTAGGCACCAGAGGTTGCACAGATTTTAGAATTTTGCAGGTTTCTGGTTATTGCTTTATTTATATCTTTTTTTAATTTGAATGTAATTAATAAGGCAATCAAAACTATAACGATTGCTTACAATGTAATATAATATTGAAATAAACAATAAATTAAAATAATAAAAATTTAGATAAATTTCAAAATTATCAAAATATTAAATGCAAAAGTCAAATTTATAATAATCAATGTATGTTTAAATATTCATTATAAAGATGAAATGCATTTTTCCTAAATTGTTCAGTGAAACTTGCCTCATAAAGGCACATTACTGATTATCATCAGAATCATAAAATAAGGAAGTTTTTTTTAGGTTTTTCCAGACTTAATAACCAAAAAAGCTTGATTGATTAATACATAAATATATTTTGTAACATGATTGTTAATACCAGTGATATCAACAATATCTTGAATTTTTTCAGAAAATAATTTATTCTTTTTCATGAAAAAACATCAATTAAATAATAGTAACAAAAGTTACAAATTAAAATATATATGGAAATGATATAACAACAAAAAATTCAAATTTTGTCCCTATATCTGAACTGAATGTTTCATTGTTTACATCCATAAATTATGTGCAGATTTTAGAGAATTGAGGACATTAGGCTTTTGGATTTTAGGGAGTCTACTGTAGTAAACTTAGAATACATATTGCATAGTATCTTTCCACTTGAAATTTTTTTAAAAATATTATTAATAAATTATATAATAATTTCATAGTGAAAATAATAAAAACATAGTTCAGTGTATTTGAATAAATACCTGTACTTGTATACTCACATTGAATCAAACTTAGTATTAATTCTATTGATATTGTCCATTTTAAATATAAATTTAAAGCATATGTAGAAACAATTACTGAAAATACATTTTTAATTATAATATAACAATCTACAAAAAATTATCTACATGCAACTACTTTATCTTTTAATGTATGATTTACTTCAATGTCTTAATTATTTAATCATATATTTTTGTACTACAGTCAAGGATCGATAATTTGCAATTTTCTACATTTCCCATCTTTACAAATGTAAACAATGAAATAAACAACTAAGAAAATTTACAAATTCATGATCTAAAAATGATTTTTAAAGCAATTAATTAAAAAAAATCATAATAAGACATCTATTTCTTTATAATATAGCACTTTATTTTATTAACAGTAAAAAAGAAACTGTATTATAGACCATATGTATGTTTATTTAAATGCACATATATGCATATCAATTTTTTAATAAAATAACTTTAAAAAGGCATTTTTTGAGATAGCATATTAGATTAATTATTAGATTTCATATTTATCTTTTCATATTATACTGATTATAGAATTAAAATGCTCTCTAGTAATGATAAAATGATGTATAATCCATAATACTCTATAATCCACAATATTCCATAATCCACACAACCTTTGGCCCCCAGCTTGTGCGGATTATAGAACTTTGACTGTATCGTAAAATACCGTTAATCCGCCTCCCCCAAACGTGATGAAAAATCGTACAATAGTTAGAGGGGGGCGCTTACACGGGATTTTTCCACGATTATTGAACAAAATTTACAGGAATGAATCATGATGAAATGAACGATTCGTTGAATGAATCATGAATTTTGATACTTGAAAAAATTTGGGTTAAAAAAAAAACGTAAATTCTGTCGGAAAAAGGAGACATTTCTAAAAAAAAGCCAAAATAAGCATGAAATCAATTAAAAAATCTCGAAAAAACATACATTTCATCAAAGATTCATGATTCATTCATTTCATAATGATCCATCCCATTCTCAATCACCTTTGAGAATGGGGAGAGAGGGTGCTTTCTCGGGATTTTTTGAAAATTTCGAATTCTTTATAAAGTGGGGAGGGGGCGTTTGATCAGGAAGGGCGGATTAATGGTATTTTATGGTATTACAGCAGTGTAACCTGTGAAAGAATTCCATATCCCGTTCTGCTTGTTTTGGTGATAAATGTTTCGATGTGATTGTTGTGTTCTTCAGCATTGGAGTTTGATTTTTTTTATTATTGAAGCCACTAGTGAATAAATAAAAACTTTGTATACATATTGTCATAATATTTTTTTTTTCAAATTTACAAATTTCTGGCTTTTATTTTCAGATGTAATGTAGATATCTATATATCTAAACATTTGTAATATAATTTTATGTTCTAATTTTGCATGCATAATAAATGTATAAAATATGGAATACATAAAACAATAAGAAAATATAATTGCATATAGTATATTCATTTATATGTCTGTATAAAATATGCATATATATATAGTAAGTTATATCAACAAATGGAGATACAATAAGGATTTATCAATGGAAAACAAGTCAGATGAAGTCTTTTGTTGTTATCTGTACTTAAAATGGCTAAAATCAGTTTCATGCAATTACCCATATGAAAGCAAAATTAGAGAATCTGTCAAAACCATTGTATGAGAAAATAAACTTTGTAACGATAATTTATCCTACAATATACCAAAAATATGGCATAACACCATGAAATCTTAAATTTGTATGTGTTTGCAGTATTTTAATTTTTCCTCATGCATAGATGGCAACACATTTAAACTTTTGATTCATTTTCGATTTTGTTTTGTTAGAAATATTATCTCTCGCTAAGGAGGCAAACTTTTAGTCATATTTTCCTGAAGATGGCTCGAAACATTGAATTAAGATTTTATTTTATTTCAATTGTGCAAATTCTAATTAAAGTTCTTGCTTTTGTGTATACCATTGAGCAAAGATTTGCACTCTTTGTAGTGTTCTTAGTAGTTATATTTATCATGCACGTATGTATGTTTATAAAGAAATAATGTCCAACTTTTTGAACAGTACTTAAGTACTTATTCATGAACCTTATTTTATTCCTTTAAAATTGATTTTTGTGTTGTCTGTTTTCACAATTCTCTGCATATTGGATATTCTGAATTCATTTTCTTGAGATTTTTTTTTTCTTGTTCAATTTTCTGCTGCGTTTTTTATTATTTTTATTATCACTTATAACTCTTTTTTTTTTTTTTTTTTTTTGTAATCATTCATCTCTTTCTAAACTACATTTAGAAAATAAAATGTAATATAAATTGTTTTACAGTGTTAAAATTACACTTTTTAGCGTTAAAATATTTTTTTATCATTTTATTATAAAATATAAAGCATTATAATGAAAGTTAATGCAGAAATAAAAAATTTGCTTAGTACAATACATAGGTTAAAGCTACGTATACCCCAAACAATCCCATCTCTGAAAACAAATCATAATAAATAGAATTCCAAAATTTATTCCTTCAATTTTATATAGATGCTTGCTTTAGTTGTTCCAAAATAAGTCTGAACTCAAATTAACAGTTTTCACCAGTTAATAATCATTAACAGTTTAGAATATTTTTATCACAAAATACAGAAACTTTAGTAGAAGAGTTAGCAAAAGGAACGAATCTTACCATTAACTTATCTTAATATAGAGCACAGTTCAATAAATTTTAAAAACACTCTATAATTATATCGCAATAGGTCATTATATTTCAAAAAATTTCCGTGTTTTAACAGAGAACTTTCATATCGTACAGGTTCACATAAAAGCAAAGAGACGCCAATGTCATGAATGAATCACTCATAGGCAATTTGGCTGAAGAATGAATCATATCAAAAAATCAGCTGCAACGGGAAGTTCAACTTCTGACATTTTACTTTCTCACATCTACCAATATTATAATTTGTTTCAAGAATTAAGAAAAATATCCCCTTCAATTGACAAACAAAACAAAATGGATATTTATGAAAAATGAAGTGATTCATTATTCAAAATTCTGGAATCAGGCATTTGAATTCACCCTCTTGTGAAAAATTTGACTCGTATCTTCCTACATTACAGCAGGATCCTCATCAGAGGTATAGCATCCAGAACAGAAATAATTTTGAATAGAGATGAGTTTCCTGTTGAACAATTTTAATTATTGATTAACTGATTTATCGATTTTTCTTTATCTAAGATTAATTCAATTATCAAGTAACTTTTGGAAATTGATTATTTTAGATTTTATTATTTTGAGGCCATCTTTCAGTAAATAACATAAATGAACAAACTTTCTGTTGAAAGTGGAGACTTTTAGATATATTTTTCAAATAAGAAAATTCAGGATATTTTGATTTTATTCGAGATTATTTTTACATGTTTCACTTTAACAATTTAAAATATTTTTTAGTATGTGTAAAAGGAGTATTGCTACTTTTTTTGTGAAATTTTAACTTAGTTTTATCAGTTTTTTAAGAGCTCAGATTATTGTCATATAATTTTAATTTTTCTTGCATTGCATATAAAAATAATTTATTTCTTATCAATATAATTATCAGAAATGATAGAAAATATAGTTTTCAATATTTTGATTTTTTTTCTTATTGGTTATGGCTCATTTTTTTTACAATTAATAGAATAACCTTTATTTTCTTTTTTTAATTATCATGTGGTAACTTTCGTTATTTCAATGAAACTTTAACATTTTATTGGGAAGGTCAGGTAGAAATTTATTGAAAATAAGTTTTAGTTAGTCCTTTAAGAGTCCTTTTAGTTTGTTTGTAGGATTTAGTTTATTCATTTGATTTTTGTTGTCAGAACAAATCTTTGTAATTAATTTTCTAATTAAATAAAAATAATATTAAAAATTTCAAAATATTGATTAATAAATATGCGCATTCTTTCCGTAACACCATTTTTTTTATGACTGTTTAAATAATGCTGTATCTGACAACAATTCTCTGAACATCAAACCATTAAAGACCCTAAATATAATGCAGTTCAACTATAATATTTGAAGAAGGCTAAATTAAACATGCATGCCTATAATTTCATGCCATGTAATTATATTCAAACTTTGATAAAAATATCAATTTTTAAAAAAAGATAGAGAGTATTTACTGATGCTGCCATCATAAATGAACTTATTGTGGACGGAAATCTTTCTTGTCTTATATTAAGGAAATTATTGCATAGAAAGATACATAGATTTGTAGTTTTATAGAGAAATTTTTTATTATTATACTGAAACAAAATGTGTTTAGAGGAATTATATTAAGCACTATTTATGTTGAAGGTATAAAATAGCTCTTTTTAAATAATTTTATAGAATAAAAAACTATGGATAGTTATTTAAATATGAATGTTGTTTGAGATTTATTTATTTTATTTATTTTTTTTGCAAATTTTTCTACATATCATTTTAATAGAGATTATTTCACATTTCGAAAAATGCATTTTTTTACTTATAGATGTGAAATTTAAAGCAACAGAAATAATACAATAGACTCCCTCAAAATCGCAACACTAAAATCCACACATCTTTACAAATATAAACAATGAAACTTTAAGTTTAGATACAAGGACAAAATCATAGAACTTTTTTTATTTAAAATGTTCCTTACATATTTTAATTTGTAATTCTTGATAATATTATTGAACTCATGCTTTTTCGACAATTTTATCATTTTACTAAAATACCTTTTCTTTTTTCATTTTATTTTATTACTACTTAATTATTTCAGTACAGTAGACTCCCTAAAATCTACACAGCTTGGGACCAGAGGTTGTGCAGATTTTAGAATTTTTCAGATTTCTGGTCTTTGCTTAGTTTATGTTTTTTATTCAGCAATATAAATTTAATAAAGCAATCCTAATTATAATGAATGATTATAATGTAGTAAAATATTAAAATAATTAAGTAAAATAATAAACTAAAACGATAAAAAGTAAGATAACTTAAAACTGATTGAAACATTAATAGTAAAGGTCAAGTAAAATAAAATTAATAATTGATATTTGAATTTGCATAAAAAAGATGCATTATATTTTCCTTGAATTATTCTATGACACCTTTCTTATGAAAAGTACTCTCTATTAATTTACATAAAACACATTGTAATAATAAACAAAAATGCTTGATTAATTGTGTACATAAATATATTTGGTCAAAAGATTGTGATTACCACTGTTATCAACAATAGCTTGATTTTAAAAAAATAAGGTCTTTTCTTAGAAAATAAGTTCATTTATATTAGTATGAAAATACATACAAGATGAAATAAAACTAAAAAAAAAACTACGCTTTTGAGCCTATACATGAAATGAAAGTTTTATTGTTTACATCCATAAATTATGTGCACATTTTAGGGATGCAGATTTGAGGGAGTCTACTATAATAATAAAATACAGTGTCGAACAGCAAACCCATCCATTTAATCAGTCTTCCATAAGATGGATCCATGTTAGGCTTAATTTTGAATAGAGATAAGTATGTGAAAATTTATGTGTCCAAATACAAATGTTTTCTAATTGTTATCCTTCCTGTTTAATGAAAATTTCTATAAAAGATTCAAAATTTCAATGTTTTGTGCAGTTTAAAACCATTTCTGAACTCGAGATGAAAGCAACATTGCAAAACAAGACACTTTGGTATTGAGTCATTTCCTTCTGTGATTCATTAAATATATATATATATATATATATATATATATTTAATGAATCACAGACATATATAGCAACATATAAATATATATATATATATATGATGCTACTTGGTTAACCTGTCGATCAAAAATAAAAATCCCATAAAAAATGTAAACAAAGTAATGACCAGAAATCCACACAACCTCTGCTCTGAAGGTGCGTGGATTTCAGGATGCTGCATTAGCCGAAAAACCTGGTTTACCCAGAAGTATCGTAAATGTTAATGGCATATTTAGAACATAAACTAGCCGAACATTGTTCATCTAAATACTTCATATTGTATATCAAAAATATTGTACAGTCAAAGTTCTATAATCCGCACTAGTTGGGACCAAAGGTTGTGAAGATCATGGAATATTGTGGATTATAGAGAATTATATTTTATACATCATTTTATTATTTCTAGACAGCATTTTAATTCTATTATAAGTATAGTAAGAAAAGATAAATATGAAATCTTATAATTAACTTAATATGCTATCTCAAAAAATGTTTTTTAAATATTTCATTAAAAAAAAATTATATACGTGCATTTAAATTAAAATAATTATGTGTTTCATAATACAGCTTGTGTTTCACTGTTAACAAAATAAAAAAGTTATATTAAAAAAATGTAGATGTTGTATTATGATTTTTTTCAATTAGTTTATTATTTGTTTTAAAAACTCCTTTTTGGATCACAAATTTTTATATTTTCTTAATTGTTTATTTCATTGTTTACATTTTTTAAGTGGCGCGAATTATAGAAAATTGTGGATTATGGGTGCGTGGGTTATCGATCTTTGACTGTATATAAATACTACATTCACATTAGTACTGTAGACTCCCTTAAATTCGCAACTCTCTAAAATGCACTCATAATTTACAGATGTAAACAGATGAAATTTTCAGTTCTGATGTAGGAACAAAATTTGTGTCTTTTTTTTATTTTTATATCAATTCTATTCATACTTTAATCTGTCATTTTTATTATAATAATACTGAGTTCATGCTTTTTCATGAAGGAAGAATAAATTTAGTATTTCTGAGAAAATTCAAGATATTGCAGATATCACTGGTCATCGCAATCTTTTTGCCAAATGTATGTATGTATTAATCAAGTTTTTTTTTTTTTTTTTGTTATTAGTCATTTTGTTATTAGTTTTGTTATTAGTTTTTTGTTATTAGTCAGGCAAGACCTGAAATATAACTTCCTCATTTTTTTATTTTCATATGAATTAGAAGTGTACCTTTGTGAGGCAAGTTTCTTTGAATAATATAGGAAAATTTGCATCCCATCTTTATAATGAATATTTAACTACAGTACCGGACCTCAAATCCGGAATCCCGAAATCCGGACGACCCAAAATCCGGAACGAATAACGAAATCTGAAATTCCGCGACGATCTCTGATTAAAAAATTCTAAAAACTGTCCATAGATGGCGCAACGTGCGTGCATAATACAGTTCCAAGTCATTCTAAACTAAGCAATTGGACTCAATTCATTAATTTTATTGCAATGTTTTGTTTTTACATTACTTTTAATCCAAATTTACTAATTACTCTTCATTAAAACAGAAATTGCACCCCCTTCCACCCCCCCAAAAATAAATAACCACAAGGGAGAATTATTTTTAAAAGGGGATTACAATACACTTATAATATTTATATGTAAACATATTTTACTACACCTTCTCCTCCACTTTAAATTTTTTTAACATTTTTTCTCTTTCGGAAAAATTTTGTATGTAAATACCGTACCAAAAATATTTGTTCCTTATTTCAAAAGGGGGGGGGGGGGGAATCTATACAAGGTTTATTTCTGCATAACAAAACAAACTAATCCATTGAAAGTTAATGATCTCATTCTGATAACATTGATTTTCTACTTCGTACAGTTAAATAAACAAGTGAATAAGCAAAACATATGGCAGATGGATATCTTGTTTTTCTTCGCTTCCTTTTTTTCACTATAGTGGCCGTTTTTAAGGGGTATCCTAATTTTCGAATAACTAATTATATTTTAATAAAAATTTGTACCACTGTCTAATTTGCTATTATTGTAACATGCTGAAAATTTGAAAGAAATTCGTCAATTAGCAACGGAGATAAGTATTTTTTTTTTTTTTTTTTTTTAATAATGGAAAGAACGTGGGAAAGAAACCCTATCACTGGAAACTCGTTGCTACAGTTTCAGAACAAACTTGGGGGCAAATGGTAGTTAAAAATGGTAGTTTTTTATCTGGCAACACTACAGAGTTCATATAATACTGTACTGTGCATATTCTCAATTCTGAAAATATCTGATATATTTATGAAAGCAGATCATTGAAATACGTTTTATTATTTTTTCATAAATGTTTATTTTTATTTTATTTATATTAATGCTACCTCAACCTTAGATTTCTTATAAATTATTTTTTTTTTAATTTATGTTTCTCTGTTCATTTTCATTGAGTCTAATTCGTTATAAAACTCCTAGGCCTAATGCGGCTCTAGTGATTTTCATTTTCTAAAAAATGTTTTTTATGTTGCTAATAAATGTGATGTGCCGTATTAAAAAAATTGTTAATCCTTATTTTAGATTGTTTTTGTAATCTGTTTTTCTCTGTTTACTTATACCTAACACGGCGATTCGAGATATCGATTCCTAGGCCTAACTCGGCTCTCGCGAGCAATAACGCATTTTCGTTTTCCAAAAGACGTTTTAATATTTTTAAGAATATGCAGTAGTATTTAAAATATTTCTTATCCTTATTTTTATTTATTATTCTTATTTTGTAATTCGTCTATTTGGCTTTATTTACGCTAAGCCTAACTAGGCGATACGCGAAATAGTTTGCTTAACGGCATGCAAAATTTTGTCAGGGGCATGTACCATATCTGTTTAACTATTGTTTTGGTTGAGGACCTAAAATCCGGAAAATTCCGAAATCCGGAACGATCGCTGTCCCAACCAGTCCGCATTTGAGGTCCGGTACTGTATACATTATTGAATATTTACTTGATCTTTGCTTTTAATATTTTTATCATTAAAAAAAATCTAAATTTTTTTATTTTAGTTTATTACTTTATATAATTATTTTAATATTTTACTACATTGTAAGCATTCATTATAATCTCAATTGCATTATTAATTACATTGAAATTACTGATTTTAAATATGTAAACAAAGCAATGACCAAATCCACAAAATTCTAAAATCAGCTCAATTCCTGGTCCAAAGCTGAGTGGATTTGAGAGAGTTTACTGTATAGATTTAACGGTTAATGTAATTACATGTTTCCTAGATACTTCCGGTAAAAAATGTTGAGAGATTCTGAGAAAAATGTTAATTTTTCTCAATAAAAATCTATTTTATATATTGTTGTAAAACCCAACAGAATGCAAAATTTTAAATTAGATAAATGTTTTTGTTTAAAAAAAGTATGCACTGAAAGAATTTTCAATTTGTATTTTTCTTCATTTGATGCTAGTTTTCTGTAGCTTTTATACATTTTATTTACAAATTTTAGATTCGATTAATAATAAATTCAATTTTTTCTCATTTACAACCACAATCAAGACGCTGATGGAAAGTAGTACATCAAAAATTCCCTCACCAATTTTATTATTAAACAAGTTGGAAATTGCACGTGAACATAGCAAATGAGGTGCGTTCGTACGATAACGAAGTTTTAAAAATATTCAGATCTTGCTGATATAGTAGAGCGTACTTCGGATACAGTATAGTAGTCGAAACTTTGTATTTCTGTAAACATGAAGGAAGTAATTTTTATTACACCTCAGAGACCTATATCTTATTCATAAAATGTGAAATAGTTGAATATAATTAAAACACGCCCCAAACAATGTTTCCCCGTATAGCATTATGCAGGGGAATACATTTGTGTGGCCCTGTAATTTAATAATAAAAATTTTTTGCATCACAGATTGTACAGAATGCATATTTTAGTATATATTTCATAGATTCATGCCAATTCTATTATGTTCGAATGAGTGTAACATCATAAAAATGCATTTGAATCTTTTTTCCCATTGACCATAATATAACGGAATCCTTTTGATTGTCCCTGTGATTGATCTATCCATCCGATTTTCATAACATTTGAAATTACTCGACAAAATTACGCAATAATTATATGTTTTAAATTTCAAATGATTAAAATACATTTGAATTTTTTTCCCCCATTAACCGTAATGTAACGGAGTCCTTTTGATTGCCCCTGTAATTAATCTATCCATCTGATTTTCATAAAATTTGAAATGACTCGACAAAATTATGTTATAATTGTGTACTTTTAATTTCAAACGATTCAGTTGGGTAGTTTTTGTGTTTCTATATGCGGACAGACAGACAGACGGACTGAGCGACAACAATAGGTGCTACGTATTTACATAATTACGAACGCACCTAAAAAATGCTCTGATTTTTCACAAATTTTTTTAATTTCCCGACCAGTAGGAATCCTCAATTAATGATACTGGCATCACTGTTGGTATAGTGTATTTTTCTGGAACAGGTGATATAAGAACATTTAGAACGAATTGGTTATGCCGTCAACTAATTTGGCCAAATTATACAAATCACCAAATCATAGATATCAATATAATTTTATTTTAAATAACAAAAAATTAGTAGAATATTATTAAAAATACAAATTAAAAGTCAAATTAAAAAACACTTGATGATGTTTTAAACATGTGTATCATATTTAATGCTATTGAATGTGACATTCAAGACCATTCATTATTGGCAATTAATCTTATACTTTGGTGACAGATTATTGGTCGACAGGATAACCAAGTAGTACCGAACATTTTTACCAAATGTAAAGAAACAATAGAAAATATTTTTTATCAAAGCAGCCACACCACTTACTTGCAACCTAAACTACATCATGAAGACGATGGAATTTCAATATTTCAGATTCTTAAAACTTTTGCTATTTTTTTAAGCTGTTCTAATATCTCGGGTAAATTTTGCAGCCTTCGTATGTATTATATTATGCTATTAATTACTGTTAGGAACAAATATTTTAAGGTCAATCATTTACGAAATATTTTTATTTAATTTAACTCAATACAGACAAATTCAGTTTGTGAGGAATACAATGATCTAAAACTAAACATTTAAATCAAACTCTTAATCACAATTCAAATGAATTCCCCATCTTACACCCAAAAATCATAACTTTAAATATATTTAAATAAATAGATAAGTGAAAAGGTTTGCTAGAAAAAACGTTTTCAGAGTATTTTAAATGGTCAAATATAAATAAAAAATACAAGTTGCGACACATGAAATGTTGTTGCTATAACATGATCAAGTAATAAGTTACATAATTTATAGTGGAGAGTAAAAGAAAAAACACATTCTACCATTAAATTACTTTAGCAAACAGTATGTATCACTACGTTTATATTTTAAAAATTAGCCATTAATTAGAATCAAAGGATACTCGTTAAATATTATATATTTTTTTCTTTAGGCAAACAGACGCCAACGCAATGAATGAATACGACGGCTGAATTAGAATGATAGATGAAGCAAATCAAAAGTATTTGATTCCTACGAATCAAGACCACTGTTAATGAATCATTTCATTCACAAATCGTTCTTTTAGTGGCGTTGTTGTCTTAACCTTACTTTGTAATATCAGGTGACTTTTAAAACATAAATTTATTGTATTCAACTTCTTGTTAATGCTAAGGTACGGTAATTTCTTCCGTTTTTCTTCAACTTAATACTTTACAATTTGCTTTTTGATAATGATTGCACAAAATTTAATGTGACGCAACTTTCCTTTTTGTCCATGTGTCATGGAGTCATGATTAAAAGGTTTTCTTTATAACAGATAATTACGCTTATTATTATTTATCTTTAAATAGTTTAGTTTAATATTATTTAAATTTTAATTTAGATAAAACAAATTGTTTTGAATTTATAGATATATATTTATTTGCATTTACTTTTAAAACATTTTTTGCTTTTAAACTGAATTTGTATGTATACCGTTCAATTGAAACTAAATATTTTTTAATAATTGATCGCATAATGCAGTACCTTTATACAGTGTATTGAAATTTACATATAAGAACACATACACTTCTAAAAGGATTCAACACTAACTTGAAAACACACTCTCTGTAATGTTAAACCAACAGGCAGGTTGTTTTCAAGTTTTTAACTTAAATTTCAACATTTTAAAACTTTTCTTTTAGCATATGATAGCTGAGTTTCATCTTTAATAAGATTTTCTTTTTGTTTTCCTTTTTTGATTTTGGTTACAGATATTTCTTAAAAGGTGTTTTCAATTTCAAAACTATTTTTGAAACTGAAAATACCTCTTTAAATGTGGAATCAAAATCTAAAAAGTAAAAAATAGCCATATTAAAGATCTAGCTCAGCTATCTTATGAAAAATTATTTAAAATAAATATTGAAATTTAAGCAAGAATTTCGAAAATTACCTGCCTGTGTGTTTAACATTAACCCATTAACGCTTGAATTATTTTCTTTGCTAAAATGTAAATTTTGTATTTCCCACCACTTTTAAAAGGAATTAACTTTTATATAAATTTATCGAGGATTCTATCTTGTGAAATAAGGTATTATATTAATCTTCTTCTTTACTGGTAGGAAAACCACTTTCTTCCTTTTTTTGTAACCGTCCTCAAAAAAGGACGCTGTGCATTAATGGGTTAAGGAGTGGGTTATTCATGTGTGTGTCATGAGCCAATTTCAAAGTTCCATATTTTTAAAACCACGTATATATCACTCATAATATTTTTGGTACATGTTTACATCCATAAGAAGGTTATCCTGCTAAATTTTCATATTTTTTTAGCCAATCCTTTTTTAGATATTGAACTTCAAATTTAGTGTTTTAATGCTGAGATGCCAACTTTGACTAACTATAGAAAAAGAAGGAGCGTCTCTAAATGTTTCATATTTCTTCTGAGAATAAGTTCATTAGGGTATATATTCAGAAAAATAAATGTAAAGGTGAATTTTACTTTCTTCTATTAAAATGTTTATGTCAAAAAAGACAATTTTTCACTGTAAAAAATATACATTTAATCTTATTTTATACAATTTTTTTAATCATTATCATAAAAATACCTATTATGAAAATTTAGTTCAATCCTTACTAAATACAATGGTTTTTAAATCATTTTGATATGTTTAGAAATAAAAAAGTTATAAAGGATTCTGTGAAGTACTATTTTCATGAAAAACCGCTTGTGACATGACAAAAAAATGGATGCCAAAAAAAAATTCAAAAGGTTTAAAAATTTTTTAATCCTTGTTTTAGACTCCTTAAAGTACAATAAATTAACTGGTAAAGAATTAAAAAAAATCAAAAATATTGAGCAACATGGTCTGGATGATTTCATATGGATTGACCCTATGTTGCTTTCAATGCTGCACAAACTTTTAAACTGCACATAGCATTGAAATTTTGAATCTTTTATAGAAATTTTTGTTAAACAGAAAGGATAACAGGTAGAAAACATTTGTATTTGGACACATATGTTTTCTCATACTCATCTCAATTCAAAATTACCGTAAAATACCGGTAATCCCCCCCCCCCCAAAAAAAAAACGAAACGAAAAATCGTACAATAGTTAGAGGGGGGCGCTTACACGGGATTTTTTTAACGATCGTTCAAGAAAATTTACAGGAATGAATCATCATGAAATGAATGAAACGTCGAATGAATCATGAATTTTGATACTTGGAAAAATTTGGGTTTTTTAAAAAAAAAAACGTAAATTCTGTCAAAAAATCGCAGAAAAAAAGAGAAATTAGTAAAAAAAAAGCCAAAACAAGCATGAAAACAATTAAAAAATCTTGAAAAAACGCACATTTCATCAAAGATTTATGATTCATTCATTTCAAAATGAGTCATACCACTCCCAATCGCCTTTGAGAATCGAGAGTGAGGACGCTTTCTCAGGATTTTTTGAAAATTTCAAATTCTTTACAAAATGGGGAGGGGGGGGGTTGATCGGGAATTAAGGGATTTTAACGGTAAGCCTAACATGCCTCCATCTTATCGAAGTCTGTTAAAATGGATGGGTTTGCTGTTCGATGTATTTTATTATATAGTAGACTCCCTCACATCAGGGCCGTAGCTAGAAGTGAACAATAGGGGGGGGGGGGGCTCATAATTTTTTTCTGTCTCTCTGACGCAGAAAAATATATTAGGGCATAGTCACGCTATAGGTATTATGTTTCTTATTTAACTGTTCTAATAAATTCATTTTATGCTAAGAAAAGTATATGATGATGAAAATTTTGAGTGTATAACTGGTGCAAAATTAAACATCATGTTAGCTTTATTTGTACAAATAGGATTAGCGAGTGTTGAAACACTTATTTTAATTACAATTTAGTAATTCTACAAAACTGTGAAATGGTCACAAAACAAAATTGGATTTTTTAACAGAATTTCATTTGAATTTTCGGAACAGAAATTTATTTAGTGAACTTGAAATCTTATCCAGGGGGGCTCAAAAATATTTTAGAGGAGGCTGAGCCGCCCATAGCCCCCCCCCCCCTTTAGCTGCCTTAGCCCTGCCTCAAATCTGCAAGTAATTTATAGCTATAAACAATGACATTTTTATTTCACACGTAGGAGCAAAGTTGTAAATTTTTTTACTTTTTTTTCATCCCATATGTATTTTCATTGAATTTTTTTTTTTTTTTATGAAAAGAGCATATGTAATTGTTTTAAATCAAGCTATTGTTAATAACAGGGAACAGGGGTAATCACAATCTTTTGACCAAATATATTTATGTTCTCTATTAATCAAGCTTTTTTGTTTTTTATTACAATGATTTTAATGTAAATTAATAGAGAGTACTTTTCATAAAAAAGTGTCATAGAATAAATCAAAGAAAGTATATTGCATCTTTTTTATGCAAATTCAATATACATGATTAATTTTATTTACTTGACTTTTACTGATTATATTTCAATCAATTTTAAGTTATCTTATTTTTATCTTTTTAGTTTATTATTTTACTTAATTATTTTAATATTTTACTACATTATAATCATTCATTATAATTTTGATTGCCTTTTTAAATTCAAATTGCTGAGAAAAAAACATAAACTAAGCAAAGACCAGAAATCTGCAAAATTCTAAAATCTGCACAACCTCTGGTCCAAAGCTGTGTAGATTTGAGGAAGTCTACTATACTAAAATAACTAAGTAAAGTAATAATAAACTAAAATGATAAAAAAAAAGATATTTTGTAAAATGATTAAATTGTTGAAAAAGCATGAGTTCAATAATATTATCGAGAATTACATATTAAAATATGGACAGAACATTTTAAATTAAAAAAGTTCTTTAATTTTGTCATTGTATCTAAACTCAAAGTTTTGTTGTTTATATTTGTGCTGATGTGTGGATTTTAGGGTTGAGGATTTTAGCTGCTGTTTTATATTTGACAACAATGAGGGAAAAAATGCATTTTTTGATGATATGAATAAAAATTTACAAAATAAAACCATATTTAAAACAGTCATATTTAAATGGCTATGCATAGTTTTTGATTCTATAATATTATTTAAAACAAGCTACAGTCGGCTCTCGTTAATTCGAACTCACCGGGACCACAAGAAATGTTCAAATTATCCGAAGTTCGAATTATGGAAAGTATGAAATGAGAACATGCTGTATGCGCCGCACACACCGTAAGCGCCGCACCTCCGAAAATGCATTAAAATAAAACAATTATTCATCAGAAGCGCCGCACCGCCGTATGCGCCGCACTTACGAGGCACTTACTTTAAAATACATCAAAATGTTAAAAATTGCGTTAAATTCAGTGTTTTTTCGCGATTTTTTTTAACATTTGTAATATAAATCCAATTTTAAATTTAGTATATTTTGTATATTTTTTATGATAAAATGAAATTGAATTCGTGCGGCCTTTTTTTCGCGATTTTTATTACGTTTTTATAGTTTGTGACGAAATTGGCAGGGTGTTATCGCGATATTTGACGAATTTGCAGTTTTTTCGCGATACTTGAAAAAAATTGCATTTTTTATGGGGATGAGCAAGGGATGATTCATGAATATTTGGATGAACAATGAATCATGAATTTTGATACTTGAAGCATTACTTAAAAAAATTTGCGTTCTTTAAAAAAAAACTTAAATTCTGTCGAAAAAGCGCAGAACAAAGGAGAAATTTAAAAAAAAGCATAAAAAATGAAATATATTTTAAAAAATCTCGAAAAAACACACATTTCATCAAAGATTCAGAACCATTCATTTCATCATGATTCAGGCCATTCTCATTCGCCTTTGAAAACGGAATGAATCATGATGAGATGAATGAATCGTGAATCTTTGATGAAATGTTCGTTTTTTCGAGATTTTTTAATAGATTTCATGATTTTTTCCAAATTTCTTCTTTTTTTGCGTTTTTTCGCCTATATTTACGTTTTTTCTCGTTTTTTTTACCGTTTATTTATAGATACGACATAGTTGCGTTTTTTCTATAAAAGTTTTTGACAATTCTTTTTGACGTTATATTACCGTTCCTTTGAGAAATTCACGATTTTTCTGCGATGACATAATTTGTGTTTTTTAGAGATTTTTTGACATATTTCGCGTTTTTACTGCAATCTTTCGTCGAAATGTGAGTTTTTTAGCGATACTTCGGAGAAATTCATGATATTTTTGCTATCCTTTCAATAAATTTGCGGTTATTTTTCGTGATTCTTTGGTGAAATTAGCGTTTTTTTTTCAGCGATTTTTTTATAGCGGGGACTAGCGTTTGATTGGCAAGGGCGGATTAACGGGATTTTATGATAATAAAATTGTAGTTTTTCAAGTGATCCTTTCATGAAATACACATTTTTTTTCTTTTTACATATTCGCGCTTTTCCCGCGAACCTTTGATAAAAGTCGTGTTTTTTTTCTCCCGATCCTTTGATAAAATTCTTGCTTTTTCTGCGAATGATTGACAGAAATTAGGCTATCATTTGTCGAAATTCGCGATATTTTTTATGCTTCGCATTTTTTTCCTGATGATTGACTTTTCACAATTTTCAGAAAAATTCTGATCAGAATCACCTCTGTAATGAATATCGCTGCAAGGGGGAAAAAAATATATCGTATCCGCCGCCCCGGCAGAAGCGCCGCAGTAAGCATAATTTTAACTTTTAAACTCGTATGCGCCGCGGCTCATACGCCCGAAAATACGGTAATAGGGTACTATTGCAAAGAAATTAATGTTATAGTGTTTTTTTTTTAATTTTTTATGTCTGTTATAATCATAATATGACTTAATATTAAATTAGAATGTATAAATACATAAACTAATTAGAAGATTAGAAACAAGCACAATGGAAGAAAAATCTGAAGCATCACTGATGGACGGATGAGGCATTTAGAAAGTGGATATTAAATGCATGGGATAATATGTGTACTCGTTCCGAACTATTTTCACAAAAATCAAAGAAAGAAATTTATTCAAATGTCTGAAATCCATGAGAAAGAAAGGAAGAATGAAAAATCGGAATTATTGTCAGTTCGAATTAAACGATGTCAAGAGAAAATGAGTTCAAATTAATGAAAAAGTTTAACGTTATTCTACCATTGAAAATTTCGGCACTTCATGTTTAGTTCGAATTAAGCGAAGATTCGAATTAACGAGAGTCAACTGTATTTTATGCCTTCAACATAAATAGTGCTCCCATAAACACTTTCAGTTTAATAATCGAAAATTTCTCTATAAAACTGCAAATGTTCATCTCTTTATATGCAATAATTTCCTTAATATAAGACAAGAAAGATCTTCATCGAAAATAATTTCATTTACGTTAGTGACAGCAGTGGCTAATACCTCTCTCTCTTTTAAAAAAAGGTACTATTTAGTTATCCCATCTACCAAAAAATGATCACCAAACTATAAGATTAAATGTCAATAATGAATAATCATGAATGTCACATTTAATGACATTAAGTATGATATGCGTGTTTGAAACGTTATTAAATTATTTTTATTTCGACTTTTTATTTGTATTTTTTTAATATTCTACTTATTATTATTATTATTTTTTTTTTTTTTGTTATTTAAAATAAAAATTATGGCAATATGTATAATTTGGCTGTTTTGTGAAATTAGTTGACTGGATAATCAAGAAGTACAAAAAAATATGGGTGTAAACTAACGGTCGCCACTCGCCACGTGGCGATTAAAGTTACAAAAGTGGCGACTAAAAATCGGCCATCGATCGCCACCTTAGTCGCCACTCGGCGATTGAAAAATCTTATTAATTTGCTTTGTGAAATAGAGCTTTTTTCATGGATATATTCATCTCTATTTTGTTTGCATTTAATTAGTGAATATTAACTAATTCTTTAAATTAAAAATCGGCCATCGATCGCCACCCTAGTCGCCACTCGGCGATTGAAAAATCTTATTAATTTGCTTTGTGAAATACAGCTTTTTTCATGGATATATTCATCTCTACTTTGTTTCCATTTAATTAGTGAATATTAACTAATTCTTTACATTAAAAATCGGCCATCGATCGCCACCCTAGTCGCCACTCGGCGATTGAAAAATCTTATTAATTTGCTTTGTGAAATACAGCTTTTTTCATGGATATATTCATCTCTACTTTGTTTCCATTTAATTAGTGAATATTAACTAATTCTTTAAATTAAAAATCGGCCATCGATCGCCACTCTAGTTGCCACTCGGCGATTGAAAAATCTTATTAATTTGCTTTGTGAAATACAGCTTTTTTCATGAATATATGCATCTCTACTTTGTTTGCATCTAATTAGTGAATTGGTTAATTCTTTCTTTCTATTGGATGCAAGCATATATAGCAACTTTGTTAGATTTTCTATATTTTGGCTTTTTACCATGAACTCCAAAATATAGTCATCAATTTTAATTCCACATGCATTTCAAATAAATTATACCATTTTTACCTCTGGATGCAAAGAGATTTTAAGGACATTGCTGTATCTTAAATCTTTCACTTTTGCCATATGCTCACTAATTTTTCCAGTTTGCTAGTACTTTTTTTTTTTTTTTTTTTTTTTTTTTTAATTTATGATTAAAGTTTATGTCAAGAAAGATTGAAACATTATAGCCAATTACTTTAAATATATAGGACAAAATTAGCACTCGCCACTTAGGCGAGTAATACTGCAAATTTAGCATCTGACTTTACTGCTACCAAGCAGACTTCCTCCACCTCACCAACACATTGGCACTCTCTGATTTTGCCTTAATAAGACACCCGGAGTTTTGAAATCTCAGCCAAAGCAAAAAATATTTATATTTATCTGTACACTCGCCAAACTTAATAATTACCACCAATTTTAAGTAAGAATAAAATATCCAAGAAAGATGAAATTATTTTTTAATTTAAAATTTAAAAATACAATTTCCTTGTTTGTTTTATACAATGCATTAATATACATTTAAATATAGTTTATCACTTATAATTTTAGCTGCAGTATTAATCACCAATTCATAATTTTCCATTCAGTGGAATGACAGTTTTATTTTTAACAAAATATGTGTAACTTTGTAACTCACTAGCCGCTAAATAAATAAAAAAAAGCAATTTTGACCTATTTTTAAAAAGTGGCTACTAACTTTTAAAAAGTGGCCACTAATGAAACTGGGTCTACCGGCCACTGGCTACTAATCGAATTTCCCAGTTTTCACCTATAAAAAAAACCCCTAACATTTTTATCAAAGTTTGAAAAGAATTATATGCAATAATGACATGCAAATTTAATTTAATCATCTTCAAATATTTTAGTTGAACTGCATTATATTTAGGATCTTTAATTGTTTGATGTTCAGAGAATTGTTGTCAGATGAGATACATCATAATTTCAACAGTCATTTAAACCAAATATGGTGTCACGGAAAGAAAAAACTTATTTTTCATCTATATTCTGAAGCTTTTAATATTAATTTTATTAAATAAGAAATTAATTTACAAAGAATTGTTCTTACAACAAAAATCAAACAAATCCTACAAACTAACTAAAAGGACTAAATAAAACTTACTTTCAATAAATTTATATCTGGCCACCCCTATAAAATGTTAAAGTTTCACTGAAATAATGAAAGATACCACATAATTATTAAAAAAAAGAAAAAAATATGTTGTGCTATAAAGAAAAAATGAGCCAAAATCAATAAGTCAAAAGAGATCAAAATATGGATAACAACCCTTTCCAACATATTCTAATAATTATATAGATAAGAAATAATTAATTTTTATATGCAAGGCAAGAAAAATTAAAAGTCAAAAAACTGATAAAATTCACTTAAAGATTCACAAAAAAGTATTGATAATAATCCTTTTAGATATACTATTAAAAATTATTTTAAATTGTTAAAGTGAAGTATCAATAAATATAAAAACTTTGTTAAATCACCATAAAAGAAAAATTATACAGGACGCGTTTCGAGCTGCAAAATTACCGCTCGTCTTCAGCTGGTCCAAACACGTGTCCCAACGGACAGAGTGGAAATGATTTCCACTCTGTCCGTTGGGACACGTGTTTGGACCAGCTGAAGACGAGCGGTAATTTTGCAGCTCGAAACGCGTCCTGTATAATTTTTCTTTTATCGTGATTTAACAAAGTTTTTATATTTATTGATATATATTTATCGCCAGTTTTTTCGGTGTTTCTCAATATTGTTAAAGTGAAGCATGTAAAAATAATCTTGAATGAAATCAAAGCATCCTGAATTGTTTTATTTTTTAAATATATCTAAAAGTCTATATTTTCAAGAGAAAATTTGTTAATTTATGTTGATTTTGATTTGATTAGACATTGCTTTGAGGGCTGCAGCAGCTATTGTGTTTTCCTCGAATGATCCATTTTACACAAAGTATTTTTTTAATAATAAAACAACAAATTTCCTTCATTTACATTATTTACTGAGAGTCAGCATCAATAAAATATTTAAAATCTAAAGTAATCAATTCACGAAAAAAAGCTTTTAATGAAAATCGATTCACGAAAAGTTACTCAATAATCGAATTAATCTCAGATAATGAATGATTGATAACTCAGTTAATCAATTATTAAAATTGTTCATCAGGAATAACAGGTTAATCTCCATTCAAAATTATTTCTGTTCTAGATACTATACTTCTGATGAGGATGCTGCTGTAATGTACGATGATACATGTCACATTTTTCACTAGAGGGTAAATTCAAATACCATATTCCAGAGTTGTGATAAATGAATCAATTCATTTTTCATAAATAAACGTTTTGTTTTGTTTTTTTAATTGAAAGGGATACTTTTCTTAATTCTTGAAACAAATGTTAATATTGGTAGATAAAGTGAAAAGTCAAAAGCTAAATTTTCTGTTGCAGCTGATTTATTGATATGATTCATTCCTCATTCAAACTCAGCCACCGTGATTCATTCATGTCGTTGGCGTCTCCTTGCTTTTATGTGAAATTGGACGATATGAAAGTTCTCAGCAAATAGACGGCAGATTTTTGAAATATAATGATTTATAACAATAAAATGAAAGAACGTTTTTAGAAGATAATGAACTCTTTACTAAAATAAGTTAATGGTAAGATACATTTCATTTGCTTACTCTTCTACAAAAATTTCTGTATTTTATAATAAAAGTGTTCTAAACTGTTAATAATTATTAACTGGGAAAACTGTTAATTTTAGTTCAGACTTGTTCTAGATCATCTAAAGAACTGATCTACATAAAAAGGAAAGAATAAATTTTAGAATTCCGTTTATTATCATTTGTTTTTTGAGATGGGATAATTTGGGGTATGGTTAAGAGGCCTAAGTATTGTATGATGGACAAATTTTCGATTTCTGTATTAACTTTGGTATAGTTTTAATTAGTTATATTTTATAATAAAATGATGAAAAAATATATTTATAACACTAGAAAGTGTAATTTTAACATTGTAAAGCAATTTATTTTACATTTTGTTTCTAAGTATAGTTCAGAAAAAGAAGAATGATTAAAAAAAGGTGTTATACACAATAATAACATATATAAAAAAACGCAGAGGAAATTGAACAAAAAAAAAAAACAAAAAAAAAAAAAAAAAAAACTCAAGAAAAAGAAAACCATAACATCCAAAAGACAAAGTACTTATGAAAACAGATAATATAAAATTTGATTTTGAAGAAATAAAGCAAGGTTCATGAATAGTAATTAAGTACTGTTCAAAAAATTGGACATTATTTCTTTAATTTAAATAATATGTAAAATATATTATTTGAAAAAAAGTAAACACTCTGTACTATATATTTTTTATTTGTAATTTTCTCAATAATATTCTATCCATGTTTTTTTTTTTTTTTTTCAAGAAGGAATAATTTTTTTTTTTTTTTTTTTGAATAAATTTAAGATATTGCTGATATTACTGGTAATCACAATCTTCTTACCAAATATATTTATGCATTAATCAAGATTTTTTTTTGGTTATTAAACCTGCTAAACTTTAAAAAAAAAATCCTTATTTTATGATTTTGATGTGAATTAGTAATGTACTTTTATGAGGCAAGTTTTGTTGAATAATTTTGAAAAAATACATTTAATCTTTATAATGAATATTTAATTATACACTATTGATTATTAACTTGACATTTGCTATTAGTACTTTAATCATTTTAAAAATTATCTAAGTTTTTATTATTTTAGTTTATCACTTATTTTAATATTTTATTCTATTGTAAGTATTCATTATAGTCTACTGCACTATTAATTGCACTCAAATTACTGTTTAAAAAATGTAAACAATGAACAGAAATCTGCAAAATTTTAAAATTCACACAACCTCCGGTCCCAAGCTGTGCGGATTTGAGGGAGTCTACTGTATAACGATTTAAAATAAAGTCTACATTTAAAAGATGTATTTAAAATTTACTCAGGGGGCATCTACACATTAAAATAAACTCTAATTTTATTTTTTCTATAGAAGCACCAAATTCTGAAAGAGTAAATAAACTCAACACCCTTCAATTATCCTAAAAACAAGTTTTCATGATATTCATACGATAGGTTTTTGAGAAATTAATAATTTTAAAATTAGCATATTTTAGCGACTGTATCCAAATTGATGCTCAATACTCGATTGTCGACCAATAAAGCCCCTTTCTTAATCAAGGCATCTTAGGCACCTCTCAAGCAGTCACTGAAGACTGCCAGATTATGGGATAGCATAAGAAATTTTGGTACTACTTGGTTATCCTGTCGACCAAAAAACTATCACCACACTTACAAACAAATGTATTAAATGACAATAGTGGATGATCGTGAATGTCTTATTCAATGACATTAAAAATTTTTATTTGTATTTTTATTAATGTTCTACTTTTTTTTTGTTGTTGTTTTTGTTATTCAAAATAAAAGTTATGTCAATAAATATAATTTGGCTATTAATTTGCCGATTTGTATAATTTGGTAAAATTGGTCAATGGTATTACTAAGTAGTACCAAAGTTCCAACATATCCAGTCATTTCAATCATGGATGACACCTTAAATCATCATTTTCCATTTTTTAAAGCATAATTTGAAAATTATTTGGAAGAAAATCTTTTTATTTTGGATTTCCCTAAAGCAGGTCTTAATAAATCGAAATTCATTTAAAAACTGTGGGTTGCAATTCATCATGTTTTCAAATATTAATTGCATAATTCATATAAAATTATAAAAAAAAAATGAAAATTTAACATATTTATGTTTTGGTATTTTATTATTAAGGCTATATAAAAAAAATTAGCACATTAGGAGCATAATTACAGAAGATATTAATTAAAATATGAAAATGTAATTTAACATCAGCAGCGCTAAATGCATCAAATGTTTCATTAAAATAAATGTAATAGTCTGGTTTTTAAGCCTTCTCAAAATATATATATGTGATGATTTAAAAGTTAGGAGCCAGAGACATCAACGCCGGGTTTCCCTTTCACCGCAGAGAAGTCATGGCCACAGAGGAAAATAAATAAATAGATGTAGAGAATCCAAATAATTACTCATTGGCTGCTGTAAGTTCATTTATTTAATCCGTAATCATGAGAAAGGGAAAAGATCCTTTTGCAAACTGTCTTTTACCGAAACATTCCATCATTATTTCAGCGAGCCGTACTCATCAAAGAAAAAACCCAAGAATCCTCCTTCTCAACTCGAGGCTTCCCCCTTTAAAACTCAAAAGAAAATTCTAGAACATTCTGTAACCTCAAACCATCATTCTTTTATGTAAACAGAATTCTTGTCCAGCTACGAGACTATTTTCCACAGACGATAAATTTATTTAAAAAAAAATATTATTTAGCCAATTTATAATCGACTCAGAATTTCTTAGGCAGACGATTTTTATAAATGATTAATTTTAAGAGAAAAAGAAAAGAAATGAATTTATTAATATGCGCACATCAAAGGTTGACGGAGGAAAAATAAATAAATAGATAAAATAAAATAGTGGTATTTTTTGAAAGGTATGGTCTTGGAATAAATTTAATAAGACTTTCTTAAAAAGGGTTGATAAAAACATAGAAAAATGAATTTTATTTGGAATATTAAGAAATAAAAATTTAATTAAGAATATTTTTAATTTAGAGCCATCTTTTTACATTTACGCATACTGGAATAATGCTTTTTAAGGCAAATTAAGAATTTATATCGTCTGCATAAAGATTAACAGATTTGATTTAGAAACAAGATTTTAATTTAATAATTTGAAGTAAGTACGGAACATTATTATAAGAAAATTAAGATAGTATAAAGGTTAGTTTTGGCGAAAGAAATTTAAATTTGTAATATATATATATATAAATTGGTTTTTAGGCCCACTTGATCTTGTTGTATGAAAAGGTGGGTTAATAGCCTTTATTATTTCATCCTTGTTTGAACTTTGTTTAGTTTATAATAAAAAATGTCTATGACAGACAGACATAAGAATGATCTTTTAATGGTTCCATTTTTATTTTTTAAGTGCAGATAATATCATAAGAATTTATCTGACTGGTTTTTTTGTTTATAACTCTCATTATATACTTAATCTCCATTTGTTTGTATATAAATGCATATTATATACGCACACATAAATAAATTATTATATACTTAAATGTTTTTATTATTTTATATATTTATTATGCAGGTGAAATTCGAAGATAATTTTATATTGCAAATGTTTAGATGTGTATATAATATTGCAACACAGTAAAACGTGTAAAAGGGGGATCTTTTTATAACAATCTAAAATTTCCTGTTTCAAATGGAAGAATTTTAAAGTACCAACGAAACAAACAAAAGATCGTATTTAGCCAGAGTATCGTAAAAATATAAATGATTACACTTGTTTTAATGGAAGTCTAAAATAGCTTTTTTCCCCATCTCCTTGCAATCACATCTTGACAAGATTGACTGTGTTTTTGCTTAGGTAAGTATTTCGAGTAAATTTAAGTATAACTTTACTTCATTTCTTAATTTCGAAAAATAGTATGCATAAAATGAATTTTGATTTATCTAAATAACTGTAGCTAGTAATACAACGAAATTACACAATGATATACCAAAAATTTTACAATTACTATGATCTAAAAAACTTAACCCATACTGAAAAGCTAAATGTATTTTAGTCAAGCTTCGCACAGTATAAACATTTGCTTACATTAAAGTTGGGATTACCTTAAAATTCCGTTAATCCGCCCTTCCCGATCAAACGCTCCCTCCCCACTTTATAAAAGATTTGAAATTTTCAAAAAACCCCGAGAAAGCGTCCTCCTTCTCAAAAAAATCGCTGAAAACGGATCGCTGGAGAACGGTTGAATCATGATGAAATGAATGAATCTTTCATGAAATATACGTTTTTTCGAGATTTTTTAATTGATTTCATGCTTTTTTGGCCCTTTTTTTTACAAATTTCACCTTTTTTCTGCATTTTTTCGACAGAATTTATGTTTTAAAAAAACGCAAATTTTTTCAAGTATTGCTTCAAGTATAAAAATTCATGATTTATTCAAAGAATCACGATTCATTCATTTTATCATGATTCATCCTTGCAAATTTTGTGAAACGATCGAGGAAAAATCCCGCGTAAGTGCCCCCCTCTAATTATTTTATGATTTTTCGTCACGTTTGGGGAGCGGATTAACGGTATTTTACGGTAAATTATTAAGTTTAATCCTAAAACTACCAAAAATATTGCTCAATTTTTATTAAAATGTTCTATATCAGAAGAGAAATAGCTCAGGTAACTCTAAGAATTTAGGTATATCCATTTCATTTCTCAATTAAAAAAAGTAGCATGTATAAAATAAAGTAAGATTTATCTCCATAATTGTAGCTAATAATACAATGAAGTTACATGATGATATACCAAATGTTTTACTGACACTACAATCCAAACAACTCAGTTCATACTGAAGAGTTAAATATAGTTTAGTTAAGTTTTGTACAACATAAGTATTTGCTTGCATAAGAATTAAGATTAAATAGTTAAGTTTAACCCTAGAATTACCAAAAATGTTATTCTAGTCTTATTAAAATATTCCACATCAAAATATTTATTTTAAACTAGTTAATTTATTTTTCTAAAAATAATAATTTATTATTATCTATTTTCTATTAATAATTTATTTAGTTGGTTTATAAATTTAGTTTTTTTTTAAAGAAATTTCTGATTTATATTTAACTGTTAGCTGGTGAATATTTAAGAAAAACCCTTTCTAATTTAGCTAAAGAAACTAGAATAGTAACAAGAATATATAAAACATAAAGAATATAAGATATACTAGAATATAAAGAATATAACAAGCACAAACAACAAATATAGTTTATGTTGGAAAAAATAGTGTAGTTAGAATTGCGTAAAACAGCCATAATTTTTCTGGTTTTCATGTTCTGCCGTTTTTTATACGCTGTTTGGCCTCAACAGTTTCTCCCGATACCTGGTCGTGAACTTCAAGCATGCTAATTTATTTAAAAAAATTTCTTGTAATTGAGTAACATTTTTTAGAAATATTGGGTTGTGTAAAAGATGATATTGGGTTCTGTTATTTTACTTCAAAAGCAATTTATTTTAGATGGTTCGAAACAGTTTTAGAGCGTACTCAAAATTCAGTGGTTAGTATGTAAAATAGGTTCCATTTAAGCTTTGGATTTATCACTGTTTAAAAACAAAACCTCATCATTAGCTTCTTCATGCACAAATCTACTTTTATCCGTGAATTTTCTATAAGCATAATGAACCCTTTCGGGTCTGGTGTACTATTAATAGTACATGTCTTTTAAGGGAGTATTATTCTGTTTAAAGAAATTCTTTTGCTACCCTTTACATGTAGTAATGTTAGTATATGTCTATGCATTTATTATAAGACATTTATTGTAGGCATTTAGTAATAATTATTATTATTATTTTCTTCATTCTCTTTTCGCTGTTTGCGATTCTTTTTTTTAAATATTTATTTCACTCTGTAAATTTTAAATAAATGTTACTTTCCCGATAGAATCATCTATAAAAAAGCTCAAAAAGTATTAGAAAGTTGTAATATCAGTTAAATCTTATTGTAATGCAATATTTTCTAAACATCTCCACAAATTCTTCCTCAACTTACTGCCATATGAATGTCAATTGAATAGTATGCAAAACAGCAACATTTGTTATCTTTCAGACACTGAAATACTCTTTGAATGATAGTTAATCTTTTTGGTTAGCTAGTGTTAATGTTATTAACCTAAAAGTAATTTTTTCTAAAAATTGGAAAAACAAAATCGCATTAGAAAGGGTAAACTGGTCATTTACAAGTCACAATCGTGGTCATTTCAGATAATTGAGAAATTATTCTGTGGGAGAGATTTTTGCCTCTCCGGAAAGAGCACTTTAAAATTTTGGAGAGTGGTACTTCTAGGCGATTATTAAGCATAAAATCCTAAATGTTCTGGAGAGACATTTCGATGCTTTGAGTGGGATACCCTCTAAATTTGATTCTGTAGTCTAATCAGTATAAAACCCGTTTTTGGTGTTTTTCATATTACTTTAAATTTGGAGTACAATTACAAACTTTCCCATAGTCCTATAACTGCTTAAATATCATGTCTCATACAATGGAGAAAAAGAAAATTACGTTACTGTATAAATACATAAAAAATCTGTCCTTCAAAATGCATTAATTTATTTTAAAATGGCTCACTGAAAAATTCAATGACGAAAATTGCCATTATTTTGTAAAAAACCCAGGTGAACATCAAAACCTTCCAATATCCCCCTGCTCTTTCCCTAAATATCAACAAGCCTCAAAATAAAAGAATTCAAGCGAGAAAGATGCATTGATCTCCAGAAATATTCTTCAGATTTGATGTGAGATCTCTCTACATCAAATAGCCAACCGTGACAAGCAATGTGTATGAATAAAAATATACGTATAAAACTTTTCTGTGGCAAAGGATTCTGCTCTTTTGAGCTGGTTAACAAAATTTGAAGCTCCAGTTTCTTATTTCTTGCATAATGACTGACAAAAGCTCTTTTAGAGCTGGAAAGACATCATAAAACAATAAAAGTGACATGACAATAAAAGTTCAGAAATAAACAGTTCAATAATAGAGTTGATTTTATTAATTCCGGGTAGCACATTATGTTATAATATTACAGTAGACTCCCTCAAATCCCCACTGCTTGTGACCAGAGGTTTTGCGGATTTCTGGTCATTGCTTTGCTTAAATTTTTTAAGTAAATAGACATTTTAATTTAATTAATGATGCAATCGAAACTATAGTGAATGCTTACAATCTATACTAATAAAAGAACAAAATGCTCTGTCTGTCTGTGTGTCTGCGATGGCTAGCAAAATCTATGCGACGTACGAAGTTCAAAATTTTTATGAGAGTTGCCCAATATCTCTCCTGATGCACCTGAAGCTCAGAATTTCAAAATTCTATTTATTAACGGAGTTATTAATTAAATTCCAAAGCTCACTCTCATAAAAAATCGCCTTTTTTTTACTTATTTTCCTTTCATTTTCTTATGGTTGGTTGGTTACATAAAATTTTCGCAGAAATAATTAAAAAAGCTGGGATAGACCTTTAAAATTCATAAACTGGCAAACTGTCAGCTTAAATGAGGATTTTTTTTTATCACAGCTGCTGTACGCCATGGAAGAAAAAAGATAGGTGGAGGTGAAGCAATCCGAAAAAAAGGTTTGCAATATGAAACCATTTATCGCTGAAATTTTAATGTCTCAAACAAAAGCACGAGGAAGGAATTTTGTATTAATAAGACGAATTGAAAGAAAATGAAAGAATTAGACGATATGAATTACAGCTAAAGCATATTTTACGAAGAAAAAGTAATTTATTAAAACTTTTTTTTCTATTATATTATTTATTAAAATAAATGTTTGCTTTTAAAATAATTGAAATTGGAAAATTAGAAAAAATTAAATGTCAAAATAAAATTAAATAAAATATTGAAAACCTTTGATTTGAACTAAAAACTGTATTACTAAAAGTTTTCTTTTTTTCGGAACTTTTTAATTCTTCATAACTTAGACGAAAAATGTTTGTGATTTAACAACATATTAATAATTCCATGTCAATATATAAAATATATTGATGAAAACCCTCTTTTAAAATCATGCATGAAAACTTAAATAACAAATATTAATCTAAAATCTAGATTTCAGAGTGCAGACGATTTTAAGACATTAACGAAAGAATGTTAAATTTTCAAGCAAAATCTTAAATGATGCTTCTATATTGATATTTCAAAGACATATGATAAAAATAATCAAATATTTCTTGCCTATCATTGATCTATTTGTATGTTTTATGCATTCCGATCCTGTATTACATCCAATAATGGCACAAAACGTTATTTTTTAAAAGAAATTTTAGTCATCTATTCAATAACAGTTTAGAAGGTAAAATATAAAAACAAAGAATACGAGTTTAAACCAGTTTGAATTGATCGGAATGTCAAAGCACATGGTTTTGTTGGTGCTTATTTGGACTTAATATAGCGGATTTTAAAGTAACATTTTTGGCGTCACCCCAAGATATTATACTGCCTATCCATTAATTTCTTTTTACTGTATGGTTGTACGCAGATTTTTGGCATTTCGAACATTAGAATGTATGATTCATTAGCTGTGTTGCAGTAAAAAAGTCACACAACAGTTTTCTAGGAGTTTATTTTTTTATCATTGATAAAATTTAAATGTATTCTAATCAATTTAAAATTGTATTATGGCTTTAATTTGGTTTTTAAACAAAAATAAAATATAGCTGTTTTGCGTACAGTTGTTCCAATCCGCAAACGATTCATACACCATAATAAATTATCAAATAGCAAAGTAAATTATTTATCAGAACTAGCCATAAAAAGAATAGTAGCAAAACTGATTACAACCTTAATGTTTAGAGTAATTAACACATAACCCAATCCCAAATAGAAAAAAACAGCCCACACTCCGATTCGTGATAGACAAAATTTCCGTGAGTATAAATCCGACCCGAACCTAAAAATTCTGTTTGAAAAAAAATATATATATATGGATTTGAAAAACTGACCCGAACCAAATTTCAATCCCGTAAAAATGTTCAAATGAAGCATAACCCGATCCAAACTAGGAAAAATAATTTTAGTGGGTATGAAACTTGACCCGAACCTAAGTATTTTCTTTAAAAAAAAACTCGAAATATCACCGGAACAAAATCTGAAACCGACAAAAATATTCCAGAGAACTATAACCCGATCCCAGCAAGACAAAATACTTTCCGTGGTCATAGACCCGACTCAAACCTAAAAAGTTCCATTTGAAAAATCCTGAAATTTGACCCAAACCACATCTAAATCCGACCAACATATTCGAAAGAACCATAACTGGATTCGAGTAAGACAAAATAATTTCCGTGGACATGAACTCGATACGAACCTAAAACTTCCTTTCAAAAAAAATACCTAAAATTTGAATCGAATCAAATCTGAATTTGACAAAACTATTTCAAAGAACCGCAACCGGATCCAAACAAGACAAAATATTTCCGTGCACATGAAATAAGTCCGAACCCAAGAAATTTCTTTGAAAAAATCGCGAAATCTGAACTGAACTAAATCTGAACTTGGCAAAAATATTCCAGTGAAGCATGTCTTTATTCGAACAAGACAGAATAATTTTCGTGAACACGCAAGAAGACCCAAACCCAAAAGTTCTATTTGAAGAAAAACCCGAAATCTAAATTGAACCAAATTTGAACCCGATAAAAATATTCCAAAGAACTATAACCCGATCCGAGCAAGACGAAATAATTTCCATGGACATAAATCAGACTCGAACCTAAAAAATCCGATTTGAAAAAACCTGAAATTTGACCCAAACCGCATCTGAATCCGACCAAAATATTCGAAAGAATCATAACCGGACTCGAGTATGATAAAATAATTTCCGTGAACATGAACGAGATCCGAACCAAAAAATTCTGTTTGAAAAAATACCTGAAATTTGAATCGAACCAAATCTGAACTTGACAAAAATATTCCAAAAAACATTAACCGGATCCGAACAAGACAAAAAATTTCCATGCACATGAACCGAATCTGAACCTAAAAAAATTCTTTGAAAAGAATCTCGCAATCTCAAATGAACTAAATCTGAACTTGACAAAAATATTCCATTGAAGCATGTTCTTATTCGAACAAGGCAAACTAATTTCCGTGAACACGCAAGAGAACCCGAACCCAAGAATTACATTTGAAAAAAAAAGCCGACATCTGCATTAAACAAAGTCTGAACTTGACAAAAATATTCCAGTGAAGAATGTCTTTATTCGAATCAGACAGAGAAATTTCCGTAGACACGCAGGAAGACCTGAACCCAAAAATTCCATTTGAAAAAAATGCCGAAATCTGAATTGAACCAAATCTGTTCTCGACAAAAATATTTCACAGAACCATAACTGAATCCGAGCAAGGCAAAATAATTTCCATGGACCTGAATCCGACACGAACATTTATAATCGAATTTCAAAAAATACCTGAAATCAGAATCAAAACCAAATCTGAACCCGACGAAAATATTCTAATGAATCATAACCAAGATCCGAACGAGACAAAATGATTTCCATGGACATGAACCCAATATATGGTTAGGTAACATTTGGGTTGCAATTAGGTTGCAATTACATTAAGGTAAGTCTTTGATTTTATTTAATTTCACGTTAGGTTACAGTTAGATCACGGTTAATTTAAAGTTAGGTTAAAGTTAAATTGCATTTATGTTATGGTTAGAATAAGGATAGGTTGCAATAAAGTGACAGCTAGGTTACATTTATGATATATTTAAGTTACGGTAGGGTACTGTTAAGTCGCATTTAGGTTACAGACAGGTTATGGTTACGTTACAAAAGTTTACAGTTAGAATTTTGTCCACAGAATGAACATTACTCATGTTCTGATTAAAAATATGCAGTTACTTTTGTTAAATGGCTCTGAAATTATAATACTATATACCAACCTTTTATCATCGAGTATGGATTTCATTCACGGTATAGTCCGATTTAAGAGTGATATAATTAGTTTGAAATTCAAAATATTTCACTTGGGACTTCTATGTAAAAAAATAATTAGTTACGTGACCTAACAGTGATTTTTACGGGTAAATATCAACACTCTAACACGAAAATAACGCAATCGTTGGATACATGTTCCTTCCCGCGTTTCTCATTGCTCATTTTAAGTATTTTTAGAGCTTAATATTAGTTCTTTTTTATACCGATTTTTCTCTCATTCAGCTGCCACGTATTTCAGACAATGCATTTCTGCATGTTTCGAGTTAATGATAAAATCATACAAATTTCAAGTTCGTTTAATATTGTTAATACGGACCCGAGCAACGCCGGGTGGGTCAGCTAGTAGTACAATAAAATATTAAAATAAGTAATAAATTAAAATAATAAAAATTTAGATAATTTTTAATATGATAAAAATATTAAAAAGCGAAGATAAAGTTAATTATCAATAATGTATGATTAAATAGGCATTATAAAGATGAAATGTTTTTTTTCCTGAATTATTCAGTGCAACTTACCTCATAAAAGTGTATTACTCATTCATATCAAAATCATAAAATACGGAAGTTTTATTTCATGTTTAGCCAGACTTAACAGCCCAAAAAAATCTTGATTAATACATAAATATATTTGGTAAGAAGATGTGAAAATCTTGAATTTTTTTTTTCAGAAATAAATTGATTCTTCCTTCCGGAAAAAACACGAATTCAGTAAAATTAAAAATAATAATAATAATAAAATTAAAATATATATGGAATTGATATAAAGTCAAAAAAAAGTCAAATTTTGCCCTTGTATCTGAATTGAAATCTTCATTGTTTACATCTGTAAATTATGTGCTAATTTAAGAGAGTTGTTGATTTTAGGGTTCCACATTTGAGGGAGTCCACTGTATTTCATAGAAAATTATAAAATAAACAAAAATAAAGGACACGACACTCGAACAGTATGACGTTATTGCATTTGTATAAACTGGTCTTTTTCTTTAACTTTCAGCAACAGTTGGTCCCATCAAAAACCCGTTTCCATCTTATCAGGTGTACTTGTGTACTTTTTCTTCGGGTCTGTCAAATGTTTCCATTTACGGGATGATTCCATATTCACTTAAAACCTGACAAGAAAGATACAAGAGGGCAAAATATTTCATTTTAGATAAATTTCAAGTTTTAGGAACTATAAATATGTAATGTTGTTTTCGTGTAATCCTGATTTTTCTTTACCTTTTAAGATAGGTCACCTTCAGAGAATTCATTGTAATATATTTATATTCTTCACAAGAGCACTGCAGAGAAAATATATTAGTTTTAGAGGATACAGTCAAAACGAAACATGTTTATGTTGAAAATTTGCCTAAAACAGAAAAATTCATAGCCCTGGCAAAGGCAAACTTTGAAGTATAACCATTTAAGACAAACACTTGTCTAAAATGAAATTTTTTATGCTTTCTTTGTCATTCCGGTTTAATAGTTTGACTGTTGTTGGTTGCACGATTCAGAAACCCACATACTCCGTTTCAGGGCATCTACGGCGTCCACTTGGCTATGCCACCGATTATATTATTTAATTACAGTGTAAGTTATATTAAACGATACGGCATGTTTCAGCAATAAGCAAACACATTAGATTAAAAAAAATTCTAAAATCCGAAGAATTCCTTACTAAACGCATATTTAAATTCCAGAGGCCCAATAAAATTTTATTGTCTCTCTTTTCTTTGCTAAATGTATCATCGTTTCCTTAGATGTTATAAAGTTACAGAATTTTCTCCTTAAATTCACTTTACATTTTATTTATAATAAGTTATTTATTTTTAAATGTAGCAATTTATTTTATTTACATTTTAATCTTTATACTGTTAGGAAAGGCATCTGACACACCTTTGATTCTCCTAACTTCAGATAATTGGTAGACTATTGTAGTTTTTAATACTATGATAGTAATTTTATTACATTTTTTTTCTATATTGATTTTAAATTTTCGTGATAAGTTTATTTATTAATTTTTTTAATGAAATGTAAAAACTTATGTTAATTAATTTTATTTTATTGCAGATGCATAAAGCCATTAATCTAACATATCACATCAAACAAAATATATTCAATGTGTGAAACAAGTACAGCAATTTTTTTATGAAAGCTTTTTGACAGAAGCAGTTTCTACCTCACAACCTGGAAAACCTTTTATTTGTGAGCTATGCAAGAATTTCTCCCAAAACAGTCTTTTTTGTGTGATGTATGCAACAAGGAATTCTTTTATAAGAGCTATTTAAGCAGACATCTTTTAAGACATACTGGTGAAAAACCTTTTGAATGTGAGGTATGCAACAAGAAATTCTCTCAAAAGGTCCATTTAAACAGCCATCTGTTAAGTCATGCTGGTGAGAAACCTTTTGTATGCGAGATATGCAACAAGAAATTCGCTCGAAAGGGTGATTTAAAGAAGCATCTGTTAACTCATACTGGTGAGAAACCTTTTGAATGTGAGGTTTGCAACAAGAAATTCTCTCAAAAGAGCAGTTTAAACAGCCACCTGTTAATTCATAGTGGTGAGAAACCTTTCGTATGTGAGGTATGCAACAAGAAATTCTCACATGTGGGAGATTTAAGAAAGCATCTGTTAACTCATACTGGTGAGAAACCTTTTGAATGTGAGATATGCAACAAGAAATTCTCGCAAAAGGGGCATTTAAGCAGTCATCTGTTAACTCATAGTGGTGATAAACCGTTTGTGTGTGATATATGCAACAAGAAATTCTCTCTAAAAAGCTATTTAAGCAGCCATCTGTTAACTCATACTGGTGAGAAACCTTTTGAATGTGAGGTATGCAACAAGAAATTCTCGCAAAAGGGTCATTTAAGCAGTCATCTGTTAACTCATAGTGGTGATAAACCGTTTGTGTGTGATATATGCAACAAGAAATTCACTCTTGAATGTGAGGTTTGCAGCAAGGAATTCTCTCAAAAGAGCAGTTTAAGCAGCCACCTGTTAATTCATAGTGGTGAGCAATCTTTTGAATGTGAGGTATGCAATAAGAAATTCTCTCTAAAAAGCCCTTTAAGCAGACATTTGTTAACTCATACTGGAGAGAAACCTTTTGAATGTGAGGTATGCAACAAGAAATTCTCTGTAAAATTCTTTTTAAGCAGACATTTTTTAACTCATACTGGTGAGAAACCTTTTGAATGTGAGGTATGCAGCAAGAAATTCTCTCAAAACAGCAGTTTAAGCAGACATTTGTTAACTCATACTGGTGAGAAACCTTTTGAATGTGAGGTATGCAACAAGAAATTTACTCTGAAGTATGCTTTAAGCAAACACTTTTTAATTCATTCTGAAAAGAAATCTTATGTGTGAGGAAGATATATTAAGTTATTCATTCAAAAGATTTGTTAAACGATGCATCTGTTAGTTTATGCTGGCAATAAACAAAAATAAACGCCATAAAAGCTATCTAAGAGTTACATTTTGCTCCTAAAATTTGTTAATTGCGGATAACTAATCGTAGCATACTCCAGAAATAAAGATATAATTCCATTTATTACAATGCACAAAAAGAACTGTGACACACAAAAATTTGCCTATTAAACCAGTAAATCGGCACAACAGGAACTATACCATGAACCATAGCAAAGAAATTTTTATTTTTAGTATTCTTTATATTATCTGAAAAATATTAGCTATCTCTGTTGTTTTTTTTTTTTTTTTTTTTTTTTTTTTTTTTTTTTTTTTTTTTACACTTATAAGCTTGTAAGAATTTTTAACGATTGATAGTATTTAAGTGAAAAAATAACTTTTGTTAAACTTGATTTCTCACAATAAAATTCTTTGATGGTAAAATTGATTTTTTTATCAATATTGAAGCTTAAAATAGTAGTTTTGTAAAGGGAATGGCCCCCTGACTTACCTATAATATTGAAAAAAATGTGTGTGCAAGTGTGTTTCTTATATTAGTTGTTAATTTAAAAAATAATAACTGTCTGATGACTTTTGAACTACAAGTAAAAATTTGTAAATGTGTTTTAAAATTTTGCTTTTTTCATCACGCTTATATTAAAAGAAAGTATCCTAATTTAATTGTTATGTCATTACTGACAACTTAAGTAATTTTTTTCAGTTCCTTAATCGCCTATTCTGATAGTTATTTCATAAAGGAATGGCAGTGTGGTGAGATTTTTAAATGGCAATAAATACGGTAGACTCCCTTAACCCTTTATCTGCCGACGGTACTTATAAGTACCATTAAAATAACTTTCTTCGTACTACGTGGTTTTCACGTCGACCAATTTCGCCAAATGATACAAATCGCCAAACTAACAGCCAAATTACACATATTGACGTAATTTTTATTTTAAATACCGAAAAAAACATATAATTAGTAGAATACTAATAAAAATACAAATAAAAATTATTTAATGACGTTTTAAACACGATCGTATTTAATGTTATTGGATAAGACATTCACGATTATCCATTATTGGTATTTTATCTTACAATTTGGCGATAGATTTTTGGTCGACGGGATAACTAAGTAGTATCAAATTCTTTTAATGCGTCAATTAGTTATAATACTGTTTAGAATGAATTACAGTTACATTACTTTGTTTTGTTTTAAAAGCGTTATTAGTTACAGAAAACAAAAATATTTTTAAAAGGATGATTTCTTTTGCTTTTGCATCTTTTCAGCTTTCTTGGCGCTGAGGGAGGGGGATTTTTCAATGCGGAAATATTTCTATATTTATATTGTAAGAATATTATATTTGTACATGTTATAATTCTACAAAATACCTAGAAAATAATTATAAATAACAGATTTGAGGAGGTTTTAAAAATTGCACAAAATCCCTCTAAATTCAAATTTAATTAATTCTTCTAAATCCTTCTAAAATCCTTCAAATATTTATTAAATGATTATGTAATTATTTTAATTTAGTTTGAACAATTTGCGTAAAATGCTTTAGCATGTAAAATTTTCAAGAATCCATAACGCGGTTGATAAAGGGTTAAATCTACAACTTTCTAAAATCCACACATAATTTTCAAATGTAAACAATGAAACTTTCAGTTCACTTGCTGTGACAAAATTTAACTTTTATATTTTTATATAAATTCTACATCTATTTTAATCTGTTATTTTCATTAAAATTGCTGACATCATGCTTATTCATGAAGGAAGAATAAATTTATTTCTGAAAAAATTCAAGATATTGCTGATATTATTGGTAATCAAAATTTTTTTACCGAATGTATGTACACATTAATCAAAGATTTTTGGCTATTAAGTCTGGCTAAACCTGAAATAAAACTTCCTTGTTTTGTGATTTTTATTTGAATAAGTATTGCAACTTTATGAGGGAAGTTTCACTGAATAATTTTAGAAAAATGCATATCATCTTTATAATGAATGCATAACTATTCATTATTAATTATTTATTTGAACTTTGCTTTTAATATTAAAAAAATATTTAAATTTTTATTATTTTAGTTTAGTACTTTATTTAATTATTTTAATATTTTCCTATATTGTAAGCATTTATTATAGTCTCCATTGCATTATTTAACATTAGAACTCTTAAAATATTTCATCGGTATATAGGTTCTTTGCTTTAGCGTGTTTGTCAAACATTTCTCTATAATACTATCCATTTTCGTGTTTTGTATACAGTATTTTTTTAATAGTAACAAAGAAAGACCCTTGGTCACTAAAAATTCATTGTCAGAAGCGGTGACAGTGTTAGTTACTTTTTTTAGAATAGAGAGATACTAAACACATTTTTATTCCATTTTTGCTTACTAAAACAATGAAAATCCATTACATTTCAAGTATCATTCATAGCTTAAAAGGAGAGGGCCAACTTTCTTAACCACAGATTTCGAAGTTTTTTAGGTACTACTTAGTTATCCCGCCGACCCATTTCGCCAAATTATACAAACCGCCAAACTTATAGCCAAATTAATTATATTGACATACTTTTTATGTTAAATTAAAAAAAAAAAACAAATAATTATTCGAATATTAACAAAAATACAAATAAAATTCGAGATAAAAATCACTTAATGACGTTTTAAGTACGTACATTTAATAACATCGAATGTGACATTCACGATTATCCACTATTGGCATTTAACCTTATAGTTTAGCGATCGTTTTCTGGTCGACGGGATAATCAAGTAGTACCGTTTTTAATATATGTTGTAGGATAGAGACTCCTTAGTCTCAGATTCAATGGACTTTATGCAATGTTTTCTATTTCTTGAGAAACCAGGGAGGGGTCTAATATTTTGACACAACTTGCTTTATAACGAAAGGGTAGTGTTGATCGTAGCTCACTTGGTACTGTGTTGCTCTTCGTTCTGCAGTTAAAAATGAAAAGCACACGCGACCGATTCGCACTAGCGTAGTTAGTAGATATGAAAACAAATGCTTCAGGTCTGCTCGTACCTTAGATGAGGAATTGAGTAGATAACGGATCTCTTTGTTCTCTTCTCCGATTCTTGAAGCCTTCAACTCCGAGATTTCATCGCCAAAAGAGTGGTTTTTTTTTGGCGGCGATTCCTTCTTCGCAGTTTCCTGCTTTCATTCTAATAAGAAAGGTAGCGTAACGCAGACGAAATAGGTCTTGGTGGCTGGTGGGATCGGTGGGAGAAACCGGTTTGGCGCGCATTCTGTCCACCGTCACGTGATGGCGAGGAGGTAGGTCAATGCTACAAGAAAAGGTTGCTATTTTTGAATGCAGTTATGTGAGAAGTCAATGGCTCCTGCACAGGTCCGTTTCTCTGAATGACAACTCAACGAAATCCTAGCAGGTGGCTGCAAAAGATAATTTCGGAACTATTGTTGATGGGGGTGGGGAGTAATCTTTAAAAATTAGAAAAAAATGATCACACCTGCAGTAGTGTAGTCGTAAAAAATAGCAGAAGGTATACGCTCTAAGCAGAGAATTTATGCTCTGCCTTAAGCGTATATCATAAAAGTGTACATACTACAACTTTCTTGAGAAACAGACGCTATTGTTTTTTTTAAATCCAGAAAGTGTACGGCATATACACGTGTTCAGATAATTCTTTACAGAAAATGTGTAAACTATGGAATTAGAAAATAAAAATACTTTAGTACTTGTACACCGAACCCGGGGTACTCGGGTCACAAAGTAAAGGTGAAAAACTTTTTTAAAATTTAAAATTGGAAAGTCTTAAATTTTTTTCTGCGTAATAGGCTTTTTAAACTGCCAACTAATTCCAAATAGCAATTTTATATGAAACATATTATTTATGTAATCATATACAGCTTTAAAAATTATCGGTACTTCCGTATTAGCGGGGCCGTAGCTAAGGGGGCGCTATGGGCGGCTCAGCCTCCCTTAAATATTTTGAGCCCCCCCTCCCCCTGGAAAAGATTCCAAGGTCACTCAATGAATTTCTGTTCCAAAAATTCAAATGAAATATCGTTAAAAATCTATTTAGTTTTGAAACCTTTTCACAGTTTTGCACAGTTAATAAATTGTATCTAAAATAAGTGTTTCAACACTCCCTCATCCTATTTGTACAATTTGAAGCTAACATGATGGGCTATTTTGTACCAGTTATACACTCAAAACTTTTATCATTATATACTTTTCTAAGCATAAAATGAAGTTATTTTAACAGTTTATAAGAAACAGAGTACCTACAATGTAATATGCACTAATTTATCTTTCTGCGTTAGAGAGAGAGAGAGAAAAAAAACTATGATCCCTCCCTATTGTTCAGTACAATTGCATTCTCAGTTTTTAAAAACAACTAAGAAAATATGACACCCAGATATTCTTTAAAATACATTTTTGTAAAGGTTAATTGATGTATCTTTTGTAAAGTAAGTTTACAACGAACTAAAAGTCACTAAATTCATAGATAAAAGCGAACACAACGATAACAACATTCACCGGGTTTTATAGCCGACGATATATTGACATAACAGGTTTTTAATTACTATTTTTTTCAGTTGTTATAAATAAATGACAACTAAAATATACAGTGATCTGTTATTTTCCATGGAGAAAAGACATAGATGGAGGTGCAGTATGCGATTAAAACGGTTTGATGGGTGTTATTCTTCCAATTTAAATCTCTCATTCGGCCCAAACAAAACAATCACATGGAACAGAGACCGAATTTTTTAATATCATTTTTTCTCTAAATGAAAAAGATCTGAATATATTTTAGCATTATAAAATAGCATTTCATTGCATTATGAATTGAAATTGCATCGCTTAGAATGTTTTTCTTTTTTGTGAAAGCACGCCATTGTGTTTGATGCAATGCAGCGGATTTTAGAGTTACATTTTTGGCGTCACCTCCAGCCACTAAACTGCATCTCTATTTTTTTTTTCTTTTTTACTCTATGGTTATTTTTTCTCTTTTTCCCACATAAATGCGATACTCAAGTTGCCACCATTAGAGAAATTGAACTAAAAACTACAAAAAAAAATTAATATTTCAAAAACAAATTGAGATACAATTTTCTAACAAACTGCATTTAAAAGTGCATTTTTTTCTCTATACGATGGTATAAAGTTTGAAAACGTACTATGTCTATAAGTTTAAATATTTACAATAGTGAAAATTGCAAAATCGAAATTTCATCGGAAAGTGTTGCCATTCAAAACATGACGTATGCGTTACGCACAGATACGTTTGGCCTTTATTATATAGATTTTTTTTAATTAATCTAATTATCATTATGTATTTCTGACATTTCAAATAATGATAATAATTTTTTGCATTGATAAAAAGTCTGTTTTTTCTAAATAAAGTGCTGATTTTTTTTTATCTTTGAAATTCGGTTATAATGATTATTATAGTTATTGAATAGTTAATACCAATTCTATTAATTCTGTCACAATGCTTTGTTATTAGAGAGGGTAGATAGAGTTACTTTTGATTAACAATTGGTATAGTTTAATATTTGTGCAAGTAATAGTTTCTAGCAACAATTTGTATTTTACCCATGAAACGTCAGATGCGGGTAAATAGAAGAAAAGCGTCAATAGGCATGAAGTACATTTTAACTGTACTACTTGGTTATCCCGTCGACCCATTTTGCCAAATTATACAAATTGCCAAACTAATAGCCAAATGATACATATTGACATAATTTTTATTTTAAATAACAAAAACAAAACAAATAACCTAATAAAATATTAATAAAAATACAAATAAAAAATCGAAATAAAAATCACTTAATGGCATTTTAAACATGTGTATAGTATTTAATGCATTGAATGTGACATTCATAGTCATCCATTATTGGGATTTAATCTTATCGTTTGGCGATAATTTTTTGGTTGACGGGATAACCAAGTAGTACCTCATTTCCCCTTCGTGGAATAAAGGTCTTTTTCAGGGAGAGGCGGTATCTCTCCACAGTGGCGGGGCTGTTACCTTTCGTGGGTAAAGTCCATTGCTGTGAATGCTATGAACGACTGTTTTAATTCGGAGGCCTTTAAGCAAAATGTTCGAAATAATTTCAAAACGTAAGTATAGACAATATTTTTATTGATATGAATTCACACCATTAATTTAATTTTATTGATAAAAACTTAATATTTTCTGGATAAAAACTTACCTTGTTATGATGCTTTAAAGGCAATTATCAGGAATGAAAAAAAAAGCCTTTTCTCCATGGATGATGTGGACTTTCACACATCTTGATGCATGTGGAGCCATTTTTTTGTGAACTACAGATTTCTCATACATAGGACCCATAGCAGTGTCTGGCACAAGGCCAGTTGCATGAAGATGGGTTAGCTGAATATGTGATTTGCCGAGCTAGAAAGCGAGCGAAGTCAGCCGAATGAACTAGAATGGTTTAGAGGAGTGTTCTAAGCTCCTGGGGCGGAGCCTGGGAGTTGATGCAATTTGAACATTTTGATACAAATTCAGAATAGTTTAGACCTCTTACCATTTTTAGATAACGCATACAAAATATTGCTAAATATCTGTTCAAAAGCAGAATTTTGTGTGTCAATCTGCAGCATTCTGAAATTTATCTGCAACTCGACAGTGCTAGATTAAGCCTTCTAAAACAATATCCCATAAAATAAGAAAAAATTGTCTTTATATAAAATATAATAAAATTATAAAACAAATATCATAAATCTTTTTTTAAAGCCCAACCTTTCTTTTTAAGCTGGTGAATTAATCTGCAAAGTTTAATAACCAGCTGCACCCGCTGCCATGCTGGAAAATTTCTTCTACTAGGAATATCTGTATATCGCTAGACTAAAAAAATAACTACACTGTAAAAAAAATCTGTAAAGTTACTAAAATTTTTCTAGGAAATTGGGATTCCTAGAACATTTTATGTAACGGCAACAGCAGAAATTCATGTAACAGATACAGATTTGCACTGAAAACCAAAAAGATCTGTAAGGTTACTAAGATTTTTTTAGGAAACTGAGATTCCAAGAATTTTTCATGTAACTGCAACCCAGGTTACAGATAAGATTTTAGTGAGATAATTATAATTTTAGTAGTCTTTTTTGTAAGGTTACAAATTTCTGTAACTTTACAAAAATTAGTTTTGGAGATTTGCGTTTTTTCTTATACAGTGTAAGGATCAAATGTTCGTAATCATACAGATTTTGGCATTTTTATATCTGTAGGATTACAGATAATTTTTACAGGGTATATCATATTGCATGTTGATAGAGCAAAGAAAATTAAATGATATTTTTTGCAACCTTGGAGGTTTTCGCAGCCTACCGATGTTGTTTGACCATTCTAATGTAAATTCAGAACATTTTAGGCCACTTTTAGGTAATACTACATACAAAATGCTACTAGATATGGCTTCCTTAAAAAAAAAAAAAAAAAAAAAAAAAACTATATCACAATCATAGGTGTAAGTTTGAAGTATTGCCGAGTAAAATAAATTGCTAAAAGATTGAAACACATTGGTAAAATACCTTTAATATAAAAAATAACCCCAAACCAAAAATACTCTTATCGGCCCTTTCAGTAATGATAACCATTTTTAAGGCAAATAAATTCTTCATAATCATGATTATTTATAAAAGCAAACAATTCAATATATAATGTATGGGATGTATGTATAAATATAACCAAACCAGTTAAAAAATTATCGATAACATATACAGGATGATTAAAAAAACGTTGATAAAATGATGTGACAAATTAAGCATACAACAAGGATAAAAAATCGCATACGAACATAGGGTCGCAAACTACTTATTGAGTCACAAATACAGGGTGTTTCATGCTAGCTACACCCAATTTGAAAGTAATAATTTCAAGGAAAATTAAAATATTGTAATGAAAATGCAACGATATGTACCTTATTTTGTGTGAAATGTGATGACGTTACGCAAAGATCTGGAAAAGCATATTGCTCAAGCAATCGATTATTATGTATAAACTGATTTCCACAGTCCAAAATGTGAGATGTCAAGTACATATTGTTGGCGCGCATAATGCAAACTTCTACCACTTTTGTTTCGTGTTATTTAGTGTTATCTGGTAAATGTTTTATTATAAAATGCTTCAATTTTATGAAACTTATAACTCTCAACAGCAAATTAAGTTAGGATGAAACACCCTGTATTTGTGACTCAATAAGTGGTTTGCGGCCCTATTTTTCAATGTGACTTTTTATCCTTGTCTTATGCCTGATTTGTCATATCATTTTGTCAAGTTTTTTTAACCACCCTGTATATATGAGATTGCATTGTATTTATTTAATTTTTTACATAGATTCTTATATGTTTGATAGCATGTGTCTTAAAATTTTCTTTTATTTCTATATTTTACACACCAACTGGAGTAAAGTTTTAATTTACTTAATTAGCAAATAACACACACACGCAAAATGAATGGGTGTGGTGGAGCAAATAAAAATTTATTCTTCTCCACTAATTCATATACACACAAAAAAGCAGCTTTTTTATTTAAAACATAACGTAAAATAATATAAAATTATGAATAATTCGATCTGTTTTGTTACATTACTTACTATAATTGCTTTACCTATGTAGTCTAGAAATCTATCATAAATCAATTCATTAAAAAAATAATAATAAAATATTTTTTTCTTTTCTAAGTAAATACATTCCATATAACATAATATTTTCCTGATCAGAAATTACTTAATTATTAACTAGTGCTATTAATAATGGAAATCGACATAAAAAATACCTGTTAAAATAAATTGTATCTTTTATTCAAATCAAGTTTCATTAGCTTTGATCCAAATCAAATTCCATTTTTAAGTAATTATATAAAAATTATTTTGAAAAAGAACCTTTTAAAATTTAGCAGTTGACGTATTTCATAACATTGACCTAACTCGTTTATTTAAAAATATGAATAAATTAGTTAAAAAATATTAAAACTTTCAATAAATTAAATTAAGTTTCCATATTTACTGATTACAAGTTTTTATTTTGTCGTACATTTTGCTGCTTTACCTATCTAGTCTAGAAATCTATCATTAATCAATTCATTAAAAAAAAATTCTATTCTAAGTAAATTCATTTTAAAATTTTCCTTATCAGAAATTACTTAATTATTAATTTGTGCTATTAATAATGGAAATCAATATAATAAATAACTGTTAAAATAAAATTTTATTTTTTATTCAAATCAAGTTTCATTAGTTTTGATCCAAATCAAGTTCTATTTTTAAGCACCTACGTGAAAATTCATTTTGAAAAAGAATCTTTTAAAATTTAGCAGTTGACGCGTTTCATGTGAATGACCTAACTCGTTTATTAAAAAAATGAATAAATTGTTTGAAAAATATTAAAACTTTTAATAAATTAAATTAGGTTTTAGGTTTTATTATATTTAGTGATTACAAATTTTTATTTTGTCGTGCATTTTGTGAAAGAACAAATAAATAAATAAAAATTACATTGTTTTGTTTTCCTTTTTTCCGAAGCTTTTTTCAGAAATACAAACAATGTCGGTAGACAATCACAAGACATGTGACTTTTTTAACCAAAAGGCACACTTCTTTCGACCGGGATCCAGGAACTCTAACTTTTCATCCGAAGTAAACGGCGATCAACTCTCGGTCGAAAATCTTACCCCGTGGTTACTTGACCCGCAATTTGAGTTATTCGTGAATACGGGCGTTAGAAATTCATTATTTATGACCCTCCCAAAAAATTAGAGAAAAAATTGAATTATAAAATCTAGCTGAAAATAGAATTTAAATGAAAAATTTATTAATGATGACTGTATTACAAAACTAAACACGTTTAATTTATATTTATTTCAAATCCCTGATACGCAATTTACAGCGATTTCTAAAAAAGTATTATGCAGCTGTGCCAAACCGGTGGGGAAGCTCCATAATATGCACCCAAACGTCAAAACATTATGACCATACCCCACATTTTGTAATCGACTCGCCTAGATGATGTAAAAGGCAAATAATCCGGTGGGATTGATATTTAAATGCTGCTAGGAAGTCTCAGGAATCATTTTTGAGCTTACGTCAGAGTAAAAGCTGCTGACCTAAACTACTTTGATAGAGGGCAGATTTTAGTTGCCGAACGATTCAGAATGTGTAATTTCGAAATGGCGCGTCTCATGGGTTGTTCAGGATATAACAATGTTATTACTCATACGAAATGGATAAATAGCGGCGATACCATCAGTATAAGCCATTGCGTTGGACAACCGGGTGTTATCAAGTAAAAGGGATGTCCCTCTCTTGGTAAAGAAAAATCGACGTCATATACTGGCTCAATTTACATTCCAAGAAAATACAGGACCAAGGGGGGATTCTTTCGGAGCATACAACTCAGCTGACACTGTTGAATGTGAAACGATTGTGCTAACGTCCCACTCATGCCCCCCTTGTTGACCAAGCATCATCGACCAATACTTTTACACTAGCCAAAGGAACATAATGACTGGAACATAGGGAGAGAGTTCGATGAAAGACGACTTATCATTCTATACATTGATAGCAGGTGTTTAGGCACGCCGACTTCTATGCGAATTCAATCCTCGTTCTGCAGCAGATCATACGCTGGCCAATTCTGTAGATATTGAGAGCCCACACTACTGACTGTCGAAGACCCGGATGATAATTTTAAGTCTATGGAGGCGTTCTTTTGAAATATTTCGCTGCAATTTTATTCTTTTTACAGGTTTTTTTTCTTGCATAGGATATCTAAGAATCGACAACTGGGCTAGTTTTTTACATTTTACATTTTGGTTTTAGATTTTTTTTATATTATGATAGTTTCAATTTCAGAACCGGTTTCGAAAGTTAATTTTTTTGAAATCTGAAATCAAAATCGAAAAAGTAAAAACTAGCCCGGTTGTAGATCGTGCTCAACTATCTATGGAAAAAAAATTCCCTTTAAAAATATTAGAATTTAAGTGAAATACTTTAACCTCTTGAGCTCTGGTGGTACAATTTTCTACCATATAATTTTAATTCCGAAATGTCACAATGACACCAGTAAAATTGAAAAAAATTATTTGAAAAAAAGTTTAATGCTTTTTTTGTGTTTATCGTTAACCAGTTTTTTTTCTTTGCAAAATACTGATGCCAATGTTACATTTGGAATTTTGAAGAAATTTACACTCCAGAGCTCAAATGGTTAAAAGAACTTTTCCATAGACTTAACATTATCATCCGGTTCTTTTTAGTCAGTAATGTGGTCTCTTAAGTTTTGGGGAATGTCCCCATAGGCCTCCATGGGAACCTGCGTTTATTGTGGAACAGACCACGCACTATCTTAACATCACTGCGAATCATTTACATTACCATTACGTGTTATCTGTCTTCCAAAATGCAAATAGAGTCTTCATGCAAGACAACGCTCCACGTCACAGGACTCGGATTGGTTCCAGAAACAGAATACTGAATTCCAGTTAACATCCTGGTCATCTAACTGGGCGGATTTTAATCCGACAGAGCACATTAGGTAAGTGGTCATGTTTTGGCTCATAAAAGTGCTATTACACGTGCGCTACTGCATGCGTCAAATCGCAGGCGTCTCCATGTTATCCTATGGGACCAGAGGAGTCGCTTGGTTAGCGCGCGATTCTCCTGTATCGGAGCGTCTTTGACGCCTGGAACGAAGCGACTCGCCAGTAAGAGCCAATCAAATGCTTGGAAATCCAAATGATGATAAAGACTCTTCTCGAACAGCCAATGAAATGCTAAGAAAACGAAAAAACGCAGGCAATTTTTGTCGCTTGCAACTTTTACGTGTAATAGCACTTTAAGTATATACATGTATGTAGATGCTGTATGCTAATTGAGAAATTAGACTCATTGCAAAGAGCTTGAACGGTTTGAATAGAGATGGGCTAATTGAAGAATCATCTCCCTTTTTTCAATTAGCCTGAAATTTTCGCGTCATTTTGAAAAGAGCCTAAAGAGCACTAGGCGAATTCAGAACTGACGACTGGGTTTCTTCAACCAGTCTGGTATTTTTAGGTTTGTTTCAATCTGCCTAGACTAAATTAGGCTAATTTGAAAATGATCACTTATCTTCCAATTAAAGGGCATTATTTCAGGCTTATTGAACCATAATGCGACCCGAACCAGAAAAAATTACAACAGACCGTACACCGATCCGAGCGCGACAAATTAATTTCAGTCTACACACAGACAAATGCTGTCTTGTTTATTGTTCTCCAGTAAGAATAAATAAACAGTCTGCCACTTAAATTTTCTCTTTAACATTAAAATGCATAATCCCCCTTCACACACACACATCCTAAATTTAAAATCTCTAAAACTTTATTTTAAAACAAGCTGCTTCTCTCTGTTAAGAATAAAGGAATAAACAGCATGAAAAATACCCTCCTTTCTCCCAAAATTTCACTTCCACTTCTGTCTTACCGCACAGAACTTAGTTTAACATTTGTAGTTTAATTATTATTTTTTTAATTCCGCTCTATTTCTTATTATGTAGTAAGGTGAATTATCTCAGATCCTCATCGAGATTCAAATTTTTTCTTTACCCTTTCTCAACAAGCAGAGAGGACAGGATTTCTAGGAATATGTGGGAAAAAGCAATAATTTTGAATTTTTTTTTAATTTTTGCGAATGTTATACAGGAATCACATGTACTGATTATTATAAAAGAATCATTCAATTTTCCTTTCCTGCCTGATTTATTTAAAAAATTTATGTATACCTATATGACTGATATATGACAATAACTGCATAATATCCAAGTTTTATGCTCACTGTACGAATGTTTTGTGTGTGCCCCTTAGCACATAACACACGTGCAGGCGATAGTTGAATTCTATCCGCACAGTTTGTAGCGTGATACAGGACAGTTCTTTTTCGTACTGTCTTCTGAAAAAACGTTGCCCTGGTAGTACCACTATCTCCCGCCGCTAAGTCCCGTATGCTCAAATCGACATGGTATTGGTTTCCCCATGTGACGCCATCGCCAACCTGCAGTCGGACGTATGCTGCCAAACGCACGTCCTGCATAAAAGAGTCCGGCCGAAGCGACATGAATCCCACCCGGCTCAAAGAGGCTTTATCTTGATTCGCCCCGACTACCGGTAGAAAATGGACACCTACAAAGAGCCCACGAGCCACTGCCAAGGATCCGGAAAGGGCAGTTGCGAGTCTCTCTAAGATCAACTACTGTAACAGTAAAAACATTTTTAGAGAGAAACTGATGACCTCTTGCTGGATCCCGATGCGACGAGGAAAAACTCTTCTGGTGGCTCCACCTAGGGGGCAGTGGCGTAGCTGACAGGGGCCGGACCGCCCGGGTGTCACCCAAACTTTATTTGCAAATATATACAAATAATGTTTTAAGATTTTGAAAAAAAATTCTGGAATAAAATGAAATCTCTGGCAGATGACGAATTAGAGATATTTCTTTTCTTTGAGAATGTGAAATTTTATACAAAATGGGGAGTCTTAAGATATACACCAGGAAACAAAAACAATCTATACAATTAGTGGGTAGCGTAATGCAAATTCTAAAAGAAACACTTTTCTTCTACATAAGACGCCGCATTGAATTATGTGGATTATGAGATGAGAGATGAGCCGCACCTGTGTTTTTTCTTTTGTAGGAAGACGAAAGGTAAAAAAGGTTATAATAAAGTAGAATTTTGATTTAAAAAAATGACGGATTTGGTGGGTGAGATCATGCTTCTGGGGGTGACACCATTTACATCCGCCCCGGGTGTCACCCATACTTGTTACGCCACTGTAGGGGGAGGTGCATGTGTCCTCGCCCCCGGAAGTACCCGTGAGTGTGCACTTGCTACGCACCGTTCAGAAGCTCAAAGAAGGAACCCATGGTGGAGCCCGGAGTGCTGAAGAAAAACTCTTCTTGACGGCACAGACGCCACAACACTCGGGTCGAAGGCATCCCTTCCACAGTGTACCGATTTGCGGACAATCTTTAGGTTGCGAATGCTACGTGATACGGATTCCGGTCAAGCCAGGAGCCTTTAGTGGAACCTGAAGAACTGAGAAAAAACTTCAACCACGCCTTCCCACACACCTGCTTGCGCAGGGATTACGAGGTTGTATCCTGCACGCTGGTTGCGACCCCAGGCGGATCTGGAAAGTTCCGCCTAGACGTCATAGACACTGGCTCGAAAAGTGGACGTTTCACAGGTATGACAGACGAACATTTCGCATGTTCTCAGACGCATAACCTCTTTTCATGCTTAATCTCCACTTCGGGAGAGACAGAACTGCACTTGTTACGGATGCTGCACCAGTGCTGTAATGTTCCTGGTTTACAGACTTGAACTAGTACCGCCACGCCACCTGGTGTACAGTACAAACTTGGATATTTTGAGATTATTTTCATATATCAATAATAATTGTAAGCATAATACTTTGAAATAATCATATTTTGAAAGTGAATGATGCTTCTTTTATAGTAACCCCGTATATTTTAGATTTTAAACTAATGTCCCGAATCCTCTATACAAAATATATTATCAAGGGTGAAAATAACCAAATAACACAAGATTAAAATCTTTTCACCCCACCCTATTAGTCCAATCGCCAACCGCACAAAACCCTTTCTTATCGAGCACAAGAAAAAAACCTTTTATTTTATGGAAGAGTAGTGATAGAGGAATCGAGTGATCCATGTCGTCCGGAAGCGAAGTGGCGCATAAGCCAAAAATTAATAACACTAATGGTTGATTCACAAGCTTAGCATTATGTTTTTCTGCACCCAGTTTTCCATGTATTCATACTTTTGATTGTACGGCAAATACAATGCTAAGTCTACGATTTAACCACTAGTGGTATTCATTTTTGGCTTTTGCACCCCTTCGCAGACATGGATCATTCAATTCCTCCACTACTACTCTACCATAAAATAAAGAATTTTTTTGTACTCGATGACTTAGGGTTTTGTGCGGTCGGCTCTTTAACTGTCTCATAGAAATGCACCCATTTTTCTGGTATTGGAAAAATGAAAATTTAACAGGAGCGTTAGATCATCATTTATTTATTTATTGCTGGTACAAAGTAGCAATATAGTATAGAAATCTTTAAAAAATGATTTTAAAGTTTATACGTTTGAGAAATAGAATTTTTTTTTTTTTTGGGGGGGGGGGGGTGGGATAGGTAACTTAAATGATCCCTTTATTATTGTAACAAGATAGTTACAAATAAAGCATACAAAGAAAGAAAAAAATGATTTTAAACCATGTTTACTGAGAGAAGGAGAAAAAAAAGGCCTTTTGTGAAGAGTTGGGTTAGAGAATATGTAGATTATTAATTAGATATCGTTACAATAAATTCACAAATAAAGCAGAAAAAAATAAAGGATTTTTAAAATTTTAATGAAGATTGTTGGTCGAAGAAGCACATCTTCATGATATTGGGGAAGGACAAGAGGAAACAACAGACAAGCAGAGATTTTGACAGTAGAGGATAATTTTGGGTAAGATATTTATTCATTGTTAGATACATACATATACACTGTTACAAGCATGTGCTTATTTATTTAACTTTATTATTTGTGTATTAAATAAGCTAGGAGATCAATGAATTAAAAAAGAGTTATAAATATTCAATAATGCGTGTTTGTTATTAAATGGGCAAAAAAAATACAAGTGATTTCAAAAGGAAAGATTTAGATGAGATTATTTATTGCTAAAATATTACAAATCAAGATTTTAAATTTTGTTAAATGGGAGATTTTAGGGAAAGAATTCAGATAATTCTATTTTTTATGCAGGGATCAGGTAAAAAGCTGGATTTTCATCCCTGTATTAACCATCTTTACTTTTACATTAAAGATAAAAATGAGTTTTTTAATAATTTTTCTACATCTCGATTATATGCTCCTCTTTCAAATTAATCTTTTTCTTAAAAAGACTTACCATCGACACTATACGAAATGTAAACAAAAAATACATACTTTGCACTAAATATTTTACAGAAAATATGTTTCAGGAGACCTCAGAAATTCGTACTCGTTTCATTCAATAATATTTCTTCAATTAATTAAAGTAAAATCACAAACGATTTTCCACATAGACCTTATTATAACATGGAATTATTTTGAAGATCTTTACTTCTTGGTTATATCGTCGATTTATTTCGCTAAATTATAGAAATCGCCAAACTGTTCCCCAAATTATAAAACTTGATGTAATTTTTATGTTAAATAACGGAAGAACAAATAAATTAGTAAAACATAATCAAAAAAACAAATTAAAAATTTAATTAAAAATAACTTGACATAAAAACCACATGTATCGTAGTAAATGTAGAGAGAATGTGACATTTACAATCATCCATTATTGGCATGTAATCTTATAGTTTGGCGATAAATCTTTGGTCGACGGGATAAACAAGTAGTACTTGAGCATCTTTCTGAAGAAACTATAAAAGCTACAGTCAATCAGGGTAACTTGGGACCAAGAGAGGAAAAAAAAAAGATTAAAATCTGCTCCATCAATTGAGTTAACGGGAAAGTTTTGGTCTCAAAATATAGACAGATGCATAAGTGTGTGTGTTTGGCTTCTCATCGGAAAGATTTCGTTAAGGTGGCAAAATGGATCAAAGTTTTTTTTTAAATGGAGCAAAGTTACCCTGATTGACCATAACATAATTCATTTTCAATAACAAATGTGACATAGTAAACCTCAGTATCTCACATCCATTACAAGGTAATCTGTGCAACTCCAAAGAGTTAAGTTATTGTCAGAGGGGCATGAACTATATCGAAGTCATAAACATATTTTAAGTATGATGGAAAGTTTTAGAGATTGAGCTGGCTGAAATAAGCAAATATTTTATTCTCTTTTTTTTCTCAATATTTGTTGTCATTTAAAACTTACACCTCACTGTTATTCCCTTACGAATAAACAATCCGATGAAATGAAGGAACTTAAAAGATTAATACAGGTATCAGTAATGAAATGACAACTAAATTAGAATACTTTCGCTCAGTTGGAAATAATCACTTCGTATGATAAATTTACCAATCAATTTGATTGTGTTATAATAATACTATATGTATCCATCGTTATATGGAGTTCTATTTCCTGCGGTTTATTCTGCTGAGCTGTCTAAATGACAGACCACATGTTATGACCAATAAGATTATCTGAGCGAAAAATACCAGCCGGCTATTGTCCAGTTGGCATAACAGGTAAAGCATTGGAATTGTAAGCGAAGTATCTGGGTTCGATTCCCAGCCGGGGCAATTTTTTGCTCACTTGGAAATAATAAATTCGTAGAATATTTTATTTTAATATAAGCCTCATAAAAAAGCATAATTTTAAAACACTTTTACGTATTTTTACTTATATTTCAACTATCATTAGACTGTTGTTACCTTTTAAAATAACAACCAGTGTATCAAACACATTAACACACTTTTTTTTCAATATTATGGGTAAGTCAGTGGGACATACTCTTTTCAAAACAAATATTTTCAGCTTAAATATTGATAAGAAAAACAATTTTACCATAAAAGAACTTTAATGTGAGATGTCAGGTTTAACAAAAGTTTTTTTTTAATTTAAATTCTATTAATCATTACAGGCTTAAAACTACATATTTTACAGGCTTAAAAGCGTAAAAAAAAGAGATTTGTAATATTTTAAGGTAATAAAAAGAAAATGGTGCTTGCCAGGGCTCATGCTTATAGCTCCTGATCTGCAAATTTAATGGTTTAAATAGTCAAAATTTTGTTGTTCACTGTTTTTTTTTTGTACTGTGGTAAACGGAAAGTAATATTTCTTTACTTCTGGAATATGTCATGATCCGTTAACTGCATTTAACAAATTTTAGGAGCAAAATAAAGCACAGACAGCTTTTTTGGAATTTATTTCATAAGTTTATCTTTCATAAAAAATATCTCGTTGGTATGACATTAACAGATGCTTCCATAAACAAATCTTTTGAAAAAATCTTTTCACACGTATCTCTCACACAAAACGTTTCTCTTCAATATGAATTAAAGCATACTTCAGAGAAATTTTCTAGTTGCATTTCACATACACAAAAGGTTTCTTAACATAATGAATTGACAGATGCTTGCTTGAATTACACATTTGAAAAAATTTATTCTTTCGTATCTCGCATACAAGGTTCCTCACCAGTATGATTTAACAAATGTCTGCTTAAATTGCCCTTTAGAGAGAATTTCTTGTTGCATATATCACATACAAACGGTTTCTCTCCAGTATGAGTTAACAGATGTCTGCTTAAATCTCCCTTCCGAGAGAATTTCTTGTTGCATATATCACACACAAACGGTTTCTCATCGCTATGAGCTAACAGATGGCTGCTTAAATTACGCTTTAGAGAGAATTTCTTGTTACATACCTCACATTCAAAAGGTTTCTCACCAGAATGAGTTAACAGATGGCTTCTTAAATCTCCCTTTCGAGAGAATTTCTTGTTGCATATATCACACATAAACGGTTTCTCATCGCTATGAGTTAACAGATGGCTGCTTAAATTGCCCTTTAGAGAGAATTCCTTGTTGCATATATCACAGACAAACGGTTTCTCTCCAGTATGAGTTAATAGATGGCTGCTTAAATTGCCCTTTAGAGAGAATTCCTTGTTGCATATATCACAGACAAACGGTTTCTCTCCGGTATGAGTTAACAGATGTCTGCTTAAAACGCCCTTTTGAGAGAATTTCTTTTTACATATATCACACACAAACGGTTTCTCATCACTATGTATTAACAGATGGCTGCTTAAATGGCCCTTTTGAGAGAATTTATTGTTGCATACCACACATTCAAAAGGTTTCTCACCAGTATGAGTTAAGAAATGGCTGCTTAAATTGCTCTTTACAGAGAATTGCTTGTTGCATGTATCACACATAAACGGTTTCTCACAAGTATGAGTTAACAGATGGCTGCTTAAATTGCTCTTTTGAGAGAATTTCTTGTTGCATTTATCACACACAAACGGTTTTTCAGCAGTATGAGTTAAGAGATGTCTGCTTAAATGGTCCTTTTGAGAGAATTCTTTGTTGCATACTTCACACAAAAAAGACTGTTTTGGGATAAATTCTTGCATAGCTCACAAACGAAAGGTTTTCCTGGCTGTGAGTTAGAAGATCCTTTTTCAAAAAATTCTAATAAGAAATATTTTGCTGCATTTGTTTTACACATTGAAGATATTTTGAGTGATGTGATGTGATAGATTAATGGTTTTATGCAGCTGCAATAAAATAAAATAAATTAGCTCTTTATTAAAAAAAACTTATATCGAAAATTTAAAATTAATGTAGAAAACAAGTTATAGCAATGAAATTCTTACCTTTGTATTAATTACAATAGACTCCCAATTATCTGAATTTAGCGGAATCAAAGGTGTGTCAGATGTCTTTTCTAAAAGTATAAAGATTAAATTGTAAATAAAATTAATAGGAACATTGTAAAAATGAATAACTTATTATAAATAAAATATAAAGTAAATTTAAGGAGAAAATTCTGTAACTTTATAACATTTAAATAAACGATGATACATTTTACAAAGTATAGCGAGAAAATAAATTATTTTTTTGGTGATGCAATTTTAATATGTAAATGTTTCCAATAAAAAATTCTCCGGATTTCCGAGTTTTTTAATGTTAATATTTATTGCTTAAATATTCTGCATCATTCAATATAATTTACGCTGCAATTAAATAACTTAATCAGTGGTATAGCCAAGTGGTGGTTGTGAGCACCTCCACCTCAATCAAATATCTGGGTTTCCGAATAGCGCAATCTACAACACTCAAAACTACTAAATCGGAATCACAAAGAACCCATGAAAAATTCCATTTTAATTGAATGGTGTAACCTTAAACGGAATAATTCAAAGTTACATCTTTTGCCAAGGCTGAGCTTTTCAGTTAAAAGCAAATTTCCATCATAAACATGTTCCGTTTTAACTGTATCATATAAAACTATTATATTTTTTTCTGTCTCTAGTGCACCTGTGAAGAATTTAAATTTATTACAATGGAATCTGTGAAGCTGACCTATCTTAGATGTAAAGAAAATCAGGATTACATGAAAACAATCGGAAAGTCCTCGGTCCGCTCTTTCATATTATGAACTTTTCTACCATCACCTCAGTTTTCCCCTTCCCCTTCAAAGGGTAGTTTTCGGATTTTTTTTTCAATTGTATTGTTTTATCATTATAGATCAGATTTTTTTAATGGTGCCCTCTGATGAATATTAGTCATAATATATGGAAATTTTAAAGTGAGTGGAATGTTTTATACCTGTAGACGTCATAGTTGGAACTCTGGCGGGGAAAGGGGAAATTTCTAAATATGGCCTTCAACTCTCATGTGATATATCACTTAAAAGTTCTCTGACCAATATTTCAATTATATCCCTCTAGCGTCTCTGAAGTATTTCGCCATTTCTCAGCAGCAAGTTTAGGCAGAAGCGAGAAATACAAGATAGCACACTTACTAAAAATATAACAAAACATTAGCTGATCCGCCCGGCGTTGCCCAGAACCCGTTATGATAACCGTAAACACTTAACACTACAATTATTATCTAAAAATAGTCAAAATTAATCATAGGCTATAAATTGTTCTTTAGAATAATATTTTTAAAAAATGCATAAAAAATTGAGTAAATGCTTTAAATAAGGTCCTAGGAACCAATAAAAATATCAGGGTGTAAGTCTGAAAGAAGAGTCCAAAACTCAACTTTAAAATTATGCACTGAGAAGGGGGAGGGGGAATGAGTGGGTGAAATATGCATGTCGAATAAAAATTTCAAAGGCTCTGAGCCGGGCCCTACGTGACCATAGGGAGTCCCAGGCTCGTAAATGGAATTCAAGAACGTGGAAATAACTAAGTGGAAAAGTAGTTCCAAAAATGAAGATTAGATTTAAAGAGGGCAGTTAAATAACAATTCATAATACAAAAAATGCAAGGGGATCTGTACCGGGACCCAAGGGGACAGGAATTTATTCCGCATGTCGCAATTTTTTCGAACATCTAAATATATAAAGAATCCTAAAAATGAAAATCGGAATAAAAGGAAGCAATTTATTGAAAATTTATTATTTCAAAAACTTCAAGGGACCCTGTACCGGGCCCCATATGGCCAGGAATTTATTTTGTATATAGTTGGGTATAAAAATATATGTAGTTATTAAAATAATGGGAAAACGCTAAAATTATGTTAAATAAAATTGAGAGCAATTTGGATCACTTTTAAAAGGGCTGCACCAAGGGCCTCAAGAAATCGATTAATATTCAAAATTAGTGGTAGTTAGTCTGAGAAAATTTTTGTCGTTCATATAGTTGTTGGAGGACATAGAAAGTTGTTAGGGGAAAAAAAGCTAATGAATCGGACCATTTTTAAAGGAGCTATGATAGAGGGCCCCGTAGGGGCTTAATGACAGTAAAAACCAGGGAACCTAACATGAAAACATGTTAAAATGTTTTAGTATATAGCGCTTCAGACCTTTAATTAGTCAAAATTAAGCATAGAGCTATGAATTATTCGTAGGAATAATATATTTTTTAAATGCACCAACTGATTGGGTAAATGTTTAAAAAAGGGCCTCAGGGCCCGAATAAAAATATCAGGATGTTGGTCCTGAAAATAGAGTTTAAGATTCCACTTTAAATTTTTGCACTGAGAAGGTGACAAATTTAGGGAATGAAAAATGTTTGGCGCACAAAAAGATCAAGGGGCCCTGAGACGGGCCCTATGATGATCTAGGGGATCCCCGTGTCTTATATGAAATGGAAAAACTTGAAAATATCTAATTGGAATAGGTATTCAAAAATGAAGATCGAATTAAATGGAAGCAATTTATTAACAATTTATTATCACACAAAATTAAAGGGGCCCCAAGGGTCCAGGGTCATAACTGGAAAATATAACAGGCAAGAAAAGATAAATGGAGAAAGGTTCCTCAAAATGAAGATTAAATAAAAAGGGGTCGAGTTATTAACAATTTGGTGCATAAAAATTAAAAGGGGCCCAGGGGCCCCAGCCCTTAAAATATTAAAAATCTTAGCTTCAGGTGCATCAAGACCTGTCTTGGACTATCTTCAGCTAAAATTTCAAACTACTACGTGCGGTAGATTTTGCTAGACATCGCAGACACACACACACAGACAAACACAGCGTTTTGTTATTTTATTAGCATAGATATGTACTTCAATCTATTTTGTCTATTATGTCGTCAACAGGATAATGTAGGATTATATTAATAAGGCAACAATTATAGATGTTTTATTAGATATAAAGTTTATTTTTTCTAATTTTTCCAAGATGTACTTCGTCTCATTCAAGATTTCTTTAGAGAAACCAACCAGAGTAGCGGGCTGCTAGTACTATATATTTATAGTTATTAAAACTTGAAACCTATTTAAAATGGAACATTTTGAAATGTGTTTACTTCTTGGCAGGTTTTTGGTGAACACAGAATCACCCCGCAAATGGAAACTGAAGAATAAGTGTGCAAGTATACCTTCTGAGATAAAAATGGGCTTTGATGGGTCCAACTGGTGCTGACAGTTAAGAATGAAGTCAAATTTATGCAAATGCAATAATGGCACACTGACTGAGTTTCAAGATCTTTGTTCATTTTATAATTTTATGTCTAATAACATTATAATGCAATGTGCTGTCTGGAATTATTAAAAGAAACTCTACCCACAGGAAAATGTCTTTTAGAAATTCCTAGGAAAAGCTTTATAGAATCCTGTAGAATTATAGACCGTTTTTCTATAAGCTAATTTAAAAGCTGTAGAAGTTTAATCGAAATACCTGTAGAGAAAAAGTGTTTAATAGAAATTTCTGCTCTACAGACATTTCTGTAGCTTTTAATCTAGCATACAGAAAAATGGGTCATAATTCTACAGAAATAATTCTATTGAACTTGAAAAGCCATTTTCGTAAGGGTAATCTTGAACTAGTTATTTGTGAATTTTTATAGTCACTTTTAAAGTACCTTAAGAAATCTGACTATGATTTAATATCTTCTGTTCTAAAACATGCTGATGATGTCTTTTCAGCAATAAAAGAGTTTTCGTCAATCATTGAGCAAGAAATAAGAAACTGGCGCTTAAAAGTTTGTTGACAAATTGAAAAGAGCAGAATTCCTCGAAACAGAAAACTTTGATACACATATATTTTAATAGACAGATTCTTTGTCAAGGTTGGCTATTCGATGTAGAGAGATAATATATCTCACAATAAATCTGAAGATCAGTGCATCTTTCTCATTTGAATTCTTTTATTTCAAGTCTCGATGACATTCAGGGAAAGAGCTGTGTGATATTGGAAGGTTTTGATCTTCAAGCAGATTTTTTAATGTATTTATTTACTACTATAGTTTTGTTTTTATTCATGAATGCAGTCAGAGAACTTGGGGAAAATTAGTAATTTTTGTACGATATCAAAATTATAGGAAAAACATCAGAAATGGTTTTTACACATGATTAAACTACAGCGTCAAATTTAGAGGATACCCTCTTTGAAGCATTAAATTGTCTCTCCAGATCATGTAGGATTTTATGCTTATGAATCGCCTAGAAGTGCTATCTCTCTCCGGAATTTCAAAGTGCTCTTTCCAGAGTTGCAAAAATCCCTCCTGCAGAAAAATGTCTCAGTCATTAGAAATGACCACAATTGCGTCTTATAATACCCAGTTTAACCCTTTCGGATCCGATATATATATATTTTTTTTTTTGGAAAAATTACTTTTACGTTAATAATATTAACACTAGCTATCCAAATATTCACAGTATTTCACAGTCTGAAAGATAATGTTGTTGTTTTGCATGCTATTCAATTAACATTCATATGACAAGTGGCTAAGGAAGAATTTTCGGAGATGGTTAGAAAATTATTTCATTACAATAAGATTTAACTGATATTGCAACTTTCTAATATTTTTTGTGCTTTTTTACACATGATTCTTTAAGGAGAGTAACTTTTATTTTAAATTTACAGAGTGAAATATGTGTTTAAAATGAAAGAATCACAAACAGCGAAAAGAGAATAAAGCAAATAATAATAATTATTATTATTACTAAATGCTTAAAATAAATTATGTTATATAATAAATGCATAGACATGTACTAACATTACTACATATAAAAGGTAGCAAAAGTGTTTCTTAAAACAAAATAATGCTCCATTAAAAGACATGTAACATTAATAGTACACCAGACCCGAAAGGGTTAATAATGCTTACAGATACTTCAGGGGTTGAAGGAGAGTTGTGCATGAAGAGGGTGGTGATAAGGTTCTGTTTTTTAACATCAGAAATCCAAAGCTTAAATTGAACCGAATTCACATACTAATCATTGAACTTGGAGAACGCTCTAAAACTGTTTTGAACCACCAAATGTAAACTGCGTTTGAAGTAAAATAAGAATATCAATATTATTTTTTACATAACCCAACATTTCAAAAAAAATGTTAGCGTAAAATCCCGTTAATCCGCCCTTCCAGATCAAACGTCCCTCCCCACTTTATAAAATATTTGAAATTTTCAAAAGATTCCGAGAAAGCGTCCTCCCTCCCCATTCTCAAAGGCGATTAAGAATGGGATGAATCATGAATCTTAGATGAAATGTGCGTCTTTCCGCGTTTTTTTAATTGATTTCATGCTTTTTTGCCTTTTTTTTAAACAAATTTCTTCTTTTTTCTGCGTTTTTTCGACGGAATTTACGTTTTTTTTTTTTTTTAAACCCAAATTTTAAGTATTGCTTCAAGTATCAAAATTCGTGATTCATTCAAAGATTAACGATTCATTCATTTCATCATGATTCACTTCTGCAAATTTTGTGAAACGATCGCGGAAAAATCCCGTGTAAGCGGACCCCTGTAATTATTTTACGATTTTTCGTCACGTTTGGGGGGGCGGATTAAAGGTATTTCACGGTAATCAATCGCAAATAAAACTGCTTTAAAAAAATTAGCATCCTTGAAATTTATGACTAGATATCGGAAGAAACTATTCAGGCCAAACAGTTTATTAAAAACGGCAGAACATGAAACTGAGAAACTCAGAAGAATTATGGCTGTGCTAGACAACTGCAACCAGATTATTTATTCCACCATAAACTGTATTTGTTGTGCGAGCTTGTTATATCACTTGTTTTTTTAGCCAAATTGAATGTTGTTATCTTAAATATTAACCAGCTAACAGTTAAATATTACTAAGAAATCTTTTTGAAATAACCTAAACTTATAAACCAACCAATAATAAGTTAAATGATTTTAAATAAAAATTCTGATGTAGAATATTTTAATAAGACTAGAGTAACATTTTTGGTAATTCTAGGATTAAATTTAACAATTCAATCCTAATTTTAATGCATGCAAATGTATATGTTGTATGAAGCTTGCCTAAAATACATTTAATTTTTCAGTATGGGCTCAGTTTTTTAGATCATAGTGTCTGTAAAATCTCTGGTATATCATCATGTAACTTAATTGTATTACTAGCTACTGTTATGGAGATAAATATTACTTTATTTTATACATGCTATTCTTTTAAATTAAGAAATGAAATGGATATACTTATGGATGGAAGTTATTGAAAATAATTGTATTACCAATGCACACACTCAGTTAATCGTATCATGTGATTACAAGGACATGGGGGGAAAATCATTTTAGACCTCCATTAAAAGAGAAGTAATGAATCATATTTTTAACATACTCTGTCTAAATATGATCTTTTGTTCGTTTGGTCTATGCTATGAAATTCTTCCACTTGAGACGGGATTATGTTATAGAAAGATTCTCCTTTTGCAGGTTTTACTGTGTTGACATTTTACAGTAGACTCCCTCAAATCCGCACAGCTTGGGACCAGAGTTTGTGCGGATTTTAGAATTTTGCGAATTTCTAGTCATTGCTTTGTTTAAATTTTTTAAACAGTAATTTGAGTGCAATTAATAGTGCAATCGGAACTATAATGCAGCTTACAATATAATAAAATATTAAAATAAGTAATAAACTAAAATAATAAAAATTTAGATAATTTTTTTAAATTATGAAAGTACTAATAGCAAAGGTCAAGTTAATAATCAATAGTGTATGATTAAATATTCATTATAAAGATTAAATGTTATTTTCCAAAATTATTCACCAAAACTTTCCTCATAAAATAACATTACTAATTCACATCAAAATCATAAAATATGGATTTTTTTTTCAAGTTTAGCTTGGTTTAATAACCCCAAAAATCTTGATTAATGCATAGATATATTTGGTAAGAAGATTCTGATAACCAGTGATATCAGCAAAGCTTGAATTTTTTCAAAATAAATTTATTCTTCCTTCATGAAAAAAAAAACATGAATAGAGTATTACAGTTTAGGATCCGTTATCCGGCTTCCCGGTATCTGGAATGCTCCGAAAACCGGAATGCAAATCGGTACTTTTTTTTTTCTTACCCAAGCGATGCCGCGGACATGCTATAGCACGTAATTTACGCAAAAAAATCGGCGACGGGATGCGGAAAAATAGCTCTTACGCGTCCCAAAAGATGCATAATCTCGTCAAAAAATCGCGAAAAAATGACAAATTTCGTTCAAAATTACGAAATACCGACTATTTTTCGGCAAATTATGTCAAAAGATTTGCTAGAAAATGGGTAATTCCGTCACAACATCCCCCAAAAAGACAGATTTCCCCCAAAAGATCGCGAAAAAATAACAAACATAGTACAAAAAATCGCGATAAAACGGCAAATTTTGACAAAAGATTTGCGAAAAACGGCAACTTTCGTCAAAAAATCGCGATTAAAGGCGATTCTTTAAAAAATCCCGAAACACGGCAGATATCGTCAAAAGATCATGCAAAAACGACAAAATTCGTTAAAAATCAGCCAATTTTCAGCAATAATCAGGATATTAAATTGATTAGTTTTTTTTTTTTTTTTTTTTTTCAGCGATGCCGCGGACGCGCTGTAGCGCGTAAATTACGCAAAAGATCGGCGCCGGGACGCGTATCTCGTCAAATCGTCAATCGCGAAAAACGGCAACTTTCGTCAAAAAATCGCGATTAAAGGCAAATTTCTTCAAAAGATCACGAAAAAAACAGCAAATTTCTTCAAAAAATCACGAAAAGACAGCAAATTTGTCAAAAAAAATCCGAAAAACGGCATATTTCTTCAAAAGATCATGGAAAAACGGCAAAATTCGTTAAAAACCAGCTAATTTTCAGCGATAATCACGATATTAGATTGATTAGTTTTAGAGTGATTAGATTAAGAGTGATTAGTTTCTTTCTTTTTTTTTTTTTCAGCGATGCCGCGGACGCGCTATAGCGCATAAATTACGTAAAAGATCGGCGACGCGACGTGAAAAAATAGCTTTTAAATAAAAATGCGTGAAAAAATAGCTTAAAATACGAGATTACGCGTCCCTGGAGACGCGTAAAGAATCGCAAAAAAACGACAAATGTCATTAAAAATCATGAAACACCGACAATTTTTCGGCAAATTATGTCAAAAGATTTGCGAGAAAATGGGTAATTCCGTCCCAAAAAGACAGATTTCCCCAAAAGATCGCGAAACAATAACAAATATGGCCCAAAAAATCGCGATAAAACGGCAAATTTTAACAAAAGATTCGTGAAAAACAGCCCATCCTGAAGCAGAATTTTTAGAAATGGATAATGTGTGTTGCCTCCAAATTGTAGGTAACAGATCTTTAAAAACTCACTATAAAAATGACTTCTTAAAAAAAATGCTCACAGAGTGCAACAAAGGAATTGGGATAAAAAATTTCCAGAGAAGCTTCACAGTCAAAGATGCTTTCTGGAGTGCTGCTAAAGCATGGCAGGCTGTGGATAAGGATACACTTATCCATGGATAGTACAATCTGTGGCCATCTGCATTATTTTTTGATGACGAAAATGATCCTGAATTTGAAGGCTTCAAGATTTCAAAAGAGAAGCAAATTATTGCTGATCTGTTGGCACATGCCAAAGGCTTTGATTGTCCAGAAGCTAAATTGCTTAATCAAGAAGTAATGGAAGATTGTTTAGAAGCCGGTGAAAGCATTCCTGCCACTAATCACATGACTGACAGTGAGTTCTGTGAAATGATGACAAACAATATATCTGATGAAAGTGATAATGAGAAGGACAACCAGCAGAATAAATCAGTTTAAAAGGTATCAAATGAAAAATTAGTATTTTATACCAAACAATTATTTTTCAGGCATGCAACAGAGGAGCTGCTTCCACGAGCAGAATCATGTCTCTGTACAAAATACAATAACAATTAGTGCAAGAGACGCACTGTAAACTAAAGTCTATCATAGAAATATGACAAAATCACATCCAATCAAAAGATTCTGTTTCAAAATCTCAAAATTAAATTTCATATATATGTATATTTTTTTCCTTTATTATAATTATTTTTTTATTTTGTGTAAATTAATCTATAAATTAAGGTTTTTACATGTATTAGTATTCATATTTACCTATTTATGAAATTATTTCGTGCATTTCTTATACTTACGGTAAACTGTTCCGAATTACGGAAAAACCCCTTATCCAGAATGATCTGGGTCCCAAGCATTCTGGATAACGGATCCTATTCTGTATTAAGAAAATTATAAATTAAAAAATATATGGAATAGATACAGAACTAAAAAAATCAAATTTTGTCACATTATCTGAACTGAAAATTTCATTGTTTACATCCATAAAATATGTACGGATTTTAGAGAGTTGCAGATTTGAGGGAGTCTACTGTATATACATATCTAAACATTTGTAATATAATATTATCTCATAATTTCACATGTATAATAAATACATAAAATATTAAATATATAAATTAATAAAAATATTTAAGTATACAGTATATTTTTTTATGTGTGTAGATATAATATACATTTATGTACCCACAAATGGGGAATAAGTAACTAATGAGAGTTATAAACAGAAAACCAGTCAGATGAAGTCTTTTGTTGTTTTTTGTACTTAAAAAAATAAAAACGGAACCATTAAAAGAGCATTCCAGTGTCTGTCTGTCACAGACATTTTACTCCTAAACTGGGGAAAGTTCAAACAAGGCTGATGTAATAAACCCATCTATATATACAATAAGATCAGGTGGGCCATAAAACCAAGTTTTTTTTTTTTTCTTTTGAGAAGATTTAAAAACCAGACTAACACATTTATTTTAATGAAACATTTGATGCATTTCATATACAGTGGATTTCTATAGATCAAGCATGAATGATAAGTTTTTGAATTAGATACATTCAAAGTTTAGTCCTTCTGATATTAAATTACATTTTCATACTTTAATTAATATCTTCTGAAATTATACTTCTAATCTGCTAATTTTTTTTTATATAGCGCTAATACTAAAATACAAAAACATAAATATGTTGAATTTCCATTTTTTATAATATGAATTAGAAAACTATTATTCGAAAACATTATGAATTGCAGTTTTTTACACACTACTTTGCCTAGAGTTTTTTAAATTGATTTAGATTAATTAAGACCTGCTTTAGGGAAATCCAAAATAAAAAGATTTTCTTCCAAATAATTTTCAAATTATGCTTAAAAAATGCAAAATGAATGTTTAAGGTGTCATCCATGAAAGAAATAATGACTGGATAGTTTGAAACTTCGGAGCTACTTAGTAATCCCATTGACCAATTTCACCAAATTATACAAATCACCAAACTAATAGCCAAATTGCATTTATTGTCATAACTTTCATTTTAAATAACAAAAAGATAAATAAATAAATAAATAAGTAAAATAATAATAATAATTAGTTGAATATTAATAAAAATAAAAATTATTTAATAACATTTTAAACATGTGTATTATATTTAATGTCATTGAATGAGACATTCACAATCATCCATTATTGGCATTTAATCTAATAGTTCTAATCTAAAGTTATCAATAACTTTCTTCTATGATAATTTATTGAGAAGTTAGTAGAGGCTAGAGGGTGTTTACTTTTTTGCACGATTGAACAAATTCATAAAAAATATTTTTAACATATTAATTAAATTAAAGAAGTAAAGTCTAACTTTTTGAATAGTATTTAACTTCCATTTATGAACCTTGCTTTGTTTCTTTAAAATTGAAATTTTTATATTGTCTGTTTTCGCAATCTCTTTGCAATTTGGATATTCTGCCTTTCATTGTCTTTCTTGCCTTTGGATGTTCTACATTTTCTTGTGTTTTTTATATTTGTTAGTATCCCTTATAACACTTGAAAAAAAAAAAAAAAAAAAATTCTTGTCTTTCTAAACTAAATTTAGAAAATAAAAAATAAAATAAATTGTTTTTCAGAGTTAAAATTACACACCTACTAGTGTTATAAATATATACATATATTTTTATCATTTAATTATAAAATATAAAACATTAGACATATACGAAAGTTAATACAGAAATAGGAAATTTGCCTATATACAATAATTAGGTTAAGCCTAGCCATACCCCAGAAAACAAATCATAATAAATAGAACTCTAAAAATTGTTCATTAATTTTGATCAGTCTTTTAGATGTTCCAGAACAAGTCTGAACTAAAATTAACAGTTTTCACCAGTTAATAATAATTAACAGTTTAGAATACTTTTATCACAAAATACAAAAAGTAGAAGGTAAGCAAAATAAATATATCTTAACATTAACTTATTTTAGTAAAGAGTTCATTAAATTCTAAAAACGTTTTTTCATCATATCTTTATAAGTCATTATATTTCAAAAATTTACCGTCTACTTGCAGAAAACTTTCATATCGTCCAAGTTCAAATCGAAGCAAACAGACGCCAACGCCATGAATGAATCACGGTGGCTGAATTTGAATGAATCATTATCTTTTAATTAATATTATCTGTTTTCGTAAACACTTTGCCTTTTTCGATGTTGACTTCCTTTTTCTTAAGGTTTTATTACTATTATTATTATTTTAATTTCCTCTTTTTTTTTTATAAATGTTGTTATTGCGTATAACACTTTTTATTTTTTAATTCTTCTCTTTCTAAACTACATTTAGAAACAAAATATAAAATAAATTATTTTACAATGTTAAAATTACACTTCCTAGTGTTATAAATATATTTTTCATAATTTTATTATAAAATATAACTAATTAAAAATATACCAAAGTTAATACAGAAATCGAAAATTTGTTCATCATACAATGCTTAGGCTAAGCCTAACCATACCCCAAATTATCCCATCTCAGAAAACAAATGATAATAAATGGAATTTTAAAATTTATCTTTTCTTTTTATGTAGATGAGTTCTTTAGATGATCTACAACAAGTCTGAATTAAAATTAACAGTTTTCACCAGTTAATACTCATTAACAGTTTAGAATATTTTTATTACAAAATACAGAAATTTTAGTAGAAGAGTAAGCAAAAGAAATATATCTTACCATTAACTTATTTTAGTAAAAAGCCCATTAAATTCTAAAAACATTGTTTCATTTTATTGCTATAGGTCATTATATTTCAAACAGTTGCCGTCTATTTGCAGAGATGTTTCATATCCTCCAAGTTCACATAAAAGCAAAGAGACGCCAACGCCATGAATGAATCACGGTGGCTGATTTTGAATGAGAAATGAATCATATCATTAAATCAGCTGCAACTGAAAAATCACCTTCTGACTTTTTACTTTCTCACATCTACCAATATTCAAGAATTAAGAAAAATACCCTCTTCAATTAAAAAAAAATTAAAATTTATTTATGAAAAATGACTGATTTGTTACTCAAAATTCTGGAATCCTTTATTTGAATTCACCCTCTATCTAGTGAATCCAGAGAATAAGTTTGACACATATCATCCTACATTACAGCAGCGTCTTCATTAGAATCTAGAAGAGAAATAATTTTGAATAGAGATAAAAATTTCCTGATGAACAATTTTAAAAATTGATTAATTGAGTTATCGATCATTCATTATCTGAAATTAACTCGATTATCGAGTAAATTTCTTGAATTGAGTACTTTAGATTTTATGTATTGTTTTTACGCCATCTTTCAGCAAATAACATAAATGAACTAATTTTCGGTTGAAAGCATAGACTTTTAGATATATTTTTTAAATAAAACAATTCAAGATGTTTTGATTTAATTCTTGATTATTTTTACATGAATATCTTTATCTATTATCTAGATTCTTTTTACTTAAACAATTTAAAATATTTTTTAGCATACATAAAAGGAGTATTATTATTACTTTTTTTCATCAAATTTTAACATAGTTTTATCAGTTTTTTAAGAACTCAGATGATGTCAATTGAATTTAAATTTTTCTTGCATTGCAAATAAAAATAAATTATTTCATATCAAGTATAATCTTTAGAATATGTTGAAAAATGTCGTTTTCAATATTTTGATAGCTTTTGACTTTTTGGTTTTGGCTAATTTTTTGCATTAGTAGCACAAATTTTTATTATTAATATTATATGATAACTTTCGTAAATTCACTGAAACATTAACATTTTACAGGGATGGGGCCAAGTATAATTTTATTGAAAATAAACTTTATAATTCCTTTTAGTTTGTTCATTTGATTTTTGTTATAAGAAAAATTCTTTGTAAATTAATATCTTATTTAATAAAAATAATAGTAAAAACTTCAGAATATTGATGGAAAAATATGACTGTTCTTTGCGTAACATAACTTTATAAAAAAAATTACAGTGTAAATAATGCTGTATCTGGCACCAATTCTCTGAACATCAAACCATCAAAAACTCTAAATATAATGCATTATAACTAGAATATTTGTAAATGATTAAATTAAACATGCATGTCTATAAATGCATACAATTATATTTGAATTTCGATAACTAAGCAGATCTTTCTTTTAAAAGGAGAGAGTGCTTACCTACTGCTGTCGCTATCATAAATGAACTTATTGTGGATCGAGATCTTTCATAATTTATATTAAGGAAATTATTGCGTATAAAGATATGAAAATTTACAGTTTTATAGAGAAATCTTTGATTATTAAACTGAAACAGAAAGTGTTTAGGGGAATTATTTTAAGCACTATTCATGTTGAAGGCATTAAAATTTTTTTAAAGAATTTTATGAAATAAAATCTATGCATAACCATTTAAATTTGAGTTTCTTGAGAGTTTCTTTTTGTCAATTTCTATTCATATCATTTCATGAGAGATTATTTCACATTTTGAAAAAATGCATTTTTTTATTTATTGCTGTCAAATTTAAAACAGCAGCTCAAATCCACAACCCTAAAATCCACACATCTTGATAAATATAAACAGTGAAACTTTGAGTTTAGATACAAGAACAAAATTACAGAACTTTTTTAATTTAAAACATACCGTATATATTTTAATATGTAATTCTCGATAATATTATTGAATTCATGCTTTTTCAACAATTTAATCATTTTTTAAATTTTTTTTTTCATTTTAGTATATTACTACTTGATTATTTTGATACATTTGACTCCTTCAAATCTACACAGCTTGGGATCAGAGGTTGTGCAGATTTTAGAATTTCACAGATTTCTGGTCTTTGCTTAGTTTACGTTTTTTCTCAGCAATTTGAATTTGATAAGGCAATCAAAATTATAATGAATGATTCCAATGTAGTAAAATATTAAAAGAATTAAGTAAAGTAATACTAAAATAAAATGACAAAAAGTAAGATAACTTAAAACTGATTGAAATATTAATAGTAAAGGTCAAGTAAATAAAATTAATAATGTATATTTGAATTTCCATAAAAAAGATGCAATATATTTTCCTTGAATTATTCGATGACACTTTTCTAATGAAATGTACTCTTTATTAATTTACAATAAAATCATCGTAATAATAAACAAAAAAACTTAATTAATAGGGTACATAAATATATTTGGTCAAAAGATTGTGATTACCACTGTTATGAGCAATATCTTGATTTAACAAAATTTATATATGCTCTTTTCATAGAAAATAAAAAAGTTCATTTATATTATTATGTTCTATTATATTTATGTTCATTTATATAACATATGAAAATACATACGAGATGAAAAACAGCTAGAAAAAGAAAACTACAACTTTGCTCCTACATCTGAAATGAAAATTTAATTGTTTACATCTATAAAGATGGGCAGATTTTAGAGTTGCATATTTGAGGGAGTCTACTGTATTATATAATATTTCAAGTATTCATTATAATTTTGATTTTACAGTACAGAACCATTTATCTGCAATGGTTGGTGTCAGATATATTCCAGACAACTGGTTTTTCTGGTTAACTTGTTGTTCATGAAATCAGCATCCATTTGATAAGTTTTATGGAATATAAGGGGTTGTGGTATCACCTCTAATTTTAGAATAATTATTAGATTACTTGAATTGAGAATTAGAAGTTAGTAAAATCAAATGTTAGAATTTACAAAGGTAATTTATGGGAATTCCTTGGGAACAAAAATTATTCTGTTTTCTCAGCATAAAGATGAAAACATCTATAATATAACTATATATGCTTCTATTTCAAATAGTACTAGATGCTGTTATCAAACTAACTCTACAATAGTTCCAAGCAATGTATATGTCAAACTGGCAGTGTATGATACTTTTCTACAAAGATTCTAACATCAGTCCATTAGAAATATCACTGAATAACTGGTTCTATACTGTATTACATAGTCAAAATATTGTTTAAAAAATGGAAACAAAACAATGACCAGAAATTCACAAAGTTTAAATATCTATATAACTTCCAGTTTTAAGCTGCGCAGATTTGAGAGTGTTTAATGTAATTTCTTTCTATTAAAAAAATTAAGTACAAATAAATATTAAAATGAAACAAAAAATTAGTGAAAATTATGTCACATTTAAAACAAGACATGTTTCAACATCAGTTAATTCGACCTTAAGGCCCCACACTAAGCACAGAAAAATACCCGGATGATAATGTAAAGACTATGGGAGCGTTCTTTTCAAATATCTCGCTCAAATTTTATTTTTGCATGTTTTTTTTGCATAGGATAGCTGAGAACATTCCACAGCCAACCTTGTTTTTATTTTTTCAATTTTGGTTTCAGATTAAAAAAAAAAAATACTTTAAATTTCAAAATTGGTTCTGAAATTGAAACTATCATAATGAAAAAAATATATAAGCAAAATTGAAAAAGTAAAAACAAGGCCGGTTGTAGATTGTCCTCGGGTATTCTATGCAAAAAAAAAAAATCAGATAAAAATAATAAAATTTGAGCGAAATTGAGGTATTAGAAAAAATGTCCCCATAAACTTTACATTATCATCCGGGTCTTTTTCTATGCCTTGTGTGGGGCCTTAAGAACCAAAAAAGTACCTTAAATGAACACATGATAAGATAATATTAGCACTGCTTATTTAATTATACGTCAATATTCCACAATATGGCACTACTTGGTTGAACCATTGACCAAAAAACTATCACCAAATTCTAAGATTAAATGCCAATAATGGGTTACTGTATATGTCACATCTACTTGTTATAAAATATGATACATATGTTTGTTATGCTAGAAAGTGATTTTAAATTTGATCTTTTATTTTCATCTTTTATTAATGTTTTACAAATTGATTTGTTATGTCATTATTTAAAACAAAAATTATGTCAACAAGTATAATTTGGCGATTTTTATAATTTGGTGAAATTGGTTGACAGGATAACTAAGTAGTACCCACAGTATTTTTAAAAGAAAGCAAATTGTCACACTCGCATGATAGATTTACCAATCAGTTTGATTGTATTAAAATAACAGTATATCTATGTACCCATCGTTATATGCAGTTCCTTTACCTGCGGTTTATTCTGTCAAGCTGTCTAAATGACACAACAGATGTTACGACCAATAAGGTTATATAAGCGAGAAATGATGACCTGTTGTCACCCAATTAGGTTAAACGGTAAAGCATTGGCTTTGTAAGCCAAGGGATCTGGGTTCGATTCCCGGCCTGGCCAATTTTTCGCCCAGTTGTAAAATATTCAATTCATATAATAAACTTACAAATCAGTTTGACTGTGTTGAAATAATAGCATAAACAAAGAGTAATTTTTAAGATATTGCATTTATAAATACAATGTAGGTACAGGTAAAGATCTTTTATCTGCACAAGTTGGAACCAAGGATTAAGCAGATTAAAGAATATTACAGAGTACAGAGGATTATGTGCAATTTTGTTTTTTCTAAGGAGCCTTTTAATACCATATTCAGTATAGTATAATACTAATATGAAATATAATTTAATGTCTTATCCCATAAACGCTTATTTATTAAAGAAAGTATATATTTAAAGAATAATATATGTACAGTCAAAAAATTTTAATCTGCACTAGTTGGGACCAAGGTTTATGCAGATTATGGAATATTGCGGATTACAGAGTACTGTATGGTTCTGTTTTATTCTCGAGAACATTTTAATAATGTAATCAGTATAATATAAATATGAAAATCAATAATGTAATCTAATTTTAGAAATTTAATTTCCAATAAAAACTGATTTATAAATATATATATATATATATGTACTGAAATTAGATATGAAATTTAAGTATTTTTTGGTACTACTTGGTTATCCCGTCAACCAATTTTGACAAACTAATAGCCAAATTATACATATTGACGTAATTTTTATTTTAAATAACCAATAAAGAAATAATTAGTAGAATATTAATAAAAATACAAAAAAAAAAAAAAAAATCACTTAATGACACTTTAAACAAATGTATCCTATTTAATATCATTGAATGTGACATTCATGGTCATCCATTATTGCCATTTAATATTATAATTTGCCGATAGTTTTTTGGTTGATGAGGTAACCAAGCAGTACCTTTTTTTTTTTTTTTTTTTTTTTTTTTTTGCAATCAATTGCTAAAATCTGCAATATATTTCCGTGATTATTTGTCTAGTGTGCAATAAATTTTAGTAATCGATAGGCAAATTTGGTCTGTGATTTGATGATCTTACAAAATTCACCGTGTATTTCAGCAATCATTTTACAAAATTTGGAATATTTTCCCTCTATTCCTTACAGAAATACCCTTTTATTTTCAGCTAAATTCATTTTTTTCCCCAACGATTGTCGGGCGAAATATGCAATTAATTGTTCTGTTTAGCCCAAATTCTTAAAGATTGCAATAAAATTGATTAAAAATACCCCCACACTTAGCTAATTTGTTCTGACATTAGCTAAAGGGAAGACATTATTAGCAATAAAACATTTGAAAACATATGTACAAAATTTCAAACTTTAATTTGGTTGACAACTAACAACAAGAAATCACCGCAGAAGTATTTAACAAATATTAAAATTTTATTTGCAATATAAAAGGTTTCTATTCTCTTAAGTGATTATTTCAAATTAAATCTTTTGAATTCAAAGTAAAAATAAGATTCTTGACACTTGATAAACACTAAAAAACAAAGCAACTACAGTTTGGACTTCAAATCCCCCTCTGAAATATTTTTCTGGCTACGTCCTTGCACATAAGTGACAATTTTTCAGATTTATTCAAGTGGCTTATACATTTTTTTAACAAAAAAATGACAATGAATTCAATGAAAGAAGTATGACATATTAAATGATTGTTAGTGCATAATAAATACGCCTTTAACTGCTTCAATGTGGCAACTATAAAAGATGAAATATGACATTACAAATAAAATAAAATGTTGTAAATAGTCTTACTGTTTATAGACAGTGTAACTTCTAACACAGGAATACACAAGTAGGTATCTTTTTCCTAAATGTACGAAAAAAAAGAACCAATTGTTTAAAAATTCAGTGCAACCGCAACATCTATTGGCAACCAATCTCATATCATCAAGATATTGGAATGTCAAATTTTTGGCTTATTAAATTCCTTTATTATAATAAACAGATTTTTAAAATTTGTTTTTGTTTGTTTGTTTAAAAGGGGAAATTTGAGAAATTTGAGATTTTTCAAATGTTACATCATAAAACAAAAAAAGCAAAAGACAAGATGCCAAATGCAGGAATGAAATACAGAATTTTTGCATCATGATTTATTGAAAAGGATTTATTCCTTAAATCGATAAAATCCCATATAGTTAACTAATTAATGATTAAGCTGCTATTTATTAATAAAAATGTTGCAATGACTGCATAAATATTACTATTTTTATCCCTGTTTAAGAGACCAGACATTATCAGAAACAAGCTTTACAAATAAATTTTCCTGTTAGTTTTTTAAAATCATATTGTGTCAAAATTTAAGCCCAATAGCTTGTTTAAGTGCTATATTCGCGAATTTTGACTAATGCTATCTATTCTTGTTTTATAAATAAATATTTTTGAACATTTCTGTTGCAGATTTATTGAACGATTCACTATATTTAAATGAACTCTTTCGAATCATTCATTTCTTGCGATTCATTCATCATGTTAGCGTCGCTTAACTCTAAAGATAACATCTAGGAAATAAGTGTGTTCTGATATTAACAATAGTTAATTTTTTAAACCATTTTTCTAACACATCTTTTTTATTAATATAAATTAAGGGTAAGCTATTTTTATTTATTTATTTATTTTGTCGTTTCTCTTTTTCTGAAAAATTCCACAGCTTGTGAATTGAAGATATGATGGCACAAAATTTTAAGTGTCCTGACATTAATTTTTGCTCACATTTACAATCATTTAAAATATTTGGCACAGATAAAATGAATATTTGACAAGCTGAATAATAACTATCAAGTCCAGTACTTTAACACAGTCAAAGTTCTATAATCTGCATTTTTCTATAATTCGCATTACTTTATGAATGTAAACAAAGAAATAAACAGTTAAGAAAGTTTACAAATTAGTGATCCAAAAGCGATTTTTTTAAAACAAATAATAAAAATAATAAAAGAAAAATCATAAAACATTTATTTTTCTTAAATATATAACTCTTTTATTTTCTTAACAGTAAAAAAAAATTGTATTGCAGAACCTATGTAATTATTTTTATTTAAATGCACATAATTTTTTTAATAAAATAACTTAAAAAATACATTTCTTGAGGTAGCTTATTAAATTATTTTTTAGATTTCATATTTATTTTTTTAAATTATACTGATTTTAAAATTAAAACACTATCTAAGAATAATAAAGTGATGTGTAATCCATAATGGTCTATTAATCTGCAATATTCCATAATCCACACAACCTTTGGCCTCAACTTGTGCGAATTATAGAATTTTTTTATGTTACATTTTATAGGTGTGAAATTTTTAAACAATTTTGCATAATATTTGAAACTGATGCTTTCCTTCTGATAAACATGATTTTTTTTTTTTTTTTTTTTTTTTTTTTTTTTTTTTTTTACAAGTAATTTTACACTGATAAAATTATTATTTGAGTTATTATTTAACAAAACATATTTCATTTATAAAATTTTTAATTTCATGGCTGTGAATGTAATTTTCTTATATCCTAAAACAAATAATTTAAAATCAACAGATTTTTTTGGAAGAAAAATTTTATTGTCATATAGGTATTACATTTTACTTGCCAAAGAAATATTAAAGTATAGAAAAGTACTAAATTTTACCAAAATACTAAACTATCATTAGTATAGAAGATAAAACTACAAATTAAAATTGTTGAGAATGTAATCACATATTAACTGTACTTAATATCTTATAGTAAATTTAAATTATGTTAAGTGGAAACCAATGGCAATGCCAGAGAAAGGATCGGGGGGCCATGTGCCTCCCTATTGGACATACTCCCCCCCCCCCATTGGGGTTGAAATTCAATGTCGTCGGGGAAAATATTTTGACTTTTGAATTTCATCCCCGTCAAGTTTGGTCAACTTATGGAGGTTTTTTTTCTTTAATTAAACTCAGATTGACTAAACTAATTCTTTTGAGTACCAGTCTGTTTGTGACGTAATTTTGATTCTTGCAGATTGAGTTTAAATAAACCCCATCATTCAAAAAAAAAAAAAAAAAAAAAAAATCGAATTTCTAAAAATAAAGATCTATATAGGTGAGTACACAGGATGATACATGAATGACTCTGTACACGTATATTTTTTAACAAAAATGATAAGATTTATACTAAAGTTTTGTCAGGGTTATCTTGGATGACAAGTAGAATGCTGCAATGGGTTGGGCAAACTGAACCTGGCATGATTCGCAATCTGGATCAAATCGAGTTGAGCTTAATCTTTTGTGATTGTAGGTCGGATTCTAGTTGGGTTAACTTTAACTGTTCAGGATGTTGGCACTTATGGTTCTTGATTCAAGATCGATTTCTCAAAAGAATTTACAAGATTTATTTTAAATTGAAAAGTTATATATTGATTGTTAATGCGTTTATATATACTGATTTTTTACTTAAAAGTGAAAATTGATACTGGAGATACAGTTGTAGATATATTTCTATATAATTGCATTTTCATCAGTTATGATTGGGGTCTAGTTGAGGTTGAAATGTTTCGGGTTCAGATCGAAATGTGGAGATTTCGGGCTCAGATCATGTTTTGGGAAGAGTCTTGCCTCACCTTGGGAAATTAAACCCAACTCGACTGGCGATTTGAGTCAAATCTGACTAAAGTTAATATTTTTTTGGAGAGGTTCGGATTGACTTCTATTTTATGAGTTGGGTTAGTTTTAATTGTTTTATCATATTATTATATCATTTATTACCTCATTTCTCAAAAGTATCGCAGAAATATATTTTAACATGTAAAATTATATTATTTGAATATCAATGAGTACATGGGTGATTCTCAAAATAGGAGACTTTTCAAAACTGAAATCTTAAAAAAATTACCGTAAAATCCCGTTAATCCGCCCTTCCCTATCAAACGCCCCCGTCCCCACTTTATAAAGAATTTGAAATTTTCAAAAAATCCTGAGAAAGCGCCCTCCCTCCCGATTCTCAAAGGCGATTGAGAGTGCATTGAATCATTTTGAAATGAATGAATCATGAATCTTAGATGAAATGCGCGTTTTTTCAAGACTTTTTAATTGATTTCATGCTTGTTTAGCTTTTTTTTACTAATTTCTCCTTTGTTCTGTGTTTTTTCGACAGAATTTACGTTTAAAATAAAGAAAAACCAAATTTTTTCAAGTATAAAAATTCACGATTCATTCAACGTTTCATTCATTTCATGATGATTCATTCCTGTAAATTTTGTTGAATGATCGCAAAAAAATCCCATGTAAGCGCCCCCCTCTAACTATTGTACGATTTTTCTTTTCATTTGGGGGGGGGGGGGCGGATTAACGGTATTTTACTCTAATGTTAACAAAATTTATGAAAAAAATATGTGTTGTTAATATAGTATAGGTATACTTTATATATAGTCAGCAGAGCTAAATATTTAAAAATTAACTTAAAAAAAATAATTAGTATTTTTTGAGTCATGCTAATGACAAAACAAATTGCATGTAATAAATATATTAAGAAATTTTTATTTTCTTCCTGTTTAAATATTTTTTTCTATATTTATTAGCTTTCCTTTTCAGCAAATGGTTTCAATTTTTACATATATACATATAAGAAGAATAAAAACATTACCAAAGAGCAAACTTCGTTTACATGAGCAACATTCTGACACTAACAATGTAAAAAGCTGTCTTAGTGATTTTCATACAGATTTAATGCATATTTTAGGGATAATAAATGTAATACCTAAATTTATATGTAAAATGAAACTTTATAAAGGATACAATATAAGCACTGGTTACATTTATGCACATAGGAGTCTTTAGCATGGACAGAAAATCCATGCTAATGACACTGATATTTGTCCATGCTAATGACACTGATATTTGTCCATGCTAATGACACTGATATTAGCCCATGCTAATGACAAATTTTAATTTAAATAAGATTATGAGCCATAATATAATCACAATGCAATAGTCCTTTCTGGGGCTTTTTAAAACACAAAAGTTCTATGCAAATAAGTAAAATAAAAATTTTAACTATAAAATAAACATGAAAATTATTATCCATTCTAATGACATACAATTGATGTACGCCCCTAATATTCAACTTCTATTCTTAAAATACAATACATGCTTCTATTTCCAGGCTGGTATCTTGTTGCCATGGAGAAACTTTATATTTTCAAACTATTGTCATATGTGAAAATGAAATTTTGATTAATAACCAGCTGTTATAATATGACCTTGTTTTGAAAATAGAATATGGAGGACAAACTTTAATTCTTTTTTTATATACTAAAATTTTATTTTTAAAAAGAAATTTATTGGATAAATCCTCTCCTTGGTTAATTTAAAGAAAGAATAACATTTGTTTTATTTTATAAACATGATATTAACTCTTGAAAAATGCTAGTACAGTAGATGACCTATTATCCGGAATTCTGAAATCCGGAAGGACCCGAAATCCGGTAATGAAGGAGATTGAGAACGAGGTGAATCATGATGAAATGAACGAATCATAAATCTTTGATCAAATGTGCGTTTTTTCGAAATTTTTTAAGATTTCATGCTTTATTGGCTTTTTTTTCAAAATTCACCTTTTTTCTGTGTTTTTTCGAGAGAATTTACGTTTTTTTAAAAAAACGCACATTTTTTTCAAGTATTGCTTCAAGTATCAAAATTCATAAGTCATGTAAAGATTCATGAATCATTCATTTCATCATGATTCATGCCCATAAAAAACGCAAATTTTTTCAAGTATAGCGAAAAAACTCTGCAAATTCGTCAAATATCGCTATAAAACCCTGCAAATTTCGTCAAATATCGCGATAAAACCCAGCAAATCTCGTCAAATATCGCGAAAAAATCCTGCAGATATCTCGCAAAAAATTCAAATTTTGTGAAATGATCGCGGAAAAATCCCGTGTAAGCGCCCCCCCCTCTAATTATTTTACGATATTTCGTCACCTTTGGGGGGTGGATTAACGGTATTTTACGGTGTATATATATATATATATATATATATATATATATACAAAGCCAGTTAGCAAAATGTGCGGATTTGAGACTTTGTACTACAGTACAAGAGTCAAAATTGTAGCTTAGTGTTTTTTCCACAGACTTCTCATACAATACACTTTTCATTCATATTCTAGATAGCAGTGCTATATTCCTTGTTTTTTTTTTTTCTTCTGAGAGAGAGGTGGGGGGGGGAGAGTGTCGAGTTTCGGACGGACCCAAAATCCGGAAAATTCCAAAATCCGGAAAGCCCTCGGTCCCGAAGATTTCGGATAATAGGTCCTCTACTGTATACACAAGGCACAGCTGCTGTGGACATCCATGCTAATGACATTTTGAACTTTTATTCTGTTATTTTAAGGTGTTTTTAACTAAAAAGTGAGTAATTCTTGAGTGCAAATAATGAATAATATTAAGACAAGCATATCTAAATACAGTAGAGGACCTATTATCCGGAATCGTCGGGACCGAGGGCTTTCCGGATTTTGGAATTTTCCGGATTTCGGGTCCGTCCGAAACTCGACACTCTCCCACCCCTCAAAAAAAAAAAAAAAAAAAAAGGGAATATAGCACTGCTATCTAGAATATGAATGAAAAGTGTGTTGTATGAGAAGTCTGTGGAAAAAAACACTAAGCTACAATTTTGACTCTAGTACTATAGTACAAAGTCTCAAATCCGGACATCCGAAATTCAGAGCTCTTCAAAATCCGGACGCTTTGCCAATTGGCTTTATATATATATATATACCGTAAATTACCGTTAATCCCCCCCCAAAGGTGACGAAAAATCGTAAAATAATTAGAGGGGGCGCTTACACGGAATTTTTCCGCGATCGTTTCACAAAATTTGAATTTTTTGCGAGATATCTGCAGGATTTTTTTGCGATATTTGACGAGATTTGCAGGGTTTTATCGCAATATTTGACGAAATTTGCAGGGTTTTATAGCGATATTTGACGAAATTTGCAGGGTTTCATAGCGATATTTGACGAATTTGCAGAGTTTTTTCGCTATACTTGAAAAAATTTGCGTTTTTTATGGGCATGAATCATGATGAAATGAATGAATCATTAGTCTTTGAATGACTTATGAATTTTGATACTTGAGGCAATACTTGAAAAAATTTGCGTTTTTTTTTCTTTTAAACGTAAATTCTGTTGAAAAAACGCAGAAAAATGGTGAATTTTGAAAAAAAGCCAAAAAAGCATGAAATCTTAAAAAATTTCGAAAAAACGCACATTTGATCAAAGATTCATGATTCGTTCATTTCATCATGATTCACCTCGTTCTCAATCTTCTTCATATCCGGATTTCGGGTCCTTCCGGATTTCAGAATTCCGGATAATAGGTCCTCTACTGTATAAAAAAAATGACAGAAAACCTCTCAATTTTTTTTGTATACCGAAAGACATAAATTGTCCCCTATTTTGAGAATCACCCACATAGATACATATATAGATACATTAATTTTTCTACATAAAATATATAATTGATATTGGAGGTATTAATGTAGACTATTTTTCCATTATTGCTTTACAAGATGGAATTTTCTATTTTCTCTTGCATTTTGAGTTGGAATTGGGTTCCTATTAAATACTTTCAGGTTGAAGTTTGTCGAGTTCGAGTCATCTACTTTTTAAAAAGTGTTTCAGGTTGTATGGATATAGAATTTACTAGTTCAGGTTGGTTATAACCTACCCAATCTGCAGAGGACTCTATGCTAGCAAAACAATTCATAAATTGAACTATTTTTTCTCTCGATTATATTCCGTTAAAACAGAAAAATTTGCTTTAAGTTTTGTTTTCATGCGGTTTAATTTTGCTATTTCAGCTCCCCCCCCCCCTCAGAAAAAATACAGAAAAAGCACGAATTACTTGAAATACTTACTCCTAAAGCAACATGTTCGCCAAATTACATAGGTGTTCTGGCAGCTATGATGCTTAGTACTTTTTTGTATTAGAAACGAAATTATAAATCCGTTTTATCAAAATATGCATTAAAAACAGAAATCTAAGATCCAATTAGAAGGCAGAAATTGCTTGAAATAATAAAAAATTCTCCTAAAATCACACGGATATTTGGGCATTGTCACGACAAACTCAGAGTGAGAAATTTTAACCCATGCTGACTTTCTAATCCACGCTTAGACCTTCAGTATACCCTGTGGTTTGTATCGATGATATATTTTTTATTGTGGGTCGCTTTTTGCTGATATTAAAATAACACACTTTTTGATTTCCAACTATTTTACAAGTTTTCACTTCATTTACATTTATCTTTTGTTTTTAATTTGAGAATTTTGCATTTAAGTTTTTGTTTCAGGCTTAAATCAAAATTTGAAGCATCGCACTTTCTGCATTCAATCAATATACCGTAAAATACCGTTAATCCGCCCCCCCCAAACGAAAAGAAAAATCGTACAATAGTTAGGGGAGGGCGCTTACTCGGGATTTTTTCGCGAACGTTCAACAAAATTTACAGGAATGAATCATCATAAAATGAATGAATCGTTGAATGAATCATAAATATTTATACTTGAAAAAATTTGGCTTTTTTTCTTTTTTAAACGTAAATTCTGTCGAAAAAACGCAGAAAAAAGGAGAAATTAGTAAAAAAAAGCCAAAACAAGCATGAAATCAATTAAAAAATCTTGAAAAAACGCGCATTTTATCAAAGATTCATGATTCGTTCATTTCAAAATGATTGATCTCGCTCTCAATCGCCTTTGAGAATTGGGAGGGAGGGCGCTTTCTCGGGATTTTTTGAAAATTTCAAATTCTTTATAAAGTGGGGAGGGGGCGTTTGATCGGGAAGGGCGGATTAACGGTATTTTACGGTACACTCTAAAACAAAATGGAAATTGAAGATGTTTTTCCAATTGTTTTTATTATTACTATTATAGCTAAAAAATTCTGCTTTAATTCACACATTTTCTCGAAAATACAGAAAATTCATCAATCTAATGCTAAAACTACCTGAAATTCTGCAATGTCTAAAGGTGCATTTTTGTTGAATCAAAAGACTGTTCAGTTTACTGAGCAGCAACACTGTGCAATAGATTTTCCTATTCGAAACTGATTTTTTACGTAGCTCTATTTTCTCTCAAAATAATGAAAAGTTCGTGATTTGAATCTCAATTTTTTTTTAAATTCTTCCTTCAAAACATCAAAATTTCTTCAAGTAATAGAAAAATCTGTTCTGGCAACTTATTGTCAGTATATTTTATTTTTGGCGAAATGTTTTTTGAGAGTGTATGGAATAATAATTACATTTTCTCAAAAGTTACAAAAAATAGAAAATAATGAAAAAGTAAAACGCAGTATATTTATAAAGTGATATAAGGTACATATTTCAAAAATTGTAGTTTGACTAATTAATTTCACTCAGACAAATACTTTCAATTCAAATAAAGAAAACTAATATTTAGCATAGAAACAAGTTCAGATAAAAAGAAAAATGATACAAAGAAATTTTAATTTTTACAAGAATGCTGTTTCTTTTTATACTTTTATTCTTACTTAGATTTCTATCTAGGATGTTTAAACTGCAGAGAACAGCTGTGATTCACTAGATGGAAATACATGCCTTCTGTTTTGACTAGTTTTCGAATTCTGAAGTGCAAGTTAATATAAAACAAGCTTTTCGACAATTGGAATAAAGAGACTGATGAGTAATGGTTGTTTAGCTATAGCAGATGTTTCTCGCTAATTGGTTGTAAAACTAACATCTATTTATCTCAATGTTGCTATGGGAATTACCAAAAAAAAAAAAAAAAAACCTGTATTGTGACAGACCGGAATGACATTTCAGAATCACATAGATGCAGTAATCTATTTTTGTCAATTGTCCATTGACCACAGATATAAGAGTTCAATTTTTTTCTTGATCTTGTATTTTTATTTTAATATATAGAAATAAGATTTTTTAAAACTATTATTCATCTGTTTAATGAATTTTTTTTTTTTTTTTTTTTTTTTTTTTTACAAAATTCATATAATAAACCAGACAGTAATTGTAAAAACAATGCTACAATTTAGTTTTAAGGGTATTCTCAACTGCTCCCATCAACAAGCGCAAAACGTTTTGACACATTTACAAATTCATTTTTTAATAGAAGCATGTGAAATTGGAATGCCTGACAATGGAAGTGATTTTGAATTGAACTTATTTTTCAATTTTATGATAGTTAAATTACCTATCAAGTTCTAAGATATTTCGATCACTTGATCACCCATTTTTCTCCTGCTTTTTGACCGTTTTTTCTGCTTTTGTCGAGAAATGTGCTCAAAAACGTCAACTTGTTATGAAGGATCTATTGCGTTTTTAAAGAAATAGAAAATTGAGTGCAATTAGAGTTTCTGAATAACACCACCTTCTGTTTTCATGCATTTCCCAGCAAAAATAAGTTAAAGCATATGTCACAAAGGTGCCCTTTTTGATTTAAGAACTACCTTAAAGAAATAATTTGACTATGAAAAAATGGAATTTATGATTTTACAAATTTTGCATTATAATTATCATTTCTACTAATTATGAATATTTTAATGAGTTCCTTCTTTTTACAAAGATATCAACTTTAATTTGTCACTGCTGTATATAAAAAGTTTTAAGACTTTTATAAGAGTAAGTCCAAATGATTTCTTATTTATTTGCGTTTATATGTGATTTGATATTTTTACCCGAGTGTTTTAATTTTAAAACTGCTTTATACACAGAATTCATACTTTTGTTGAAAATAATAATTTCAGTAATGTTTACAGAAGTTTTTCACCTACGTTTTTGCATTCAGCAATGCATACAGTAGAACTTTGATTATCCAGAGCAGTCTGGGCCGAGGTAACCCAGTTAACGAAATCTACGGAAAAAAGGACAACTCTAAAAAAGGCATATGGCAATGTTTTTAGGTAACTTCCTTTCACATTTCTTCCAGATTTAAGATTGCCAACTGTGGCAATGCATATTTTAGCACATTGAAACTGGCATATTTAGAAAGTTTTTTATTTTATTTAGATTTTTTTTAAATAAAATTTAAAATTTTATTTTCTGCAGAATTGGTACAAAGTTATATATAGAAGTACACATTCATGATTTCCGATATAACTATGTTTAAAAAATTAACACAAAAATTTAATCTAATTTCAATTTTCTTTAGACTTTCAAATAAATTAATGCTGATAAAATTTGTTATACATCATTTAACAGTGGTTTTGTTATGCTTTGTTTTTAATAATTACTGTGACATGCATGCAAATCCTTTTTTAAATCAAAATGATCATATTTACAAATGAAATTGAAATAAAATAAGTACCACGTAAAAGGTTACCTTTTCTAAATAATTTTCTGTTTTATGATACATTTATTTGATTGTTAAAAATCTAAAGTCGGCAGATATGCAGATAGCCCGTTTTATCGAATTTCATCATATTCAGTTAGTATTGATGACATTATGGTGTATATCGCCCTACAGATGGTGTTTTTTATGCTTTTTTATTTCTTTGAAATTTTTTATCTCTGCATCTATTGAATTGCCCAAAACATTTTATGCTTAAAAAAAAAGCAATACTGTCTCCATTTTGGCTTCGAACACTCAATAGGCCGTGCATATACCACCTTAAAATCTTGTAAGTAGTGCTATTGTTGGTAGATTGCATATCTTCCACCGTGAGAATAAACATATAGGTACTATTTTATTAAGTATAAAAAAAAAATAACAACAACAAAAACAATTAAATACTGTTTGAAAAATTAGTGCAACCACATCTATCTAACATTATGAAAATTTTGGAATGTCAGATTCTTAGCTTCTTAAATTGCTTTAAAATTTTGATAAAGTTTATATCGGACATTAGTATGCGATCAATTATTCAAAAAATATATACTTTTAAGTGAACAGGATACAACCAGTCAATAAGCAACACAATGTTAGAAAAAAAAATTGTACCAATTTGCTAGTTTTAAATTTAAATTCGAATAATATTTGCCCAATTGTTTACAAGTAAATAAATAAATGGAATTATCTACAACAAATAAAACATTTTGAAAATGCTTTAAAAGACTAATTATCAGCAAAAGGAAAATTGGGACAGGTGAAAATTTATGTAGCTATATTGATCAAATCGCAGTTTGTAGAATTTTTATTAGAAGAGTAAACAATGAAACTATTTTAGCATAAACTTATTTTAGAAAAGAGGTTGGGTTAAATAAACGGATTTTTTAAAAGTTACCTGTTAATACAATCAAGGCAAAAGACAAGACGCCAAATAAAGGAATGATTCGTTGAATTTTACATCGTGATTTATTTACCAGGATTCATTCATTAGATAGAGAAGTTACGATGTAATTGTGTAATTACTAATTAAACTGTGATTTAATTATGAAAATGTCACCCAAGACTATAGAATAGTAGCTTTTCCTCTTTTATTCCTGGTTATATTAGTAGCTATCAGAATAGGCAAAAACGTAAACAAGCTATTCCGTTAAATTTTCGTGCTAGTTATTCAGAGTCAAAGTACTAGAGTTTTAAACACGGGAACATATTTAAGCCCTAGATATGCATATTTCGCCTTATATTTTCTATGCTTGTTTTATTAATAAATGTTTCGTTCAGTTAATTCAACATTAGTTGCACTTTTCTGTTGCAATGATTCATTGTATAATTCATTTTTCATGAATGAAATCTTTCAGTTCAATCATTGTGTTGGCGTCACTTTATTTTTCTGATAACTAGGTGAAAACATAGAGAATAAATGTTATCTAATTAATAAAGCCCTTTTTTTTCTTTTTACTCAACCTCTTTACTCAAATAAATTAATGGTAAGATATGTTTTTTTTTTATTTGGAGTAAAAATTTATTTGCCCATATAGGAAATTTCGACTTAATTTGCGATTTTTTGAAAATACTTAATTTTTTTCGTGAAGTGTGGATAAATTTTTCGCTTTTTCTCGATTCTTTGACAAAATTAGCATTTCCTGCTATCCTTTGTTGATATTGTTGATTTTTATTTGAACGATTGATGAAATCGATTTTTTTGTTGTTGTTGTTGTAGTTAGCAATGTTTGTCGAAATTCACAATTAGTTTTATGTCCAAATTTTCGGATTTATGACTGATTTTTTTTTAATTATCGGCTTAAATTTTCGGACAGAATCACCCCAAAACGCAAGATACTTTTATAAAAGAAAAATCTTTTCAAACATCTTCTTTAGTATTATTGTTCTTAAGTATCTTCCTTGAATATTGTAAACCTGTTTCTAATGTAAATATTTTGCTGGGAAAGGGAGTGTTTCACGTGGATAGTTTCTTTTTTTTAACCTTTAAAAAAATTATTAGTATTAATAAAGCATTCTTGACATAAATTTCACTTTTTTTGACAATTAAACAGAAAATGATCTGAAATTTGAAAGAGCCTATAATCGCCAAAATCTGGTGGGAGGGGGTTGGATTTTGTATAGTTCTACAAAATCTAGATTTATTTTTTTATTTTTTTTTCAGTTTTAAAATTGAGAGAGTTTTTGTGAATAACATATGCAATCTATATAGCTGTTTTTTTTTTAAATTTTATTTCTATATTAATCTAAGTTGTAAAAAATTCAGAATGAATGTTAATTTTACTATTTTTTTTTTCTCCATGGATAAGAAGATTGCATCAAATCATTGTGAAAGTATATTTTATTGTTATTATTTCTTTTTAAAATTTAATTTATGATTTACTTTAATATTTGTATTTGTTTCATGTTTATTATTATTTTTTTTACATCAACCCTATAGCACCATTTTAAATATATGTTTGCAATAGTAAAACTTATTTTTTAATTAAGTGTAAGTCTTATTTAAGTTTCCCTTTATAAATCATTTTGAATTTAACTTTTTTTAAAAAATATTTTTCATGATAAGTCTGTTATTCTTGTGATTTGTATTATATTTTGAGTTTTTATGAAACAGCAATCATATTTTTAAAAAAATCTTGTAATTATTGTCTTTATTAGCACTTTCCTACAAAGTTGAAAAGTGCTTATGTATTCGGTTTGTCTGACCGGATGGCCGTCTGTCCGCGCTCTAACTCCCGTAAATATACTCGGATTGCTATGAAATTTTTATACGTTACTGAGTTTTACCCTAGCACGAACCCTATTGAAAATGAAGTATCTATCATGATTAGTTTATCTACAGAGAGAATCAAAAGTTTCCCTTACATTACGGCCTATGGGGAAAAATCATTAATATACTCGGATTGTCATGAAATTTTAGGACGTTATTGACGTTTACCCTAGCACGATCCCTACTGAAAATGAAGTATCTACCATGATTAGTTTATCTACACAGAGAATCAAAAGTTTCCCATTGCATTACGGCCTATGGGGGAAAATAATTAATATACTCGGATTGCTATGAAATTTTAGGACGTTATTGACGTTTACCCTTGCACGAACCCTATTGAAAATGAAGTTTCTATTATGATTAGTTTATCTACAGGGCGAATCAAAAATTTCCTATTATATTACGGCCTATGGGGAAAAATCGTTTCAAAGGAATTTTAAAGATGTTATACCCTGTCAAACATATTAAAATATGCATTCTATAAAATATAAGGTGAAAATGTAGCTATTATTCATTTACAGGGCCACACAAAAGAATTCCATTAGATAATGGTAAAAAGGGGAATTGTGTGTGACATATTTAAATATATTAAGCTTTTTCATTTATAATAAAATTGATATATGTCACTGAAGCTTAATATAAATTATACGCTACTGTATTGCATAATATGAAGTGCATAGCATTTACAGGGCCATACAAAAGATTTCAAATAGTATATTCTTTCCGAAGTACCGTATATATGTCCAATGATGGCTGATGGAGGAATGAAGTGCATTTTAATTATGATATTCGCGTTTATATTTCACTAAATATATGCACATTATATGGTGTGTATAAATGTTTCAGTTGATATACAGGGCTACCCAAAAGAGCTCACCAACGTTACTGAATATGAGGGTAAATTATTTAAACGTGGTTCTTAAATAAGCTATGCATTTTTACGCTAAGCTGCATTCAATTTACTGAGAAATGTTTGCAGAATATAGAAGAAGGGATATACAGGGCCATGCAAAGAATTCGGTACATGGACGCCTATGATTGATGATTTATGAGAATGTGATTTCAGTTGTTTTAAAAGTGTTTTAGTTTACAATAAATTTTAGCCTAATGCTGACGTTTAATAAAGATACAATGTAAACTACAGGGCTGAACAAAAGTATTCAAGTATGTTTCCATCTAATAGTATGAATTGCTGAAAAAGAAATTTCAAGCTACTGAGTATTTTCTTGCTAAGCTAAATTTTCCCATTATATGAACTGACATATGAAATACAGGGCTGTTCTAATGTACTGGAATACATATTTGGGTGTATTTGGCTATACACTATTATTTCCCTAAATAACAAAGTTTTGTCAAAGATTTCATTAAGTGCTGGAAAGTGCTTCATAATCTATGCTTAACGCATGATTTTTCTTACTTGTTGTGATTTACAACAGATGGTGATACTGCATAAAAGTTTCATAATTGCTTAAGATGTATATTTTAAATTGTTTTGAACATTTTTAATTGCTTTTTCTCAACGTTTTTGGATTATTCTCTACTATTAAGCAACTATCTCTGCATTTTTATACAGTTGAACCTTGAAAATATGTACATCCAAATCCAGGAAATCTCTAAAATCCAGACATTTTTTCCAATTACAGATTTTTATTATTTTTTAAAATAAGACTTACTGTGAATTTCATAAAATGCAGTTAAACTCTTTTAACTAAACATTAAATAAATAAATTTAGGTATATTCTGGTATAATTATCTAATGATTGACCATCAATTAAAGACTTTAATTATTAAAAAATGGAAGAGTCATGTAATACGTTGATGACTCGTAGCTTCATATATTTTAATACAGTAGACTCCCTCAAATCCGCACAGCTTGGGACCAGATGTTATACGGATTTTAGAATTTTGTGGATTTCTGGTCATTGCTTTGTGTATAGTTCTTAAAAACAATTTGAATGTAATTTATAATGTAATCAGAAGTATAATGAATGCTTACAATATACTGAAATATTAAAATAAATAATAAACTAAAATAATAAAAATTTAGATAATTTTTAAAATGAATAAAATACTAAAAGCAAAAGTCAAGTTAATAATCAATAATGCACAGTTAAATATTCATTATAAAGATGAAATGTGTTTTTCCTAAATTATTCAATGAAACTTGCCTCAAAAAATGCATTACTAATTCACATCAAAATAATAAAATAAAGAAGCTTTATTTAAGGTTTAGCCAAACTTAATAACTAAAAAACTTGATTAATACATAAATATATTTGGTAAGATTATGATTACCAATGATTTCAACAATACCTTGATTTTTTCAGAAATAAATTATTCTTTCTTCATGAAAAACATGAATTCAATAATATTAACAGATTAAAAAATATATAGAATTGATATAAAATTAAAAAAGCCAACTTTTGCACCTACATTTGAACTGAATGCTTCATTGTTTACATCCATAAATAATGTGCGGATTTTAGAGAGTTGCAGATTTTAGAGGTGCGAATTTGAAGGAGTCTACTGTATTTATAAAATCACTTATGTACGTATTTATAAGAAATGAAACAAACATGCAAGTAGAGTCCAATTAAGGTTGTGTAGGATCCAAGGTCCAGTACTTTTTACCCTCACAGCAAAATAGTTACTGCATTTTTATTTTTTTTGGGGGGGGGGGGATTAGAGACATTCAGGTAATGAGGATTTTATGATACAGTTGCAATGTTAACCAAAATATATTTAGATTTTTGAGAAAATAATTGCACAAACTGAAATTTTAAGACATTGATACTAATTGGTTATCCCATCGACCAAAAAAACAATTACCAAACTATAAGATTAAATGCCAGTAATAGATGATCATGAATGTCACATTTAATGACATTAAATAGGATACATGTGTTTAAAACGTCATTAAGTGGTTTTGATTTCAACTTTATTTTGTATTTTTATTAATATTCTACTAAATATTTGTTTTTTCATTATTTAAAATAAAAATTATGTCAATATGTATAATTTGGCTATTAGTTTGGCAATTTATATAATTTGGTTAAATTCGTCGATGGGAAAACTAAGTAGTACTAATTTTTTTTTCTAAATCCTTTTACTCAATTTAGGCCCCCAACAGCAGTGGACATAATTGGCCTGTGAGGTGATCAGGCCCTACATGCAACTCTGCTTTCTTTTGATTGAGGCAAAAGATAAACACACTTGATAATTGCTCTATTAACACCTGCTTCTTCTCCAACAGAACTATCAACGTAGTGACACACTACCCTTTGACTTTGATGCGTACATTTGCTGATGTCAGTATGTTGCTTATTTCAGTTTTGTTTCTTTGAAAAGAACTTTGAATGCAGTAGAAAAATAAAACAAGATGATTTTTTTAAAATCTTTTGACAAAATAACCATTTATTTTTCCTGTCCACAATCTTTTGCAAATTTAATTCCTCCCCCCCCCTCCATTCAGTTTGGGATCTTTTGACAGAGTTGACAATTTTTTCAGCGATCAAATGACAAATTTGATTTTTTTATTTTAAGGTGGTGGGGGAAGCAATATTTTGTCAAAATTTGTGATATTTTTTGTGTGGCAAATTGAAATAACACCCTATTTATTTTTTCACTCATTTGACAAGATTTGGTATAGTTCTTCTTGATTGTTTATTGAAACTCTATGATTTTTTTCCCACAATCATTGAAAAAGTTTCTCTCAGCGACGGATAGACAAATTTGATGCCCCTTCCCCCTTTAATTGATTATTGAAATTAGCAACTAATTAAAGAGAATTTCGAATTGTTGATATTTTTGCATGATCGTTTAGAGAAGTTTGCTTTTTTTCTCATGACCTCACCAAAATTTCAAATAAATAAATAAATATGTATATATATGTACTGTCAGAAGAATTCACACAAATTTGCACATTACTTTAAAGAACCCTCCCCCCCTTTCAAGAAAGTTTTGAAATGGCACTAAACCTTCCCAGATAAAGAAGTCGTGATGTACTACTCAATTTTATTCATATTTAACATCCATTAAGAAGTTTTCATCTTAAAAAGTTTGTTTACTTTTCCAGGTTTTTTTCTGGAGATTTTTTTTATGCCTGGTTGCTATTTTTATTTATTTATTTAATTTTCTTTTTCAGAAGTGAATGTTTCAAGTGTTTGGAAAATTCAGAATAGCAGTCACTTTTGTATTATGTATTTTGTATTATATTTTAAGTTATTGTATCTTTATGTGTAGGGGAGAGTGGAGTGGTGTCACTTTTTACAAAAGAAGAAAATCAACATTGTTTGACACAAAAACAAAAAGTTTCAATTTATAGTGTGCAAGGTGAAACAATTTTTAATCTTCCTTAACAATATAGAAACATAATATGCAAAATCTATTTTATAATCAAATAAAATTGTAAGTTTCAAAATGTGTCCCATGCCTCACCACTTATAGTGAAGTATGGGACAGCAATAAAATAAAGCTATAAGGCACAAATAGTCTAGTGTTGGCTAGATATACAATCATACAAGAAGAATAAATTTATTTCTGAAAATATTCAAGATATTGCTGATATTACTGGTAACTATAATCTTTTTACCAGACATATTTATGTTTTAATAAACCTTTTTTAATTATTCAATCTGGCTAAACCTGAAATAAAACTTTCTTATTTTATGATTCTGATATGAATTAGTGGTGAACTTTTCTGTGGCAAATTTCATTGAGTAATTTAGAAAAAATACATCTCATTTTTATAATGACTATTTAATAATACATTTTGATTATTAACTTGCCTGTAGCTTTTAATATTTTAATCATTTAAAAAATTATTTCAATTTTATTATTTTAGTTTATTACTTTATGTAATTTTTTTTATGTTTTATTATGTTGTAAGCATTCATTATAATTTTGATTGCAGTATAAATTGCATTCAAATTACTGTTTAAAAAAAAAATTAAGCAAAGCAATGACCAGAAATCTGCAAAATTCTAAAATTCGCACAACCTCTGATCCCAAGCTGTGCGGATTTGAAGGAGTCTGCTGTATTGGACATGTGTCATTCCTCCCTTTACTGGCATGTTCCATTCCTTCCTGCTTCCTTGTTTTGTGTTAAACTTCTTGTATAAACAAAAATTTTGCTTTTAGGCTTAGTTTATGTTATGGAGGAAGTACAATATAATATTCCATAAATAGGGAAACTATTACATCTATACATAAACAAGTCATTAAAACACAGCAAACATAAAAGTACATGAAACAAATTGACTTTTGATTCTAGAAATATACAATTGCAAGCTTATACAGATCAACAATATTTTTTCAGCTGAAGATTGGGCTACCAGTGCTTCATCTTGAGTGTGATTGATGAAATGTTTAGATTGACACATAAAGAGAAAAACCTCCTGTCCCATTCTCCCACTCTCCCTTAATTATTTTTGCTTTCTTGATATAAAAGGTAAGTGTCAATCAAATTCCAATGTCTTCATCACTAAAAGGATTTGAAAGCTAAACAGTATCTCATTTTTGCTTTTTTCCCCCTTGTTTATTGCTGGACGTTGTTATTTATGACCTTGTTATTTGCTTTTTTTTCCTTGTATGTCTCTGGCTTAAGTTTTAAAATATTTTCTGTTCAATCTGTGAATTAAATTTAATAAACTTAAATATATAAATATAAGTTAAATTATGTCAATATAACTTAAATATATAGATATAAGTTAACTTAAATTTATCTTTAAATTGAATACTGTTTATTAAAATATTTGCATATTATTAATAATTTACTTTTATCTTATTCAAAATAAGGAATTGGACTTGTCCCATTCCTGTCTTTGCTGGCATGTCCCATTTCTTTTCACTACCTTCTTTTATGTTAAACTACTTTTATAAACGACAGTGCTGTTTTAAACTTAGTTTAAATTATGGATATTATGCAATATTATGTTTTATAAATAGGGAAACTACAATATCTACCGATAATCAAGTTATTGAAATTTGGCAAGCAATAAAAGCACTCGAAGAAAATTTTTTTCTTTATAGAACTGTAATTTTTTCAACAAAATATTGGTTCTGGGTGTGATGGATGAAATGTTTAGAATGATCCGTAAGTGAAATTCACCCCCCACCCTCCGTCCCATTCCATCCCACTCTCTCTTATTAAATAGGCGTGTTTAAGAAACCCTCAGTCATTTAATTTTTAAATTAAATGATTTTAATCCTTTATGCCCCGTCTGTTTTGAAGTTCCACTGAAATAACTTGTTATAAAATTCCAATAATACATACATTAGTTATACAGTTTAGAATGAGTTATAGATATTTTTTATCGTGTTCCAAAAACATTATGGACTGCACAAAACAATGAAAAAAAGGCCTGAGATTGCACGTCAAACATGGCAAGTGAAATGCGTTCATACTATAACGAAATTTTAAAAATATTCAAATCTCGGTGCTATAGTATACAGTGCTTCGGATACAGTAGAGTATATGAAAGGTTATGTGTGTCCCTGTAAATATTATCTGTTATCTATTATACGGGAAGTAATTTGTAGTAAGTTTCAGCAACATACATCCATTTCATAAAATGTGGAATTGTTTAGTACAGTTAAAACGTGCTCCAGACATTTCCGAAACAACTTGAATAACAAATATTTTTGCACTATAGGTTGTACAGAATGTATATTTTAGTACATATTTCATCGATGTACATCAAATTTATTAGATTCGAAAGAGTGTAACATCATTAAAATGCATCTGAAACTCTTTTTTCCATTGGTCGTAATGTAGCAGAATACTTTTCATGGCTCCTGTCACTAAACTATGCATCCGACGTCCATAAAATTTCAAATGACTCGACAAAATGATGCAACAATTCTATATTTTGAATTTTAAACAATTCGGCTGGGTAGTTTTTACTTTGTTATTTACGGACAGCCAAACTGAACGACGATTATAGGTGCTACGTATTTACATAATTACGAACGCACCTAAAATTCTTTCATTTCCATCCATTCAAATTTCTGTAGGTTAAAATATTGTGGAAGGGGGGGGGGGTTCAGTTTGGAAATAATTCTATCTATTGTAAGAGTATTTTATTGGTGCATTCCTTAATGCTATAAAGTATAAAAAAATATTTGAAATAAAAGATTTGAGTGGGCTTTATATAAGAGTGCACAGAATCCCTATCCATTCAAAATTTAATTTTAATTTGCAAAATCCTTCAAAAATGGATTAAACGATTGCGCCAATGTTCTAATGTAGCTCCGAAAATTGGCTAAAAAAAGTTTGTGAAATTATAAATTCATAATTTGGGTTAAAGCGTAAAATTGTCTCAGTTATTGATAATATTTTGTCTCAATTAGGAGTGGACATAGTAAAATTCTGTAAGTAAGAGATGATGCCAAAGTAAACATACAAAGTTCATTATCCATTTAAAATCCTTATTACAGAAATCAACATCTAGTTTAATCAAAAAAATATCTTTACATTGTTTTGTGATTATTTGCACATTCGTTCCTATAAAACGTAGAATGCGAATAACCGCCACGGTGAGCGGCCTATCTTCGTCCACAACCCCTTCCTATGTCCCGAACAGTCCGACTATCTTGTTCGAAGCGCCGTCGCTGCTGAGCGACCAAAAGCCCCACCAAACGTCTTTACTTACGACCTGTATGCCTCAGTCACGGAGTAAGAAGCAGGAGGGGAAAGTAGTGTTAAAATTTTGCCATGCGGATTTTTTTACGATAGATGGCGAAACCGCTGCTAGCAGGCTGTCGATCAATGCTTCCGCAATGCTTTTCAATGGGAAAAATGGTCAATTTAAAAAAAAAAAAAATTACGAAAAATCTGAATTTTTAGAAAGTTGTAGAAATGAAAATCTGGTTAATTGAAGTTTTCTGCACTACATACATATTTTTTTATAAGTATTTGGCGCTTCATTTTCGTTTTTAAGCCATTTAAAATACGAGAACATTCTGACAAAAATCAAAGGGCAGGCCATTTAAAAACATTGAATATCGCATATTAAAATGACTGTTGGAAGTTAGTTGAATATCGCAAAGAAACAGACTTGTGATTTTTAGAAATTAAGTATTATTCAAATATTTTGGAGTAAATTTTAATTTCGCGTATAGTTTTTATAACTTTAGACCATTTTAATAATCCATAACTTTGGATATTTATGCGAATAATGCATGTAGAATTAAAGCTAATTTTTATTTTAATTATTTGGAGCAACTGCTTATTCATATTATGGATGTCTTGTGTGTCACCCCCACTCTGCCCCTCCCAGGGGGGCACATTTTTAATTTCTTTACAACACCAGTCGTGTGACACATCATTTCAAAGGTCTGCAACTGCTTATTCATATTATGGATGTCTTATGTGTCACCCCCCCACTCTGCCCCCCAGGGGGGCATATTTTTAATTTTTTTACAAAACCAGTCGTGTGACACATCATTTCAAAGGTCTGCAACTGCTTATTCATATTATTGATGTCTTGTGTGTCACCCCCCACTCTGCCCCCCAGGGGGGCACATTTTAAATTTCTTTACAACACCAGTAGTGTGACACATCATTTCAAAGGTCTGCAACCGCTTATTCATATTATGGATGTCTTGTGTGTCACCCCCCCCCACTTTGCCCCCTCAGGGAGGGGCACATTTTTAATTTCTTTACAACACCAGTCGTGTGACACATCATTTCAAAGGTCTGCAACTGCTTATTCATATTATGCATGTCTTGTGTGTCACCCCCCAGGGGGGCACATTTAAGCTTTTGTATAGTTTTATCGCGGGCTTTGAGCGCGGCGACCGTATCTAGAAATTCTGTAATAAAGAAAAAACCCTAACACTCCGACTAACGTCGTTTCATTTCGGCAGACTTCTCATTTATTCAATAAAAGAAAAAAAATTGTTTTCTTATCGGTCATCACGCTCAAAAAGTGTAACTTGTATTAATATCAAAGAAAAAGAAAAAACCAGAATTAATATCAAAGATAAAAATACTGCACAAATAAGAAATAAATATATAATTATAATTGCATAAGTTGATAAAAATGCTATGCAATAGCTTTACCGCGGCAGTCTCCGAGTGCCACAGGTACTTTTTTTATTAAAATCTGTGCATTAGTTCTTGGGATACAGCTGTTGCATAAATCTTAAAAAATGCAATATAGCAGCGACACATATTAAGCAATTTACACCAAAAACTAATCATCATCAATTTATATCAGGGACTACCTAAAGATAAATTTTCATTAAAATCCGTGCGTAGTTCTTGATATGCAGCTGTTGCGTAAACCGTAAAAAATGCAGCATAACAGCGCCTTCTGTTGAGTGATTTACATCAAAAACTGATCAGCATCAATTTATATCAGGGACTACCTAAAACAAAATTTTTATTGGAATCCGTGCGCTAGTTCTTGAGATTCAGCTGTTGCGTAAATCATAAAAAATGAAGCATAGCAGTGACACCTGTTGAGCGATTTACGCCAAAAACTAATCAGCAATAATTTATATCAGGGTCTTACCTAAATATCAATTTTTATTAAATTCCGTGAATTTTTTCTTGAGATAGGGAACCCACAAAATCTCTGTCACAGCCAGATATTTTATAAAAGCATGTTTTGTGGAATCTCTGACCCCTAAAACGTGTACCATCCGTCGAAAACCAGAATTCGAAAATTTATACGAATCAAATACTTTCTTCTTGTAGCGATAGAAGGGAAAAGAAATTGGTACCGGTAGAAAAAATTTTATGCTCCCTCAATCTCCTCGGACGGGGCGATCCCCCCCCCCCTTCCCTTTCACATGGGCTTGAATGTCCGGATGGAAAAGATGGGGATTTAAAAGCAAAAATTCCTGAATGAGCTAAGAACAATTTTGATTAATAGATTTATTTTTACTGCACAGTCACAAATAAAAGATAGAAGCAAAGTTAAAAAAATATATAAACACGTGCGGCACTCCGGGAACTGCCGCGGTAAAGCTATTGCATAGCATTTTTTATCAATTTATGCAACTATAATTATTTATTTATTTTTTATTTATGCAGTTTTTTTAATATTAATTCAAGTTTTTTCTTTTTCTTTGATATTAATTTGCTATTATTTATACTTTATACTATTTATTTTACTATTATTATCCTTATTTAATATTACACTTTTTGAGCGTGATGACCGATAAGAAAACAATTTTTTTTCTATTAATGAATAAATGCGAAGTCTACCGAAGCGCCAAAATTTGCCGAAATGAAATGAAGTTAGCCGGAGTGTTAGGTTTTTTTTTCTCATTACGGAATTCCTAGATTCGGTCGCCGCGCTCAAAGTCCGCGATAAAAGCTATGCAACAACTTAAATGTGCCCCCTTTGGGGAAATGTAACACAAGACATGCATAATATGTATAAACAGTTGCAGACCTTTCAAATGATGTGTCACACGACTGGTGTTGTAAAGAAATTAAAAATGTGCCCCCCCTGGGGGGCAGAGTGTGGAGGACAAACAAGACATCCATAATATGAATAAGCGGTTGCAGACCTTTGAAATGATGTGTCACACGACTGGTGTTGTAAAGAAATTAAAAATGTCCCCCACCCGAGGGGGCAGAGTAGGGGGGTGTCACACAAGACATCCATAATATAAATAAGCAGTTGCAGACCTTTGAAATGATGTGTCACACGACTGGTGTTGTAAAGACATTAAAAATATGCCCCCCTTGGGGGCAGAGTGGGGGGGTGACACACAAGACATCCGTAATATGAATAAGCTGTTGTGCAGACCTTTGAAATGATGTGTCACACGACTGGTGTTGCAAAGAAATTAAAAATGTGCCCCCGCCCTGGGGGAGTAGAGTGAGGGGGGATGACACACAAGACATCCATAATATGAATAAGTAGTTGCTCCAAATAATTAAAATAAAAATTAGCTTTAATTCTACATGCATTAATTGCATAAATATCCAAAGTTATGGATTATTAAAATAATCTAAGGTTATAATAATTCTGCATGAGAAACCCATTTATATCAATTAAAGGGAGGGGCATGACCTCCCTTCCCCTGTTATACATATCGAATGAACTCCAAAAACTAATCAGGGAAGCGCCTTATCAGGATATACCCATATACAAAATTTCATGTGGATCGTATATTTTTATCATGAGTTACGCACGTACATATGCATACAGAATAGGCGGGCACATAAGCTCTCAGGCTATGATAGCCTGTGAGCTTAAAAGAATTGAACTCTTAATAATTTATCAGATAGTGAACTTAAATATTTAATCTTTAATGGTAAGGCATTAACAGGACCAACTTTTTAATATAACAGCATAAAAATAAGTTTTGATTGTCGGAGGAAGAAAAATATTTCAAAATTAGACATTACTGATCAAAATATTACATTTTCGACATAATATTAAATAAAGAATACTGCCCAGTTAAACTGATGGCATTGAGCTCACATTCTACAAATACTAATTGTACATTAAAGCCTTATATTTTCAAGGGTTAATTCCGTTCGAAAAAAAATTAAGAAGGGGAAACAGCTCTCCCCTTTCCTCTTTTTTTATACTTAATCATTGAACCTCCTGTACTATCAAAGACATGCTTTATCATATAAAAAATCTATATCCAAAATTTAGAGCAAATGAGATAATTCTTAATAAAAACCATTTAGCATTTATATAATTTAAAAGGAGTTATCCCCCTCTTTTATACTTAACCATTAAACTTCCAAAACTATTCAGAGATTTGAACGAAATCTGAAAATTCTGCTTGAAAAACCCATTTATATAAATTAAGGGGGGGGGGAGCATTAGAGCTGTTCCCCCTATTCATACTTATTCAATGAACACCTAATAACAGTCACGGAATCGCCTCATCAGAATGATCCTAAATATAAATTTTGAACGAAAACTTAATTCTGCATGAAAATCCCATTTATATCAACTAAGGGGAGAGGCATGAGCCCCCCGTTCCCCCTCTTGTACATATCAAATGCACTCCTAAAACTAATCAGGGAAGCGCCTTGTCAGGATATACCTACATAGAAAATTTCAAGTGGATCGGATATTTTTATCACGAGTTATCGCGTTACGCACGAACGAACATACAGAACGGACGGGCACATAAGCTCTCAGGCTATGATAGCCTGTGAGCTAAAAACTATACGCGAAATTAAAATTTACTCCAAAATATTTAATTAATACTTAATTTCTAAAAATCATAAGTCTGTTTCTTTGCGATATTAAACTAATTTACAACAGTCCTTTTAATCCGCGATATTCAATGTTTTTAAATGGCCTGCCCTTTGATTTTTGTCAGAATGATCTCGTATTTTAAAGGGCTTAAAAACGAAAATGAAGCGCCAAACACCTATAAAAAATATGTATGTTGTGAAGAAAACTACAAATAACCAGATTTTCATTTTTACAACCTTCTAAAAATTTAGATTTTTCGTAAAAATTTTTTTTTAAATGACCATTTTTTCCATTAAAAAGCATTGCAGTAGCTAAAAAACCAGCCTACTACCTATCACAGCCCCCTCATTATTTACCAAAATTTCACTTTGTATTTTCGAAGAGTCATGCGCATTAAGTTTCCCCTTCTGTGTCTTACTCCGTGGCCTCAGTCTTTACCCGCTATGCTGGTTGGTTTCTCTAAATAACTCTTAAATCAAACGAAATCTTGCAAAAATTAGAAAAAATAAAATTAAAGCATCTATAATTGTTGTCTTATAAATATAATCTTATATTATCCTCTTCAAAGTCAATGTTGACGACATGATAGACAAAATAGCTCTAAAATGATTGAAGTACTACGTTTAACTATTTTTTTAGTAGGTGTGCTATCTTGAATTTCTCGCTTCTACCTAAACTTGCTGTTGAGAAATGGCGAAATACCTCAGAAACGCTGGAAGAATATACTATGAAATAATAATCAGAGAACTTTACAGTGATATAGTAAAGGAGAGATGAATGCCTAAGTTAAATTTGCCCCTCCCCCAGAATTCCAACTATCACGTCTTCTCGGTATAAAACATTCCCCTCTCTTTAAAATTTTCAAATATTATAACTAATATTCATCAGAAGGCACTACTAAAGAAATCTGATCTGTAATGATAAAACGATACAATTGCAAAAAAAATTTCGAAAATTGCCCTTTGAAAGAATGGGGGGAAACTGAGGTGATGGAAGAAAATTTCATAATATGAAAGAGCGGACCGAGGGCTTCCCGATTGTTTTCGTTCCTGATTTTCTCTACATCTAAGATAGGTCACCTTCACAGAAATCATTGTAATATACTTACACTCTTCACAGGTGCACTAGAGACAGAATACGTTATATTAGTTTCAGAGCATGCAGTCAAAACGGAACATGCTTATGTTCAAAATTTGTCTTAAACAGAAAAGTTCATAGCCTTGGCAAAAGATGTAGCTTTGAATTATGCTGTTTGAGATAGCACCATTCAACACCTGTCTAGAATGGTATTTTTCATATGTTTTTTGTGATTCCGTCTTAGTAGTTTTGAGTTTTGTTGAATGCAAGATTCAGAAACCCAAATATTCGTTTGTGTGGGGTGATGGCGACGTCCACTTGGCTATGCCACTGGTTACATTACTTAATTGCAGTGTAAATTATATCAAATAACGCAGAATGTTTCAACAGTAAGCATTCACATTAGATTAAAAAAGTTCTGAAATCCGGAGAATTTCTTATTAAACACATTTGCATATTAAAATTTCATCGCCACGAAATTTTTTTATTTTCTCTCTATTCTTTGTTAAATGCATCATCGTTTCTTTAGATGATATTAAGTTACTGAATTTCCTCCTCAAATTTACTTTATATTTTATTTATAATAAATTATTTGTTTTTAAGTTGTTGGTATTTATTTTATTTAGAATTTAATCATTATATTGTTCTGAAAGGCATCTGACACACGTTTGATTCCGCTAACTTTAAATAATTGATAGTCTACTGCAGATTTTAATACTATGGTATAACTTTATGACAATTTATTTTCTACATTGATTTTAAATTTTCGTGATAAGTTTCTTCATTTATTTTAAATGAAATGTAAAAACTCATATTAATTAATTTTATTTTATTGCAGATGCATTAAACCTATAATCTAACACATCACATCACTCAAAATATCTTCAATGTGTAAAACAAATGCAGCAAAATATTTCTCATCAGAACTCTTTGAAAAAAGCAGCTTCTAACTCACAGACTGGAAAATCTTTTATTTGTGAGCTATGCAAGAATTTCTCCCAAAACAGTCATTTTTGTGTGAGGTATGTAATAAAAAATTCTCTAAAAAGAGCCATTTAAGCAGTCATCTGTTAACTCATACTGGTGAGAAACCGTTTGCATGTGAGATATGCAACAAGAAATTCTCAGAAAAGGGCCATTTAAACAGACATCTGTTGATTCATACTGGTGAGAAACCATTTGTGTGTGATATATGCAACAAGAAATTCTCTCGAAAGAGCCATTTAAGCAGACATCTGTTAATTCATACTGGTGAGAAACCTTTTGAATGTGAGGTATGCAACAAGAAATTTACCCGGAAGTATGCTTTAAGCAAACACCTTTTAATTCACGCTGAAGAGAAATCTTTTGTTTGTGACATATGCAACAAGAAATTCTCTCGAAAGGCAGATTTAAGCACCCATCTGTTAACTCATAGTGGTGAGAAACCGTTTGTGTGTGATATATGTAAAAAGAAATTCTTCCGAAAGATTCATTTAAGGAAGCATCTATTAATTCATTCTGGTGAGAAACCTTTTGAATATGAGGTATGCAACAAGAAATTCGCCCAAAAGAATGATTTAAGGAAGCATCTGGTAATTCATTCTGATGAGAAACCGTTTGTGTGTGATATCTGCAGTAAGAAATTCTCTGAAAAAGGCAGTTTAAGCAGACATCTGTTAATTCATACTGGTGAGAAACCTTTTGAATGTGAGGTATGCAACAAGAAATTCGCCCGAAAGGATGATTTAAGGAAGCATCTGGTAATTCATACTGGTGAGAAACCGTTTGTGTGTGATATCTGCAGTAAGAAATTCTCTCAAAAAGGCAATTTAAGCAGACATCTGTTAATTCATACTGGTCAGAAACCTTTTGAATGTGAGGTGTGCAACAAGAAATTCGCCCAAAAGGATGCTTTAAGGAAGCATCTGGTAATTCATACTGGTGAGAAACCGTTTGTGTGTGATATCTGCAGTAAGAAATTCCCTCAAAAAGGCAATTTAAGCAGACATCTGTTAATTCATACTGGTCAGAAACCTTTTGAATGTGAGGTATGCAACAAGAAATTCGCCCAAAAGGATGATCTAACGAAGCATCTGGTGATTCATACTGATGAGAAACCTTTTGTATGCGAGGTATGCAACAAGAAATTTATTCAGAAGTATGCTTTAAGCAAACATCAATTAATTCATATTAAACAAAAACATTTTCTGTAAGAGATGTGTTAAAAGATTTTTTTAAAGATTTGTTTAAAGAAGCATCTGTTAATGTCATACTAACGAGAAATATCTTATGAAAGATAAACTTATGAAATAAATTCCAAAAAAAATACTATCTGTGCTGTATTTTGCTTCTAAAATTTGTTAATTGCAGTAAACTACTCGTGGCATATTCTAGAAGTAAAAAGTATTTCTTTCCATGCACAAAAAAGAGCAGCAAACAAAAAAAAATTTGACTATTTAAAACATTAAATTAGCAGATCAAAAGCTATAACCATGAGCTCTAGCAACACACCATTTTATTTGTATGATGCTTTATGTTATCTGAAAATGTTAGAAAATCTCTTTTTTTTCTCCTGTAAAATTTATAATTATTGATAGTATTTAAAATAAAAAAATTGTTAACCCTTATTTCTCACAATACATTTCTTTGATGGTAAAATAGATTTTCTTATCAATATTTAAGTAGAAATCATTCGTTTCGAAAAGGGTATGGCTCCCTGACTTACCCGTATTTTTGCCGAAACGTCAGTGAAGGCTTACTTTTCAGACTCGAAATTTTTTGGTTTCTGTCTGTCTGTCTATTCTGCGATAACTGACGCAAAATTCATCCGATTGGCTTGAAATTAAGTGGGTATGTTAGTGAGGCACTGGGGTTAAGCTGTATAATTTTTTGTTAGATTTGATTCATTCGTTCGGAAAATACAGAATATTTTATTTTGCGCAATAATGCTTTTCCATGGCAAATCAAATGACTTTCATTTTTTTTCTTGAGAGAAGATGACACATTTCATTAATGGAATTCAACGATAAATGAATACTAAAATTAACCAGTTAAATTATTTGTATTGTTTTGAAATTTTGTCGTCGCATTTGTCAGATTAAAAAAATTATTGCTGTAAATTTTGGAGAATTTTTATAAATGTGTCCCAATAATATAAACTAGTAAATCTGTAGATCAGGAGCCTCAACGTCAGCTTTGCACATCAATTTTTAAACACTCTTTGGGTAATATTCAACTTCCTGGAAAATGTAATTTAAAATTTTCAAATTAATTATTTATAAGAATAAAGTAAGAATAAGAAGTTTTCAGCTATCAAAAGCGTTCAATTAAAGATTTAGTTATGTTAGGATATTCTGGAATTTTCATGATCTATTATTTTTGTTTTTTTTATTATATCATAGTAGATTTAGTAGTCCCCCGTAGTCTCATTAAACTTAAATTTGTAACTTTCTATCAATTTGCTAATGGTTATCGTATATCTTGCATTTCTTTATACATTTTGGTTTATAAGGATAAGTAACAGTTTTAATAAGCATTTTTCATTATCCTCATACTTCTAAATACCTGTCCACCACAAACACCTAAATCTGATGTATCAGAAACTTTTGAAAGTGTAAACTCAGTAATCTAGGGTTTTACAGCTTTGTTTCCAAAAAAAAGAAGTTTTGATTGCATTTTGTGGCCGTTATCGGGGACTGACAGATAGACAGAAGAACAAACTGGCTGATGGAAAACAATAAATTTTGTGTCGCCAAAATAAGCCTTCACTGAAGTTTCGGCAATGACGTCATTATTCATGAGTTATTGCTATCCATGTTTGTAATATTTTTTACGACTACTATAAAATACCTGTTTTATTTCAATTATGACGTCAAATTTTATCAGGTAAATAATTGTTTAAAATATAATTATTTTTTATTTCTTTTACTTCTAATTATGCCCCCATTTTTGTCAGAAAATTCTTACTAACGAAACAAATTTCCATGTTTAATATTTAACAAAGTACTATATTTATTTTTATTTTAATTCTGACGTCATATTTATTTTTTCTTAGTTTAATTTTTGGAATGGAAATTGCTCAATTGAAACTTATTGCCGTGGAAAAATTATTCCATATTTTGATTTTTTTGGCAACGATAAAGGAAATTGGTTAAATTTTATCTAAAAAATCGCTATTAATTCTGCATGAAAAAGAAGGAAATTTTGAATTATTAAGAAAAATATGTGAATAAAATTAATAAAACATAGTCAATGCTCTTTTCTGGGCTATGTTATTGTTATACACAAAGATACAAACACATTAATTCATCACTTTTGACGTTGACTTCATTTAAATTTTCGTACACGCATTCAAATTTATAATATTATAAAAATAAGGATTTTGATGAATGGTTGTCTAGCAACCATTAAGAGAAAATAAAGAAAATGAAATAAATACATTTGAAATAAGTAAATCTCTAAAACAAATTAGTTTATATTATTAGAACACATTTATAAAAAATCTCCAAAATTTACAGTAATAATTTAAAAAATCTGACAAATGTGTAGACAAAATTTCAAAACAATACGAATAATTTAGCCGGTAAATTTCAGTATCCCTTTATCATTGAATTCCATTAATGAAATGTGACATTTTCTCTCAAGAAAAAAAAATTAAAAATCGTTAGATTTGCCATAGAAAAGCATTATTGCGAAAAATAAAATATTCTATATTTTCCGAACGAATGAATCAAATCTTACAAAAAAACTATACAGCTTAATCCCAGTGCCTCACTAACATACCCACTTAATTTCAAGCCAATCGGATGCTTTTTACGAAAGTTATCGCGGAACATATAGACTGACAAACTGACAGACAGACAGAAACAAAAAAATTTCGTGTCTCCAAAGTAAGCCTTCACTGACGTTTCGGCAACTAATTTGCTTTAGAGATTTACTTATTTCAAATGTATTTATTTCACTTTCTTTATTTTCTCTTAATGGTTGCTTTATCTTCTCTTATTGGTTGGTTGCTAAGCAACCATTCATCCTAATCCTTATTTTTATAATGTTATAAATTTGAATGAGTGTACAAAAATTTAAATGAAGTCAACGTCAAAACTGATGAATTAATTAATGTCTTTGTATCTTTGGTTATAAATATCACATAGCCCAGAAAAGAATATAGGGTATGTTTTATTAATTTTATTCAAATATTTTCCTTCATAATTCAAAATTTCCTTTTTTTTCATACCGAATCAATAGCGATTTTTTGGATAAAATTTAATCAATTTCCTTTATCGTTGACAAAAAAAAATAAAATTCTGGGATAATTTTTCAAGGGCAATAAGTTTCAATTGAGCAATTTCCATTCGAAAAATTAAACTAAGAAAAAATAAAAATGACGTCAGAATTAAAATAAAAATAAATATAGTACTTTTTTAAATATTAAACACGGAAATTTGTTTCGTTAATAAGAATTTTTCTGACAAAAATGGGGGCATAATTAGAAGTAAGAGAAATAAAAAGGAATAAAATTTTTAACAAATTTTTCACTTGGTAAAATTTGACGTCATAATTGAAATAAAACAGATATATTATAGTAGTCGTTAAAAATACAAGCAACATGGATAGCAATAACTCATGAATAATGACGTCATTGCCGAAACTTCAGTGAAGACTTATTTTGGCGACGCAAAATTTATTGTTTTCCATCTTCCAGTCTGTTCTTTTGTCTATCTGTCAGTCCCCGATAACGGCCACAAAATGCAATCAAAACTTCTTTTTTCGGAAACAAAACTGTAAAATCCTAGATTACTGAGTTTACACTTTCAAAAGTTTCTGATACATCAGATTTAGGTGTTCTTTGTGGGCAGGTATCTAGAAGTATGGGGATAATGAAAAATGCTTATTAAAACTGTCACTTATCCTTATAAATCAAAATGTATAAAGAAATACAAGATAGACGGTAACCATTAGCAGATTGATAGAAAGTTAGAAATTTAAATTTAATGAGACTACGGGGGGTCCAGGGGGGCTCCGCCCCCCTGAAGAAATCTACTGTTGTATAATAAAAAAGCAAAAATAATAGATCATGAAAATTTCAGAATATCCTAACATAACTAAATCTTTAATTTAACGCTTTTGATGGCTGAAAATTTCTTATTCTTATTTTAATCGTATAAATAATTACGTAATTCGAAAATTTTAAATTACATTTTCCAGGAAGTTGAATATTACGCTAAGTGTGTTTCAAAAAAAAAGATGTGAAAAGCTGACATTGATGCTCGTGATCTGCAGATTTACTAGTTAAAAAATGTGCGTTAGTGTGTTTGATACACTGGTTGTTATTTTAAAAGGTAGGAACAGTCTGATGGCATTTTAAATTTAAGTAAGGTTGGTAAAATTGATTTAAAGTTATGTTTTTCTCATCAGGATTACTTTAAATGAAAGTAACCTAATTTAATTCACATGACATTATTAATAGCTTAGGTAATCTTTTAAGATCCTTAATTTCAAGATCGCTTAATCTGATTGTTTTCATTGATTGATTGTAAGGGAATAACAGCCTGGTGTGATTTGTAAATCTTAATAAATATTGAAAAAAAAAAGAATGAAATATTTGTTGACCTCAGTCATTTATTATCGAGGCTGACGTAAAAGACAAACTACGACGGTAAATTCCAAGTATCTTTTCCTTACTGACCGCTGATTTTTTTTACTGACCGTTACGTGATATTCGAATGCACCAACGAAAGTGTACGAAAAGAGCGTCACGTCACTCTAGCTATCTGTAAAATATTACACTTTTAGATGCACCGCGGTAGCCTGTCTTTCCCGTTAGCTTTGATTCAATCTCCAGAACTTTTCATCATACTTAAAAAAAAATTATACCTTCGGTATAGCTCATGCCCATCTGACTATGACTTAATTCTTTGGAATCACACCGATTGAAATATAATTGATGTTAGATACTGAGATCTACTATGCCTGCTACTATATGAGTAGTCTACTACTCATAGCATTTGGTTACAGGACTCAGGCTATCTGCCGGCTAAAATTCCGTCATGTACGCTAATGGCGCCTCGTGCGTGTAAAATCCGTCGTGGGTGCAAAGTCCTCCAAGTTACCTGTGAATTATACCTCTGGAGGTGCCTTGCCAGGTGAAGGTCTCGTCATCTGATCAAGGTTCTAAATTACGAGACCGAATTGAGTAGCCGTTTGCAATACAAACAACAGGATATAACGTTAAGCAACCGTCAAAACAAAGTATGCTAGACTGAGAAGCAAGTACTGAAAATGTGACGACGCGCGAAGCGAAGGAATCATGTTTTTTGCCGCTACGCGGCAATTAGGCGATCACCCGCCGCGATACCAGGTATCTAACCCGTTAAGCTGAGGTAACTCGGCAGGTAGGGGCCTGGTCATCGGTTAGAAAGAAAGAAAGGGGTCTACTATGCCACATTTGTTATTCAAAATGAATTATGTACAGTCAATCAGGGTAACTTTGCGCCAGATCAAGGTCACTTTGCTCCACTTTTACGGAACTTTGATCCATTCTGCCGTGGTGGAACCTTCACGAATTATTTCCAGTGAGCTGCTAAACACTCACTAGTGTATCTGTCTATATTTTTGAGTCCAAATTCTTTGCCGTCCTGACGAAACAGATTTAATGTTTTTTTTTTTCTCTGTTGGTCCTAAGTTACCCTGGTTGACTGTAGCATTTGTAGTTTGTTCAGAAAGATGCTCAGAATAATTTCACGTTATAATATGGTGTATGTGGGAAACAATTTGTGGTTTTACTTTGCATTATTCGAAAAAGTTATTGATTGAAACGAGTACGAATTTCTGAGGTCTCCTGAAACATGCATTCTGTAGAACAGGTAGTGCAAAGTATTTGTTATTTGTTTACATTTCGTATAGTGTCGATTGTAAGCTATCTTTTTTTCAAAAGCAAAAAAAAGTTTAATTTTGAAGAGGAGCATTTAATTGAGATTTAGAAAAATTCATAAAAAACCCCTATTTTTAACTTTAATGTAGAAGGAAAGAAGGTTAATACAGAGATAATCTTCGTCTTTTCACGCAATGCCTGTAAAATAAGGAATCGTTTGAATTATCTCCTTAAAAATCTTCCATTCTTTAGCCCACAAAATTTAAAATATTTCTTTTTAATTCGTTAAATATTATTTTAACAATAATAAATCTATCAACTAAATATTTGGCTTTAAATTTCTCCAAACTTCTATGTCCCGTCTAATAATAAACACACTTTGTTTAATCATTATTTCGCTTTATTTTTAAACTCATTTGTTTTCTGACTTATTCAATACAAAAATATTAATGTGAAATAAATAAGCATATATTTGTAACAATGTATATGTATGTATTTAATAGCTAAATAAATATCTTATCAAAAATAATGTCCTATTGCATAAATTGCTGCTTGACTATTGGCTCCTTTTGCTCTTCCCTCTCATCTGCTACCATGAAATTTCATAAAATTTAAACTTTTTTCCTGCTCTATTTGTGATTTTTTTTGTAACGGTACTTAATCAGTAATTTATGATCCCTCCCGAACCTTCTCCCAAATGGCCTCCCCCCCCCTCTCTCATTAAACATGGTTTTAAATCATTTTTTTACTTTATTTGTAACTATCTTGTTATAATAGTAAAAGGATCATTTAAAATAGCTACTCCCCCCAACCAAAAAAAAAAAAAAAAAAAAAATTCTGTTACTCCCACATACAAAGTTAAAAAATTATTTTTAAAAGACTTTTATGCCTTGTATCAACAATAAATAAATAATTATTTAAAACTCCCTTTAATGTTTTATTCTCTATCCCTAGGAAAGTGACATAATTTCCAGACATAAGAGAGAGGGGGGGGGCAAAAAGTTTTTAATCCTGTATTATTTGACTACTCTCACCCTTGATAATATATTTTGTAAAGAAGGGTGAGGACATTTTTTTTTAATCTAAAGTATACCTGTTTAATATAAGAGAAACTTACAAAATCTGATTTACTCAAAAATATTATACTTACAAATATGATTGATATATGAAAATAACCACAAAATATCCAAGCTTGTACACCAGGTGATGTGAAAGTACTAGTTCGAGTTTGTACACCAAATTATGTGGCAGCACTAGTTCAGTATCTGTAAATAATTCATTCCAGTCTCCTTCGAAATGGAGGTAAAGCAAGAAAAGAGTTTCTGCGCCTTAGAATATGCAAAAAGTCCGTCTGTCATATCACTGCAACATCCTTTCAGAAGGCAGTGTAAAAATAACTGCCTTTCATCAAGTAGATTGAATTGAACTACCCATCGCCTGGACGTGTGGTACACATAAAACGTGGATTTTATTTTCAAACAGCAATCCTATTTGTAAGTTTAATACTTTTCAATAAATCAGATTTTGAAAGTGAATGATTCATTCATAGCAACCCTGTGGATCAGATGTAAGAATGGCAAAACTGCAAAAAAGTTCAAAATTATTGATATTTTCCCACATCTGCTTAGAAATTATCTTCTCTCTGTTTATTAAAAAAAGGGCAAAGCCAAAATTCGAATCTTGATGAGGATTTTAGATACGTCACCTTACTACATAATAATATACATACAATAACACATTACTACATATAATAAAAAATGGAGCCGAATTAAAAAAAGTAATATTAAACAGCGACGTGCAAAATAGGGGGGGCGAAGGGGGCGGCCGCCCTATGCGCAGAAATTTAGGGGGTGCCAAATTTATATTACCAACGTCATTTTTGGCCTGTCACAAGAAAAAAATGGCAGAGGGGGCGCCAAATTCTAACTTTGCCCCGGGCGCAAATTTCTACTCGCACGCCCCTGATATTAAAAATATTAAACTAATTTCTGTGCGGAAAGACAAAAGTGGAAGTGAATATTTGGGAGAAAGGGGGGTAATTTTCATGCTGTTTATTCCTTTATCCTTACCTGAGAGTAGCAGAATAAAGTTTTAGAGATTTTTAATACAGGATGTGTGTATGTGTGAGAAGGGGGCTCATGCATTTTAATGTTAAAGTGATAATTTAAGTGGCAGACTGTATATTTATTCTTGCTGGAGAACAATAAACAGGACGGAATTTTTGTGTAGCTGTAGACTGAAATTCATTTGTTGCGCTCGGATCGGTGTACGGTCTGTTGTAAATTTTTCCTGGTTCGGGTCGGGTTATGGTTCAATAAGCCTAAAATAATCCCCCCGCTAATTGGGAGATAAATGATCATTTTCAAATTAGCCTAACTTTCTCAAGGCAAATTGAAATGAGCCTAAAAATATCAGACTGATTGAGAAAACTCGGTCGTCAGTTTTTAATTTGCCCAATGCTCTCTAAGTTCTCTGAATAATGACGGGAATATGTCAGGCTAATTGAAAAAAGGGGCATGATTCTTCAATTAGCCCAGCTCTTTTCAAGCAGCTCAATCTCTTTGCAATGAGTCTAATTTCTTAATTAGCATACATCTACATACATGTATACACTTATGAGCCAAAACACTATGACCACCTACCTAAAAACATCCAAAGCCCAACTTTGATCCGAAAAACAGCTGCATATCGCTTTTGCATGGATGCCACAAGTTCTATGTAGATGATCGAAGATAAATCGTATTAGTTGTTCGAGCAGCGGTCATGCATATTCGGGACACTCAAAAATGATTGTTTTTTAGCTCTGGGCTATCGTTGAATGACATCCGAAATGTGCTCTGTCGGATTACGATCCGTCGAGTAATTTACCAAGATGTTAACTGGAATTCAGTATTACTAGCCGCCTTTAGCGACCAGTTTGGTCTCCCTTGAATGTATACTAAGCATGAAATCATATTGTTTTTATTAATAATTTATTTTATTTGCTCAATTTTTGCCAAACTAGAAGATTCTGCTAGAGAAATAGACACAGATGTCATATACGCACCACATTGGCGCGATTGCAACAAAATGACAATTGTATGTACTCACATGGTAACCCGGATATTGTTCTTTATTTATTAATAAACTGTTTGTTTATTTTATTTTTTTAAATGATATAAATTGTTTTATTCTTTAATTATTAACTAATATTTTTAAGTTATTATTTCTTTTTTAAAATAATAGAAATTTGTTAAAAATTATGTATGTAATTGGTATTTGAAAACGAAGTTTTCGCGAAATTGGCGTCAGAAAAATAACGCGCCAGTGTAGTGTAATAATATAATCCTTTCACTCATTTCATTTACAATACATAGCTTTAATTTGAAACTGAAAACTTTAAAATTTAAGGGGGCTCAGGGGTTGATCGATACGTAAAAACATGTAAACAGAGCTCTCACTTTGAGGCCATATAAAAACAGAAGTATTCAGTGTAATTAATTTAAACTTTCTGATATTTTAAAGGTATGTTTGTAGTCTTGTAAAGTTATAAAATGAAGTACTTCAATGTAATATAATAAGAAATATAGCAAAATTTGTGTAACACAATTTTTGAAAAAAAAATATGTGTTATATCACCAACACCAAGATATCTTATCGTCGAATTGACTTAACACTAGAACCGCGGAAATGGGTCATTTTGACCCGTACCCGATGATTAAACGATGATTAGACGATGATTAGACTGAAAGCAGAAAATTCTGTATGAAATACGATTAATATAGGATAAGCAAAAATAATTTAAATAAATAAGTTAAATTGTTTTTAATTAAATTTTTTGATTTGAAATTCTTTTAATGAAAGTGAGTAAAATTTCTCGCGGTTCTAGTGTTAAGAACCTAATTTTTGCTTTAAAATGATCAGGAAACTTTACTCTATAGCATGAACTAAGGATATAACAATCACTCGAAAAAAGCATTATTAAAAAACTCTCAAACTTAAAAATTTTAAAAAACTCTAAAAAATACAAATTTTTATTCATTAAATATACTCAAAATATTAAACTATCTGAACTATATTAATTCATTCTATAGATAATGATGTTATATGCATGCAAAAAAAAAAAAAAAAGCCATTCCATCAAATAGTTTTTTTTAAATCTTGGTGTTAGTCGCCAAAAATCAAGTTTTGAGAAAACGCGACTTAAAGTTGAAATTATATGGGTGCGGTCATGAAAGTTTTAATACATAAATGCTTATAACTTCGTTAAAAATGCAAATATTTTTATGCGGTTTTTTGCATTGAGTTAAGAATTAATTGAATAATCGAACTAGATCATAAAAAAATCGATTTTTTGAAAAGTTTTCAACCCCTGAGCCTCTTTAAGACTTTTATTTAATTATTTTTAGTAAAACGAACAGAAAAAATTACATAAACGGTATTTTGAAGTTCCATAATTGCAGCGAAGGAACAAAACATAAATAAATCCAATTTACCACAGCCTAAATCTTACCAAATAACTTTTGTATAGTAACCGACAAGATGCACTCCATTTGGACATTGCCATTAAACAATTAACGAATAATCGTGATTTTTGTACCACATACGTTGGTGTAATACATATATATAGATGTTTTTGGATCCAATCGAGCACAATTTGAGTCCTGTGACGTGGAGCTTTGTGTTGCACGAAGACTCCATTTCCATTTCAGACAGATAACATGCGATGGTAATGAAAATAATCCGCAGTGATGTTAAGGTAGTGCTTGGTCTGTTCTACAACAATCACAGGTCCCAGGGAGGCCCATAGCAACATTTCCGAAAGCTTAAGAGCACACATTACTGACTGAAAATGACCCGTATGATAATGTGAAGTCTATGGGGGCATTCTTTTCAAATATCTCTCTTAAATTCTAATATATTTAAAGGTATTCTTTCTCTATAGGATAGTTGAGGACGATCTCAAACCCGGCTAGTTTTTATTTTTTCGATTTTGATTTCAGATTAAAAAAAATATATATATATTACTTTAACATTCGAAACCGGTTCTGAAATTGAAACTATCATAATATAAATAAAATTCTTAACCAAAATCGAAAGTGTAAAAACTAGCCCGGGTTGTAAATTCTTAGCTATCCTATGCAAGAAAATCCTGTAAAAATAATAAAATATGAGCGAGATATTTGAAAAGAACGACCCTATAGACGTAACATTATCATCCGGGTTTTTTAAAGTCAGTAGTGCGTGCTCTTAATATCTCCGCAACTGGCCTGTGTATGATCTGATGTATAACGGGGATTAACAGTTCGCATAGAAGACGGCGTACCTAAACATCTGCTATCAATGTGCTGGAATACCTAAACGCCTGCTATCAATGTGCTGGGATGAATCGTGCTTTATCCATCTCTCTCACTATGTTACATGTCCTAGTCATGATGTTCCCGGGGCTAGTGTAGGAGTATAAGGAAAGGGCATGTTTACAAACAAACGCTTTCTTCAACCAATCTACCAGTTACATTTTTGCTTTCGCGATCATTACAGTACTCATCATGGCGACGTTGACCAATCATACAACAGAGTTTTTAATCACAGACAAATCAGACTAATCCTAGACCAATCAGATAGCTGTGACGTATTGGGTATCGTAGGAACCTTAAAGGCGGGCAGGAAATTACTGTTGATCCACAGTAATTTTGTCCACAGTGACGTCAGGTGCCCTTTCCTTATTGGTCGATGATGCTTGGTCATCAGAGGTGCATGAGTGGGACGTTAGCCTTATCTTTTCACATTCAACAGTGTCAGCTGAGTTGTTTCATCGAAAGAATTCCCCCTTGGACCTGTATTGTCTTAAAATGTAAACTGAGCCAGTATATGATGCCGATTTTTCTTTACCAAGGGAGGGGGGTTTCTAGGGCATCTCTTTTATTTTATAATTCCTGGGCGTCCAACGCAATGGCTTCTACTGATGGCTTCGGCGTCATTCATCCACTTCTTCAATGTTATATCCTGAACAACCCATGAGACGTGCCGTTTCGAAATTACAAATTCTGAATCGTTAGGCGACTTAATCTGCCCTCAATCAAATTAGCTTAGTTATGCGGACTTTATTCTCACAAGCAGACGTAAACGCAAAAATTATTCCTTAGACTCCCTAGCAGCATTTTAAATACCACTCCCACCAGATTATATGCTTTCCATTCCATCCAAGTCAGATCATTGAAAAATGTGAGGGTGGTCAAAATGTTTTGACTCTTGAGTGTAGATATAACTTTCTCTAATGCATATGTGTTCAATTTAAGTACATGTTACTGAGTACATGCTAAGAGATTTTAGCGCATGTTTTTAACTTTTAAAACGATGAAAATGTACATAGGTAGTGGTCGTACTAGGAAGACCAAAAAATCCTCTGCTTTGATTTTTATACAGTTTAAGAAGAAAAGTTGGCAGTAGGTTATCTACACTTTTTTATTTAGCTTTTCTCATTGCCAATTCGACTTTATAGTGGAATTTCCAAGGAAAAAGAATCAATTTCTTTACTTGTTCTTTCAGCTGAATCCATTTTTCATTGGTTCACAGAAGATCTCATTACGTATTCATATGGTAAGCCAAAAACCACAAAAATCAGCGTGAAAACCCCATCTATGTGCGTGTATGTGTGATGGAGATGGCTGGAAATTTTTACCACACATGCAAATCTGAAAATTCGGTTGAGATAATCCAAAGCTTATCCTGGTGTACACGAGGCTCAAATTTTTAATTTTTGAAAATTAGCCGAGAAAAATATTAATTATAAACTCATGAAATACGCGATTTTTTTCACAAAATGACAAAATCGGTATCACATTTGAACTTGATTTCACAGACAAAATAAAAGAAATTAAGAATTTCCAGTAATCAGAAAAAAAGGAAACTAATTATGACATCAATTTCAAATTTTTAGAGCACATATATAAAATATTTGGAACTTATGCATAAAATGTGTGAAAATCATATGAAAAACTGGTGGAACCAGAGCGAAAGGTAGAGCACAGTACATATGATACAGTAAAAAATTGGCAAATATATTCAATATAAAAAATGGCGTAGAAAAGAAATGGAATCAGATTGTCTGTAAAGCTCAAGAAATTACCCAATTTTTTGTTAGCTGAAAATGTGGACTGGGCTTTACTAGTGCCTTAAACTCAATCATGGAAAAAGAAGGCATTTTTAACACACTCCATATCCCAATAATCTATAACCAATTTAAAAATTTGGGTTCATAACTATAAGTTACATGCTGATGTAATAAAGAACGAGAATCTAAACAGTCCATTCAGTACAAAGTGTGGACAAAATTCCAGTCCAGGGGTTTTTGATTAGTGGAAGACGAAAGCTCCAAGTAAACTCAAAATCTTAAACATATACGAATCTACCATATACTAAATATTGCTGTTCAGAAATATTTTTTCTACATCAATTTCTCAACAATCTGACTATATGAATGTTACTAATTAATTATTACTTCATGGTTTATATTCGTTTAGCGTTGCGGATTTTACAAGGAGAGTGCTCGAGGCTTGTGATACAGAATTCAGCAACCCTTTGTGCTTTGATAGAGTATAATTAATAGATAACCATATCACAAGGATAAAGTGAGATATTCTGAGGGGCCGTAAAAAACGGGCCCCAAAGTCACCCATTATTCACTGTTTAGTATATAACCGGTAAATTACGCACAATTGTGAGTGGTCATATAGCCCAGTTGGCAGCGTGCCAGACCTTTTAATTTTCTCTTTCCGAATCTCCGCGAATTCGATTCCGAGTCTTGGTACTTTATTCCCCCATACAAAATACTAATTATTATTTTGGAATCATTATTCAAAAATTTGTATCCAATTAAGATACAATAAATATAAATAAGAATATGCTTCTACGCATATTCACACATATTTATTTACAGAAAGAGAGAATTTATTACAAAGTTATTGATACAATGGAAAGTAAAAAATGAAAAAAAAAATCTTTTCGTTTCATTCAACATTTTTGTAATTTGTAAATTTTATATTTAGTTTCATTTACAAATATTTATATTTATTATACAGCTATTTACATACACTTATTTACATTTATATTGCAATTATTTACATTTATTTTACAGCTACTTATATACACTTATTTATATTTATATTACAATTATTTACATTTATTTTACATATACAGGGTGATGCATAAAAGATGGGCAGAACTTTAAGGGGTTATAGTACACTTAAAGACAAATAATATTAAATAGGAGACTAAGGGTCCCAGACGTATTCCCAAGGAGATAGGGGGCATTAAAGTTTAGGGTCCGAAATTTCAAATGATTAAAAAAATGGAAAAATTGGTCGATTCGTTTGCGGTTTTTGCAAAAAATTTTCTTTATGCCAGTATTTTCTTGAAATAAAATTTTAAAGTTCAATTTCAAAAAATGCCGATAGGGGGCGCTTTAGACTTTGGAGTAACAAACAACTATTTTTTAACGTTATTTTTTGTATTTCTTTAAATGATTTCCAAAGCTTAGACTTAAACTTAAATTTTGATCTAAAAATCTGAGTCCTAACGAGTAGTTAAGTAGCGTAAACTGAAATTTGAAATTTGAAACCCTTCTCCCCCCAGAACAAAAATCAGTTATTCCCGATCTTTGTGTCGTAGATTAGGCTCTAACTACTGCCGCGTTTTGCTAAAATTATTCTTTATGTCAGTATTTTCTTGAAAATAAATTTTAAAGAAAATTTTCAAAAAATTCCGATAGAGGGCGCTTTAGACTTTGGAGTAACGAACAACTATTTTATACCGTTATTTTTTGTGTCTCATTAAATGCTTTCTAAAGCTTAGACTTAAATTTTCAGCCCAAAATCTGAATCGTTAGACGTGGTTAAGTTTCTGGGAAGAGGGATTTGAAATTTCTACTCCTGAGCACAGTTCAGTTTACCATGTCCACACATTGTGTGCTGTGATACGAGGTAAAAAGACACAAATTAGGATTATGTTACCAAAGCATATTTATTAACATGTAATTACAATAAATGTTCAAAATTGTGACCACCAGAGGTTATGCACGCAGAACAACGGCGAAGAATGGAACGGCGAACATTCGCGAAAACATCAGGCTTTTCGAGCACTTCCCCTACAGCGGCGGAAAGTCTGGCGATCAGTTCCTCGGGGGATTCAATGGGTGTCTCATACATAAGAGCCTTCAATTGTCCCCCAAAAAAGAAATCGAGGGGTGAAAGATCTGGCGAGCGAGCAGGCCAAGCAACAGGACCACCTCGACCAATCCATCTGTTCGGAAATGTGATGTCCAGATAGTTGCGGACGTCTCGTACGTAATGGGCTGGCGCTCCATCGTGCTGGAACCACATGACCCGCCGGATGCGTGGAGGAACAACGTTTAACAGGTCTGGCAGCACATGTTGCAGAAATGTGAGGTATGTTTTACCGTTGAGGCGTTCAGGAAGAAGGTACGGTCCGATTGTCTCCGAGGATTCCTGCCCAAACATTGATGGAAAAGCGTTTCTGATGAGCATGTGGATTGACATCCGCCCATACATGTGCATTGTGTGTGTTAAATGTACCTTCACGTGTGAAGGTACATTCATCGGTGAAAAGCACAGTTCGTCCAAAATGTGGATTTAGCGCGTTCTGCTGCAGAAACCAGCGGGCGAATTCAATAAGATTTGGATAATCCCCTGGAGACAGTTTCTGGACTCGTTGCACATGAAACGGGAGCAAATGTTCATCCTTCAGTACCCTCCAAGTCATGGACTGTGAGGTATCCACCTGCCTAGCCACTGTTCGTGTACTTGTACTTGGCTGCGCCGCTACTACATTCAGAATGGCTTCTGCAACAACTACTGATTCGTCCTTTTTTTGCACGACCTGCATTCGACCGGGAAGCGAGAAATGATCCCGTCTCACACAACTGTCTGTGCAAGCGCTCGAAAGTTTTGCGTTTAGGCAACCGCCTGTTGGGAAATCGCTCTCCGTACATTCGTTGTGCCTCTGCACCATTTCTATCTGCCGCTCCGTAAATTAAATGCATCTCAGCCTTTTCCTTATTCGTGAAGGGCACCATCTTCCGATTCATTACTACAACGACTTACACTTGTCTCACCGTTCAGTGGTTTTTATGCCTGAATCGTGTCGAAATTTTGCATACGTGTTCTTCTTCTTCCCCATTTGACATTTGCATACTTTCTGTCTCCTTCTTCACCCGGTGACTAGCGTCAGGAATGGAGCTTTAACGTTTGCATGAGCCACGTTTCCAACTGTGCCAGTGCCTTTATGAGTGAATTCCGACTATGCAGTCCTTGACGAAAGTTGTATTTTTGCCTCGTATCACAGCACAGAAACGTTGGGCATGGTTAAGTAGTGCAAACTGAACTATGTTCAGAAGTTGAAATTTGAACCCCCTCCCCTCGCTACTGAACCACGCTCAGCGATTCAGATTTTGAGCTGAAAATTTAAGTTTAAGTCTAAGCTTTAGAAAGCATTGAATGAGACACAAAAAATAACGGTATAAAATAGTTGTTCGTTACTCCAAAGTCTAAAGCGCCCTCTATCGGAATTTTTTGAAAATTTTCTTTAAAATTTATTTTCAAGAAAATACTGACATAAAGAATAATTTTAGCAAAACGCGGCAGTTGTTAGAGCCTAATCTACGACACAAAGATCGGGAATAACTGATTTTTGTTCTGGGGGGAGAAGGGTTTCAAATTTCAAATTTCAGTTTACGCTACTTAACTACTCGTTAGGACTCAGATTTTTAGATCAAAATTTAAGTTTAAGTCTAAGCTTTCGAAATCATTTAAAGAAATACAAAAAATAACGTTAAAAAATAGTTGTTTGTTACTCCAAAGTCTAAAGCGCCCCCTATCGGCATTTTTTGAAATTGAACTTTAAAATTTTATTTCAAGAAAATACTGGCATAAAGAAAATTTTTTGCAAAAACCGCAAACGAATCGACCAATTTTTCCATTTTTTATAATCATTTGAAATTTCGGACCCTAAACTTTAATGCCCCCTATCTCCTTGGGAATACGTCTGGGACCCTTAGTCTCCTATTTAATATTATTTGTCTTTAAGTGTACTATAACCCCTTAAAGTTCTGCCCATCTTTTATGAATCACCCTGTATGTCTTTACTACATATATGTCAATATCATCAAATATAAGCTTCCTATCACAAAGTAGTTCTAGAGTATTCTGAAAAATTTCATTTCCGATAAGCTCAGCTTCATAAGAAATAATATCGGAGGGCTCCGATGTAATTAAATCATTTTCAGAGAGTAACTTTTCGTAATACAAGGCTGCATCTTTTAATCTCAATTTTGCTGATTAGCTATGAATCGAATCTTCTGATATTCGTTCAATATTTGCAAATTTAGAAGGTTTTTTTCTCTAGACATTTTTTTACAAAATAATTTTTTTCATTTTAATTATTACAGTACTATAACGAAAAACGTCTAATCACAGCAAAACTTTAAAAACAAAATACTATACTCATTCGCTCTGCAGCTGGTGGCTGCTAAAGTTTCAACAAAAAAGAATAAACATACTGAACCCACTTTGTTTCTTTTCTGTAGTGAACTTACATTGCTTAAAAATCACATGCAAATCTATGTAATAAAAGGTGCCAGAAAAGATTTTTGACTTAAACAGTTATTCTAATTCCAAACATGACATCCTATAACAAAAAAAAAATAAAATAATAATTATTATTTTTTTAAAATGGAAAAAAAAGCAAAAAAATATGAAACATTTTAAATTGATAAATGTTAGATAAGAAAAAAATATAATAACATATTTTTATTGTATATAGCTTTTTTTAATTTGCTCTGCTGAGAAGAATAGAAATCTATTAATCAAAAAATATATAAATAACTGTGAATAAAATTAAAAAAATTTCGACTGAATAATTCAATTTTTTTTTACTTTTTTTTCATTAGATCTATAAAACTGCAATCGCTCTGTAAATAAAGAAATACATATATGTGTGTGTGGGTGCAGAAGCTTGTTTCTATTTATACTTGCCTTACATTTAAACAATTAGAGATATATTTTTGAATATTGGTTCTAAAATAATAATTATTATTTTGGGTGGAGAAAAAAAGTACCCGGATTCGGAATCGAACTCGCGGAGATTCGGAAAGTGAAATTAAAAGGTCTGGCGCGCTGCCAACTAGGCTATCTGGCCACTCACAATAGCTCGTAATTTATCTCATATACTAAAGAGTGAATAATGGGTGACTTTGGGCCCTTTTTTATGGCCCCCTAAATACTGCACTTTATCCTTGTGATATGTTTATCTATTGATTATACTCTAACGAAGCACAAAGGGTCGCTGAATTCGGTCATACAAGCCTCGGGCTCTCTCCTTGCTAATTGATTTGAGACAACATAACTATGCATTCTATTAACCAGTTTGCCTAGTAATCATTTTGAGTGGATAGTAGTATGATTCTGAATATAAAGCACCAGTAAAGCTCAGTCCACATTTTCAGCTAACAAAAATTTGGGCAATTTTATAAGCTTTACAGAGAATTTGATTCCATTTTTTTCTACGCATTTTTAATAGTGAAAATATTTGCCAATTTGTTACTGTCTCATGTTTGAGATCGAGTTCTACTTTTCTCTCTGGTTCCACCAGTTTTTCATATGATTTCACAACTTTTTCTGATCCTTTCAGGAACTTGACGGTAAACCAACTTCAAGTAACAAATTTAAACTAACATTAGTATTAGATTAAAATTATTAGTAGACATATTAGTTTGGAAAAATACTGAAAATAGCGCCAAGATGGCGTCACTTTTGGCTAATAATTTTGATCATCAGATATGACGATATACTGCCAAGTTGGCGACGTTTAGTGACAGGACCGCCCACCGTGATAGTCCCCCCTACAGTTTCACGGTATCTATGCAGATTTTCATTTGTCCATTGGTATCTATCTACATATATTTTCATTGCAACGAAAAAAATATGCTCAAAATGACGAAATATTCATTCGGAGCATTTTCCAGGAAACGGTTTCATCAAAAATGAAAAAAATTTCGCTAAATCCGGGTATTTATTTCTGAGTGTGTATTTAATTTTCAAGCTATAACTTTTGGTGAGTAAATACAAATTTCACATTTATTATTACACAGTTTGTAAAATTTAATCGACAGATTAAGTAGACTATAGAAAATTATTAATTGTTATAGCGAGTACTTACTTGATCAGATTCTGTTTTTCAGACATTGTACAATTTTGGCAAGAGATGAAATGAAGTTTAAAGTAGATATGCTATCTGTAGCTGCAATACTAGCAAGACTTGCTGATTAAGATGGAAATTATTTGCAAAGGAAAAAAATGAACAAATAAACAAGAAATAGATGACTTGCAGAATTTTTCTTTTTTTTTATAAATATGCATGATAATTGTTTGTAAATAAAAAATCATTTAATTCATTTTTTGGAGTAATAAATTTTATTTATTCTACATAGTTGTTTTATGTATCGCCCAATCCAAAGTTGCGGGTGTGACATTTACACAACTTAATTTAGTCACTAGCAAAAAAAAATTTGAGCATTGGTTTCAATTTGTATGAATTTCAATGTAGACCACTTACACATACATTTATACAAATCAGAAAATTGTCCGATGTATCATTTATTTATAAAAAAAAATTATTTCCGCCTGTTGCGGGTGTGACATAAAAAGGACATGCATTTTCATCTTTCAGTGCAAAAATACAAAACTCTGTGAATTATGACAACTGAGTGAATTGATATTTTTATATATTAAACAGCAATACTTAAATAATTATTCTATGAAAAAATTAAATTACTTACTCAATTCTTGCTTTTGTGGAAAATATTCAAAATTTTCGTTGCGGGTGTGACGCCCTGTTGCGGGTGTGACTTGTGTAGCCAATAAAATAATGACATACACAAATATTTTCAAGGCAGATTTTTTTAATTAAAGAATTAATCAATATTACAATTATAATATCTAGAGAGGAAAATATAAAAAAAATTTCATTTCCAATCTTGAATTTATAATTTCTGGGGGGGGGGGGGTGGTAGCTTTTTTACAAAAATGCTCTTTTTTTTCCTAGGATGCATCTGACTGACTGGGCCAAATACGCACGTTTTCTTAAATTTTTTTCAAACATTCTAATTCTATATCGTCACCATCCATTTGTTTTATTTGGCCATCAAAGTTTTCACTTTTTTAATGTCGAGAATAAAACAACTTCTACAAAATCTCCAACTGCACATTCATCGTTGGATATTATATCCTTGTCAAAGTATGGATACATCTAACCGACTGAGCCAAATATACACATTTTCTTGATTTTTATTCCGATACTCTTATTCCATAATATCCCCATTCATTTGTCTTATTTGTCCAACAAAATTTTCACTTTTTTTTAATGTGGAGAATAAAACAACTTCTACAAAATCTCCAAATGAACTCTTATCATTGGATATTATATTTTTGACAAAATATGGTAACAAAAAAATTCTCTTTTGATCACATTTTGAAGTTATTGCTACATTAATTGTTCCTACGTCAATAAAAACAACATGATGTATCCATTGAATGTTGAGCTCCGATTGTGCTTGGTGCCAGTATTCATGAAGCATTTTCACAATATCTTCTGAAATTTCACATTCAGCAAAGTACTTTTATATTTTTTAGGACTTTTTCTAGACACATGGCAAAATCTGAAGCTGAATTTAAAGTTGCAGAGCGTTGCTAGTGTTACCATTTTCTTGGCAACTGCACCAACCCCATCGACAACTCCTTTACCATGAGATGAAATGCAAAAGGATTGCCATCCTTTACCGTGATTTTTTAAAAATAGTCTCTTCTTTACTTTCCTTGCTTTGTCTCTTTCTTTCTCTTGTTGTAGATATCATTCATATTTAAAAGGGTTTTCAATGATATCGTGATCTTTTTTCAATGATATCGTGATCTTTCTGTACTCTTCATTCTCTGCAAAAGAGAAGAAATTAATGTGTAAACTGAATAAATATAGTACTTCCAGTCCAAAAATATAAGCTTAACAAATTTTTAATAGTTATCCCTTGAAATTTCTAATCTTACATAGAGTTAATTATGTTAAATTTTGGTTAATTTCAAATTGACTATATACATTTTATGCTAACTTAATAAACATTTTAACAGTTTCTATTATTATTACGTCTACTTTTTATTTAATTTGAATTAAAAGAGAAAAAAAATCTCCCCCTAATATTGATTTACTTATTTTTAAAAACTAAATATATGTATATTAGATAAATACTATAAAATAACAAAATAAAAAAATGTATGTAAAAAACAAAACAAAATTAACAAATTAAAAAAAAATTGCTAAAATATTGTTTCGTAATTTTCTTTTTTTAATTTCTATAAAAATCTTACCTTTTATATTAATTTCTTAATCATATATCACTAATAAAATTATTTTCTTGCAGTAAAGCAACAATTTTATCAATCCAAACTGAATAAATCAACTGCACACAGTGTCACAGGCTCAGATGATGCAATTTTTTATTTATTAACTGGAATTCCCTCTATTAAATCAAAGGGTATAGTTAAAGCTGCCAAGTACATGTTTTCCAGCATATTATTCTTTTATAAATTTACATATAATTTGTTCAAATATGCATTTGTAATCAATTTTAAAAGACGTTGCGGGTGTGACTTTAATTAAATATCACACCCGCAACAGGGACATGTCACGCCCGCAACGCTCAATAATTATAATTAAAATATTAATTAATTTCTTTTGTGTCTGTAATTCAAAGTATCTTAATAAACTATTTTTGAATATAAAGTTTCATAACTTTAAATCAAAAAATTTTTTCTGCAGAGATATAAATGTAACTTTTTGTCGCGGGTGTGACACAATAGTTAAGAGTAATTAAATATGCTTACCTTTTGTAATGAAGATTAGTGAACACTTCCCTACAGACAAAAACTCTCAACAATAGCTGTCAGATCATATATATCCAAGTTTGGAGATTTTCAGAATGTTTGTTCAGCTGTACGAGACCATGAAATGTAAAGATTTTTGCCGCAGTCTATTTTATGAAGTCATAGTGTCCCTTTATTAATTAAAATAAGTATGTTAATGACAAAAATTTAATTCTTTTTTGATAAAATATGAAATAGTACACTCTTAACAGTTCATATGCAAAATTTCAATCATATTTAAAGATAAATGTATAAAATTGAAGCTGGTGTTATACACAATTGAAATGAAAAAAACTTCATTAAACACCATAAAATAAGTTAACTGCGCAAGGCCTTTCGAAAGAACTTAGTCTTTCTTCGTCAGGCGCAAAAAAGACGTGCGTCCACAATGAATGTAGCGGCACGACTGAAGGGGAATGCGGGAGGGAGAGGGAGCAAGCAGAAGGAACAGCCAATAGGAAAGAAGAAGACAACCGCCAATCACGGAAGAGCATAAACAAAACTAGATAGACAATGAAGGAGAGGAAAGGAAGAAGGGGGGAAGGGAAATGGGAAAAAGCGGGGTAAATTAAAAAAATAACTAAAAGGAGAGATTAAAAAGAAATAAAATGTACGCAAAAATATATAAATTAGTAAAAAAAAATTAAAATAAAAATACATAAAAATAAAAAATAGTTTACAATTATAAACACACATGGATAAACCTGAAAATTGTATACATAATATATATATATAAAAAAAAATAATAATAATTAAATAATAAACTTAATTATGAAGCAGTGCTGAAAAGATTCTTCCAGGCAACGGAGAGGGTTTTAGAATCAGATTTATCATTAACAATAATATCACGATTAATATAAATAGCTAAATTTTCAAGAAAGTCTAATTCAGAGGAACTATTGGCATTAAAAATAATTTTAGCAGTTTGAAAATTGAAACTAGGGCCGGAATCCCAAGAGTGTTTAGCAACAGAAGATTTAGAAATTTCTTGATTAATGACATACCGAGAGTGTTCTTTTAGGCGTTTTTCGAGATTTCTTTTAGTTTGACCAATATACGATAAATCACAGCCATTAAAAGGAACATTATAAATACCCCATTTTTGGAGGTCAGGGACGGGACATTTCATGGAAGGAAATTTTAATTTATTGACTGGTTTAAAGATAACATTAAATTGAAACGTCTTAAAACTTTAGCTAATTTAAAACATAAAGGAGGATAAAACGGGAGGACGACCAAATTATCAGGTTTCCTTTTATCAATATTAGGAAGAGGGGAATTGTTAGGGGGTCTATTGAATTTGCTCACAGCAGTATTAATGATAGAAGGATTGAAACCACGTTTTACAGCAACAGATTTTAAGTAATTGAGTTCATTCTTAAGAGATGCAAAATCGGAACAAATTTTGAGAGCACGATAAACATAAGTATAAAAAACACCGATCTTTTGATTGACAGGATGATTTGAGAGAGCATGGGGTGGATTAGAGACAGAAAAAGGTTTTCTATAAACACAAGTTTTGAAAGAAGAATCACATTTGGTAACTAAAACATCAAGGAAAGGGAGTTTATTACAATTCTCTAACTCAAAAGTAAACTGAATATGAGGATCAATAGAATTGACAGTTTGAAGAATTGTAGAAATATCAAATGGATTATCTAATAGGACGAAAGTATCATCAACATAACGTATCCAACATTTAAAATTGGTCAGATTTAATAATTTATCTTCAAAGTAATGCATATAAATATCACAAAGAATGGGAGATAAAGGATTACCCATACTTAAGCCTTCTAACTGTTTGAAAAATTTATTATCGAATTGAAAAGTAGTAAGAGTTCAGCAAATTTTAGTTAAATTAACATAATCTCCTGACATAATCATATAACGTGAATTTCATTTCTCGGATATTGAGGTCAAAGATTATGTTAATTTAACTAAAATTTGCTTAACTCTTACTACTTTTCAATTCGATAATAAAATTTTCAAACAGTTAGAAGGCTTAAGTATGGGTAATCCTTTATCTCCCATTCTTTGTGATATTTATATGCATTACTTTGAAGATAAATTATTAAATCTGATCAATTTTAAATGTTGGATACGTTATGTTGATGATACTTTCGTCCTATTAGATAATCCATTTGATATTTCTACAATTCTTCAAACTGTCAATTCTATTGATCCTCATATTCAGTTTACTTTTGAGTTAGAGAATTGTAATAAACTCCCTTTCCTTGATGTTTTAGTTACCAAATGTGATTCTTCTTTCAAGACTTGTGTTTATAGAAAACCTTTTTCTGTCTCTAATCCACCCCATGCTCTCTCAAATCATCCTGTCAATCAAAAGATCGGTGTTTTTTATACTTATGTTTATCGTGCTCTCAAAATTTGTTCCGATTTTGCATCTCTTAAGAATGAACTCAATTACTTAAAATCTGTTGCTGTAAAACGTGGTTTCAATCCTTCTATCATTAATACTGCTGTGAGCAAATTCAATAGACCCCCTAACAATTCCACTCTTTCTAATATTGATAAAAGGAAACCTGATAATTTGGTCGTCCTCCCGTTTTATCCTCCTTTATGTTTTAAATTAGCTAAAGTTTTAAGACGTTTCAATTTTAATGTTATCTTTAAACCAGTCAATAAATTAAAATTTCCTTCCATGAAATGTCCCGTCCCTGACCTCCAAAAATGGGGTATTTATAATGTTCCTTGTAATGGCTGTGATTTATCGTATATTGGTCAAACTAAAAGAAATCTCGAAAAACGCCTAAAAGAACACTCGCGGTATGTCATTAATCAAGAAATTTCTAAATCTTCTGTTGCTAAACACTCTTGGGATTCCGGCCATAGTTTCAATTTTCAAACTGCTAAAATTATTTTTAATGCCAATAGTTCCTCTGAATTAGACTTTCTTGAAAATTTAGCTATTTATATTAATCGTGATATAATTGTTAATGATAAATCTGATTCTAAAACCCTCTCCGTTGCCTGGAAGAATCTTTTCAGCACTGCTTCATAATTAAGTTTATTATTTAATTATTATTTTTTTATATATATATTATGTATACAATTTTTCAGGTTTATCCATGTGTGTTTATAATTGTAAACTATTTTTTATTTTTATGTATTTTTATTTTTATTTTTTTTATTACTAATTTATATATTTTTGCGTACATTTTATTTCTTTTTAACCTCTCCTTTTAGTTAATTTTTTAATTTACCCCGCTTTTTCCCATTTCCCTTCCCCCTTCTTCCTTTCCTCTCCTTCATTGTCTATCTAGTTTTGTTTATGCTCTTCCGTGATTGGCTGTTGTCTTCTTCTTTCCTATTGGCTGTTCCTTCTGCTTGCTCCCTCTCCCTCCCGCATTCCCCTTCAGTCGTGCCGCTACATTCATTGTGGACGCACGTCTTTTTTGCGGCTGACGAAGAAAGACTAAGTTCTTTCGAAAGGCCTTGCGCAGTTAACTTATTTTATGGTGTTTAATGAAGTTTTTTTCATTTCAATTTCATATTTAAAAATATTTAAATTTTCATCCTCATGTCCATTTTTTCGTGGATTGGGCGGTATATTCATAAGAATTTACTTATAAGCTTTGTAGAAGCAATTCCATGTTTGGTATATGTCAATGAAATCTAATTTTGAAATAAATTTACATGTCTTGCAAAAAAAAGACATTCGTCTACTATGAATGCACATGTCGTGCCGCTGCATTCATAGTAGACAGGCGTCTTTTATGCGCCTAACGCAGTTCTTTCGAAGGACTTCGCGCATTTTAATATATTTTATGGTGTGTTTGAGAATTTTTTTTTATAACAGTTCGATCGATTAACAACAGTTAAAACTTATTTTCTTGGCGATGAAACCGACCGTATAAGCTATCCGTTGCTCGCCCAGGAATCATCAAACAATAAGGATGTCGAAGCCCCCCCCCCACACATATACTTGGTAAAACAAAATCGGCACCAGAGACTGGCTTAATTTACATCCCAAGACAATGCAGGTCCAAGTGAAATTCTTTTGGAGCTTACAGCTCAGCTGACGCTGTTCAACGTGGAACTCACTCATGCACCCCTGTTGACTAGGCATCATCGACACATACTCCGGGATACTAGCTCCATGACTGAAACATGGAACATAGGGAGACAATTGGATGAAGCACGATTCATCCTCAAATACATTGATAGCAGGTGTTAGGTACGCCGTCTTCTATGCGAACTGTTATACATCAGATCATACGCAGGCCAGTTGTGGCAATATAAAGAGCCCACACTACTGACTGTAAATGACCTGGATGATAATGTTAAGTCTATGGGGACGTTCTTTTCAAACATCTTGCTCAACTTTTAATATTTTTACAGGATTTTTCTTGTATAAGATAGCTAAGAATCTACAACAGAGCTAGTTTTTACATTTTCGAGTTTGGTTTTAGATTTTTCTATTTTATGATAGTTTCAGAACCGGTTTCGAAAGTTAAAGTACTTAAAAAATCTGAAATCAAAATCGAAAAAGAAAAAACAAGCCCTGTTGTACGTCCTAAACTATTCTAAGGAAAAAATCATTTTTAAAAATATTAAAATTTAAGCAAGATATTTGAAAAGAATGTCCCCATAGACTTAACATTATCATCCGGGTCTTTTTCAGTCAGTAATTTGGGCTCTTAAGCTTTGGGAAATGTTCTTATGGGCCTCTCTGGGAACCTGCGTTTGTTTTAAAACAGACCACGCACTATCTTAACATCACTGCGGATCGTTTACATTACTAGTCCATGCTGTCTGTCTTCCGAAATGGAAATGGAGTCTTCGGGCAAGACAACGCTCCACGTCGCAGGCCTCGATTGGTTCGGGAAACAGAATACTGAATTCCAGTTAACATCCTGGTCACCTAACTGGACGTATCTTAATCCGACAGGGCACATTTCGGGTGTCATTCAATGTCAGCCCAATGCTAAAAAAAACAATAATTTTTAATTGTCCCTAATATGCATGGTCCTGCTTGAAAAACTGATACGATTTATCTTCGGTCATCTACATAGAACTGGTGACATCCATGCCAAAGCGATTTCCAGCTTTTTTTTGGATCAAAGTTAGGCTTTGGATGTTTTTAGGTAGGTGATCATAGTGTTTTGGCTCATAAGTGTATACATGTTTGTTGATGTTGTATGCTAATTGAGAAATTAAATTCATGGCAAAGAGCCTGAGCTGTTTGAAAAGAAATGAGCTAATTGGAGAATCATCTCCCTTTTTTCAATTGGCCCGACATTTTGCAAAGAGCCTCAAGAGCATTGGGCTAATTGAAAACTGACCACTGGGTTTCTCAATCAGTCTAGTGTTTTTAGGCTTTTTTCATTCTGCCTTGATAAAGCTAGGCCAATTTGAAAATGATAACTTATCTTTAGAGTTGCAAAAATCCCACAGTTTTTGAGGGATGCGAATAAACCCGGGAATTTTGCGGAATAAACCCGGAATTTCGGGGAATATTGGAAATTTTGAAAAAGCTTTGAAAGTAAACAAAACCAGTCATTTTTCAATTTAAAATTTACATTTTAAGACATCATTGCTCATTGTTCCGAGAAATTTAAATTGATTTTTTATTAATTAGCAAGTCTTATTGTAACACTTTCAATTTTTTAAATTCCTAAAATTCATCAGCTTTACAACAATGGCGACTGAATTTTTGAAGATTTAAATTATTCTCTTAAAAATTAAAATTGTTTACTTTCTGTTACATGGCATATTCTTTATTTAACGTAACTTTCCAACGTATATTCTTTATTTAATTTTTCTGTTTACGTTGAATCTGAGAACAAGGGTGATGTTTATATTTATAAATAAATCTGTCCTTTCCTTTTCTAACTTTTTAATATTTTAATCTATTTAGTTTTCCATAAACTCTACTCGTTTTGTTTACCTTTCTTATTGTAAATATTTTTATGCACTCAATCAGTAAGTTTCATAATACACAAATAGTTTCATATCCAGAACAACCTTGCGATGAAAGCATCTCAGAGAATAATAAATTAAATATTTCAATGTTTAAAACGTTCAAAAAACTCCCGGAAATATTAAAAATTTCCTTCCCCAAAAAACCCTCTTTATTCCCGGAAATAAACCCGGGTTTTTGCAGCCTTTGCAACTCTACTTATCTTTCAATTAGAAGGATTATTTTAGGCTTATTGAACCATAACCCGACCCGAAACAGAAAAAAATTACAACTGACCGTAGACCGATCCGAGCGCAACAAATTAATTTCAGTCTACACACAAGCAAATTCCGTCCTGTTTATTGGTCTCCAATAAGAATAGACAGTCTGCCACTTAAATTATCGCTTTAACAATAAAATGTATGAGCCTTTTTCACACACACACCCTAATTAAAAATCTCTAAAACTTCATTTTAAGACAATCTGCTGCTCTCACGTAAGAATAAACAGCATGAAAATTACCCTTCTTTGTCCCAAATTTTCACTTCCATTTCCGCCTGCCGCACAGAACTTTGTTTAACATTTTTAATATTATTTTTTTAAATTAATCTCTATTTGTTATTATGTAGTAAGGTGACTTATCTAAAATCCTCATCCAGATTCAAATTTTTTCTTTACCCTTTCTCAACAAGCAGAGAGGACAAGATTTCTTGGAATGTGAGGAGAAAAAACCAATAATATTGAAATTTTTTGCAGTTTTGCCATTCTTATATATGAATGACATGTACAGTTTACAATAAAAGAATCAATCCTTTTTAAAACCTAATTTATTCAAAAATATGTATACAAATATGATAGATATATGAAAATAACTGCATAATATCCAAATTTTATGCTTTCAGTACGAATGTTTTATGTGTGTCCCTTAGCGCATAACACACGTCCTGGTGGTAGTTGAATTTTTTTCGCACAGTTTGTAGCGTGATTCAAGGCAGTTCTTTTTTCAGCTCTGTTCGCTCTGAGAAGGTTAAGTCACTTAACTTGAAGTTTTTGAAGCGGTCGTACCCGGATTCAAAATTCTCAGCCTGAGCAAGTTTCTGAAACTCACTTAAGCCTTTAATACTTTCTTAACTATGAGTTGAGTGGAAATGTGCTTTCTGAATTTTAAAATATTTAATTCTGATTATTAAATTACGGGAGTTGAGTCCTAGAAATAATTATAAATTATTTCAAATTGTTATTTGCTTTCCCAATTCCTTAACACGTGTGTTTGTGGGTTTTTTTGTAAACAAAGGTCAAAAATGGAAAATGTTGAACCTGTTAATTCCTCAGCAAAATAAATTGTGAACATGACGAAATTAATTTTTTCATTGCATATGGCAGTATAATTGCTGTGTAAACAAAATAAGAGTTAGGGTTTGCAGTTACAAATTTTAGAGCTTATGCGCATGCCCATATGTCAATTTGGCCAAGTTAAGTCACTTGCAATGTTTAGTAAATGCGAAAAGGTGAAGCCTAATATCGGGTGTCCCGCTTCAAAAAATTTAAGTGACAACTATCTCAGTGCGAAAACGGTATACTGCCTTCTGAAAAAACATTGCCCTGGTTGAAAAACTATCTCTCGCCACGAAGCTCCGAATGCGCAAGCCGACATGGTTCAGGTTTCCCTATGTGACGTCATCGCCAGCCTGCAGTCGGACAAGGACGTACACTGCCAAACGCACGTCATACACCCAAGAGTCCGGCCGAAGCGTCATGAACCCCACCCGGCTTAAGGAGCCTTTCCCTTGATTCTCCCCCGACTACGTGCAGTAAATGGACACCTACAAAGAGCCCACGAGTCACTGCCGGGGATCCCGAAAGGGCAGTTGCGAATCACTCTAAGTTCAACTACTATAACAGTTAAAACATTTTTAGAGAGAAATCGATGACCTCTTGCTGGATCCTGCTGAGACGAGGTAAACCTCTTCTGGTGTCTCCACCTAGCTGGGGGGTATGCATCCTCTCCCCCGGAAGTACCTAGACAGCACAGAACTTTGGGCCCATATGGATGTGCTGCCTGGGTACCCGTGAGTGTGGACTTGTTACGTACCGCCCGAGATCTCAAACAAGGAACCTCTGGTGGAGCTCGGACAGCTGAAGAAAGAGTAACACTTAG
>OZ025296.1:355298152-355318879 GCA_964019185.1 Maratus speculifer
TTTAGTTAAATGAGAATATTTTTTAAATGATTAACCCTAAAATGTTTGTTCCTATCAGTAATTAATCACATAATATAATACATATGAAAATTATAAAAATTACCCAAAATATTTGAACAGCTTAAAAAAAAAAAAAGCAGGGGTTTAAAGAATCTCAAATTTTGAACTTCCGTCGTCTTCATAAAGTAATTTAGGTTGCAAGTAAATGTTGTGGCTGCTCTGATTAAAAAAAAAAAAAAAAAAAAAAAAAAAAAAAAAAAAAAAAAACGTTTTCTATTGTTTTTTTACATTTGGCAAAAATGTTCTTATATCACCTGTTCCTGAAAAATACACTGTACCAACAGTGATGTCACTGTTAATATCACTAATTCAGGATTCATACTGGTCAGGCAATTAAAAAATTTGCACAAAAAAGTCAGGGCATTTTTTTAATAATTGAAGTGATGAGGGAATTTTTGATGTACTTACTTTCCATCAGCATTTCATTTGTGGTTGTAAATGAAGAAAATTTGAATTAATTATTAATCCAAACTAAAATTTGTTAAATAAAATGTATTAAAGCTACAGAACAATAGCATCAGATGAAAAAATAGAAAATTCTTTCATTGCATACTTTTTTTTAACATTTATCTAATATTAAATTTTCCATTGTGTTGAGTTTTACAACAATGTACAGTCAAAGCTCTATAATTTGCACAAGTTGGGGCCAAATGTTGTGTGAATTATGGAATATTGCAGATTATAGAGCATTATGGAATATGCGTCATTATATTATTCCTTGACTGTGTTTTAATTCTATAATCAGTAAAAATAAAAATGAATTAAAAATAAATATGAAACTTAAAGATTAATTTATTAGGCTCTCTCAAAAAAATGCCTTTTTTAAGTTATTTTATTAAAAAAATTATGTGCATTTAAATAAAAATAATTCCATAGGTTCTGCAATACAGTTTGTTTTTTACTGTTAATAAAATAAAAGAGTTATATTAAAAAAAAAAAAGTTTTATTATAATATTTTTTCATCTTTTTTTTTTAATTATTTGTTTTTTAAAAATTGTTTTTGGATCACTAATTTGTAAATTTTCTTAACTATTTATTTCACTGTTTACATTCATAAAGTAATGCGAATTATAGATAATTGCAGATTATGAGTACACAGATTATCGACCCTTGGCTCTATTTGATATACAAAATTTTTTATATACAGTATGAAGTATTTAGATGAGCATTGTTTGGCTAGTTTATGTTCTAAATACACCATTAACATTTAAAATACTTCTGTGTAAACTAGGCTTTTCGGCTAATACAGCAGACTCCCTGAAATCCATACACCTTCGGAGCAGATGTTATGTGGATTTTTGGTTATTGCTTTGTTTGCATTTTTTAAACAATGATAAGTAATTAATAAGGCAATCTAAATTAACATGAATGCTGACAATATAGTAAAATATCAAAATACGTAAAGTAATAAACTAAATTAATAAAATATAAGATAATTTTTAAAATATTAAAAGCAAAGATCAAGTAATTAACCAGTAAACTGTAATTAAATATTCATTATAAAGATTGGATGCACTTTTTTCTAAATTATTCAATGAAACATGCCTCACAAAGGTACATTACTAATCCACTTCAAAATCATAAATAAGGACCAAAAAAGCTTTATTAATACATGAATATATTTGGTGAAAAGATTGTGATTACCAATAATATCAACAATAACTTGAACTTTTTTAGAAATTAATTTATTCTTCCTTCATGAAAAGGCATGAATTCAATAAATGATTTAATAATATAAATGAAAATTACATATTGAAAAATATGGAATTGAATTAAAAATAAAGAACTGAATATTTGTCCCTACATCTGAACTAAAAGTTTCATTGTTTGCGTTTATAAATTATGTGTGGATTTTTGGGTTGCAGATTTGAGGGAATCTACTGTATACCATAACAAAATTAAGATTTCTTAATAAAACAATAATTTAACAAGTATGCTATGAAATTTCTTAATTAAAAAAGCCTGCTGCAACTATTGAAATGATACTTTCTGCCGGTGAATCGCCTTGCAGGAATGGAAAACTTAATAATCTTCTTATATGAGAATATATCAATTCTCTTTTATTTGAAAACCGTTCCGTTAATAATTGCCATGCTACATTGTATTTCGAATTTTCAATAGGTATTGATTTTGTATTTTTTAACGCCTCTCCATGACACGATAATTTTAAATATTGCAGTTTCTGAGCAGGCGATAAATTTCCATTTTTGTGTATACTTGCTGTAAAGAAATCCTTGAAGCTTAACCATTCATGTATGCTTCCACTGAAAGATGGTAAAGAAAGTTTAGGTAATTTCATTTCACTCACCTCCTTTTTTAGATTACCCGTATTTATTTTTCTAGCATTAATTTCATGTTCAATTTTTACCGTTAATTCATCTAAGATGTCTTGTTGTTCATCCTTCTCTTCTATAAATAAATCAATGTCTTTTTCTTCACATACATAAAAAATCTATTTAAATAAATTCTTTAACTCTTCGTCTAATTTTTCAATTTCTTTTTTAAATAACTGAATTTGTTCTAAGTCACACACACTCAAATCAGTTTTGAAGAATTTATTTTTCACTCTTGTAATTGATGATTTTAAAACTTTTTTATCAGTCAATATTTTCTTATCCGTTTTTTCTCTTGCTTTATTCTATTTGGCACACTTCCAATTAGCGCATTTTACTTTCGAATGAAATTTTACGCACATATTATTCTATTAACTTTTTTACTTACATTTCGCAATACTTCAGCTGCGATGCCGACCAAAATGTTGTGTCGATATATTTTAATGAAAGCAGTAGACTGTATCATCACTTTCACATTATTTAATAACACATTTCACAAATAAAATCCGCTGAAGGAACACAATGCACATATCGTCGAGATTCACAAACTCAACTCGTAAAAGTAAACATAAGAGAACAATAATATCCGTGCGCAGAGGGAAAAACACATATTATCCCTACGCAGAGGGAAAAGCACTAGGATAAAAAACAGACGATTTTTAAAATTAAACAAATACTATGATAGTAATTTTATTACAATTTATTTTCTAAAATATATTTAAATTTTCGAGATAAATATTTTTTTAATGAAATGTAAAAACTGATATTAATAAATTTTATTTTATTGCAGCTGCATAAAACCATTAATCTAACACTTCATATCACTGAAAATATCTTCAACATGAAACACAAATGCAGCATTCATTAAATATTTCTTATCAGAACTTTTCGAAAAAAGCAGCTTCTAACTCACAACGAGGAAAACCTTTTTGTGAGCTATGCAAAGTTTTCTGCCAAAAAAGTCTTTTTTGTGTCAGGTATGCAACAAAGAATTCTCTCACAAGCGCTCTTTAAGCAGGCATCTGTTAATTCATACTGGTGAGAAACCGTTTGTGTGTGATGTATGCAACAAGAAATTCTCTCGAAAGGAAGATTTAAGCAGACATTTGTTAAGTCATACTGGTGAGAAACCTTTTGAATGTGAGGTATGCAACCTGAAATTTTTTCAAAAGGGCCATTTAAGCAGCCATCTGTTCACTCATACTGGTGTAAAACGATTTACATGTGATATATGCAATAAAAAATTCTCTCGAAAGGGCCATTTAAGCAGCCATCTGTTCACCCATACTGGTGAAAAACGATTTACATGTGATATATGCAAGAAGAAATTCTCTCGAAAGGGCCATTTAAGCAGCCATCTGTTAACTGATACTGGTGAGAAACCATTTGAATGTGAGGTATGCAACAAAAAATTCTTTCAAAAGGGCAGTTTAAGCAGACATTTTTTAATTCATACTGGTGAGAAAACATTTGTGTGTGATATATGCAACAAGAAATTCTCTGAAAAGAGTGCTTTAAGGAAGCATATGTTAATTTATACTGGGGAGAAACCTTTTGAATGTGAAGTATGCAAAAAGAAATTCTCTCAAAAGGGAGATTTAAGCAAGCATCTGTTATCTCATAGTGGTGAGAAACCGTTTGTGTGTGATATCTGCAACAAAAAATTCTCTCTAAAGAGCATTTTAAGCACGCATCTGTTAACTCATAGTGATGAGAAATCTTTTGAATGTGAGGTATGCAACAAGAAATTCTCTCAAAGGAGCCATTTAAGAAACCATCTGTTAACTCATACTGGTGAGAAACCGTTTGTGTGTGAGGTTTGCAACAAGAAATTCTCTCAAAAGGACCATTTAAGCAGACATATGTTAATTCATACTGGTGAGAAACCTTTTGTATGTGAGGTATGCAACAAGAAATTCTCTCAAAAGGGACATTTAAGCAGGCATCTGTTAAATCACACTGGTGAAAAAACTTGTATGTGAGGTATGAAACAATAAATTTTCTCTGATCTGTACATCTGTTAATGTCATAATAACGAGAAATATCTTATGAAAGATAAAAATAAATTCTAAAAAAGCTATCTTTGCTACATTTTGCTCCTAAAATTTGTTGATTGCATTTAACTAGTAACATATTTTAGATGTAAAGAAATGTTTCTTTCCATTTATTACAGTGGACACAAAAGAGCAGCAAACAAAAAAAATTACTATTTAAACCTTTAAATTAGCAGATAAGGCGCTATATCCATGAGCCTTGGCCCATGGCCATGAGACCATTTTATTTTTATTATCTGAAAATACTACAAATCTTAATTTTTTACACTTATAAGCTTGTAAAATTTTAAAGTGATTGGTAGTATTAAAATTTTTAAAAAAATTTAGTTTTTTTAAAGTGTTTGTAGAGTTACTTTGTAAAGTGTCACAAAAGTGTTTTATAATTATGCTTTTTTCATCTGCCTTATATTAAAAAAAGTATTCCAATTTAATTTTCATGTCTTAATGATAGCTTAAGTAATTTTTTCAGATCCTTAATTTCAAGATTTTTTTTCTGATTGTTATTTCATGTGCAATTGTGCATTTTATGGTGAAATGTAACTTAGTTTAAATTAACAAAAAATCAAATCAGAAGTATTAACTAAACTATAACAAATTTAATAATTTGAAAACGTGCACACAACATAGTAGGAAGAGCAAACCACACTAACACTTGTGGACTATTGCCATATTACAAAGATCTCTTGTTCGAGCTGTTGCAGGGCTGTTGCATGTTGCCACATTTCATACAAAAAACTGTCTGGTGTAAGTTTTAAATGTCAATAAATATTGATGAAAAAAATTTGAAATATCTGCTTTCCTCGTCCAATTCAATTTCTAAAGCTCTCCATCATACCTAAAAAATGTTTATGACTTCGGTATACCCCACCCCCATCTGACTGTGACTTAACTTTTTCGAATTATACGGATTGCCATATAATGGATGTGAGATACTGAAGTTTACGATGCCACATTCTCTATTGAAAATGTATTATGTACAGGGTAACTTTGCGCCATTTTTACAAAACTTTGATCCATTCTTCCACCTTCACGAATTCTTTCCGATGAGCTGCCAAACACACACTAGTGCATCTGTCTATATTTTTGAGACCAAAACTTTGCCGTCAACTCAAGTGATGTAGCTAATTTAATCTTTTTTTCTCCTGGTCCTAAGTTAACCTGATTGACTGTAGCATTTGTAGTTTCTTCAGAAACACGTTCAGGTACTACTTGTTTATCCAATCGATCAAAGAACTATCCGCAAACTTTAAGATTACATGCCAATAATTAGATGATTATAAATGTCACATTCACTTGACATTGACTACGATACACGTGTTTCTTATGTCTTCAAGTGATTTTTAATTCAACTTTTTATTTGTGATTTTGATTATGTTTTACTAAATTTATTTGTTCTTCTGTTATTTAACGTAAAAATTATTTCATTTTATATAATTTATGTAACAGTTTGGCGATTTCTGTAATTTGGCGAAATGGGTCGACGGAATAACTAAGAAGTACCGTTGCTCAAAATAGTTCCATGTTGTAATATTGTCTATGTGGAAAATCGTTTGTGCTTTTATTTTGCATTGTTTGAAAAAGTAATTGAATGAAACGAGTATGAATTTTTGAGGTCTTCTAAAACATGTTTTCTGTTGAACAGGGAGCGCAAAGTATTTTTATAGGTTTACATTTCGTATAGTGTCGATGGTAAGTGTCTTTATAGTAGTTCTTTATAGAAGTTAATACAGAATCGAGCTTTATACCTCATCCCTGCATAAAAAATAGAATTATCTGAATTCTTCCCCTAAAACTCTCCATTTAACAAAATTTTAAATCTTGTTTTTTAATATTTTAGCAATAAAAAATCTCATTTAAATCTTTCCCCGTGAAATTATTTGTTACTTCTTTGCCCCGTTTAATAACAAACACGCATTGTTTAATCTTTATAACTCTATATTTTTAAATTCATTTATTTTCATAACTTATTTAATACACAAATAATAAAATTAAATAAATAAACATATGCTTGTAACGGTGTTTATGGATGTATCTAACCAGGGTCGTAGCTAAGGAGGCGTTATGGGCGGCTCAGCCCCCCCCCCCCTCCCTAAAATATTTTGAAATTCACCTGGAAAATATTCCAAGGTCACTTAATGAATGTATGCTTAAAAAATTGAAAAATCTAATTTAGTTTTGAGACCCTTTTATAGTTTTGCAGAATTACTAAATTGCATCTAAAACAAGTGTTTCAACACTCCCCATCCTATCTGCACATATGAAGCTAACATGATGTTTAATTTTGCACCAGTTTTACACTCGAATTTTCCATCATTCTGTCACTTTCTTAGCATAAAATGAAGTTGTTACAACAGTTTAATAAGAAACATAATACCTACAATGTGAATAGACACTAATTTATTTTTCTTCGTTTGAGAGAAAAAAAAATATGAGCTTCCCTACAATCTAATGACCCCCCCCTATAGATCATTTCTAGCTACGGCCCTGTATCTAACTGTAAATAAATATCTTACCCAAAGTCATCCCCTGCGGTCAAAATCTCTGCTTGTCTGTTGTCTCCTTTTGCCCTTCCCAAATATCATGAAGATATGTTTCTTTTACCAACAATTTTCATAAAATTAAAAAAAAAATATTTTTTCTGCTCTATTTGTGAATTTGTTGCAATGATATTTAATTAATAATCTTTATACCCCACCCCGCAACTCCTCACAAAAGTAATTTTTTTTCTTCTTTTGTTCAGTAAACATGGTTGAAAATGTTTTTTTCTTTCTTTATATGCTTAATTTGTGACTATCTTGTTACAATAATAAAAGGATCATTTATGTTACCTATCCCATCCAAAAAACATTCTAATTTTCAAACGTAGAAACTTTAAAATTATTTTTTTAAAGATTTTTATACGATATTGCTACTTTGTACCAACAATAAATAAATGATGATCTAACGCTCCTGTTAAATTTTCATTTTTCCAATACCAGAAAAATGGATGAATTTCTAGACATGAGATTGTCGAAGAGCCGACCGCAAAAAATCCTGAGTCATCGAACACAAGAAAAAACCTTTTATTTTATGGAAGAGCAGTCATAGGGGAATCGAATAATCCATGTCTGCTGGAAGCGAAGGGGTGAACAACCCCAATATTAATACCACTTGTGGTTAATTCGTAGGCTTAGAATTGTGTTTGCCGTACAATCACAAGTATGAATACATGGACAACTGGGTGCAGGAAAGCATCATGCTAAACCTATGAATCAACCACTAGTGGTATTAATTTTTGGCTTGTGCACCACTTCGCTTCCGGCGGACATGGATCATTAAATTTTTCTATGACTGCTCTTTCATAAAATAAAAGGTTTTTCCTGTACTCGATAACATAGAGTTTTGGGCGGTTGGCTCTTGGACTAATAGGGAGGGGTGTAACGATTTTAATCTTGTGTTTTTTGGTTATTGTCATTCTTGATAATATATTTTGTATAAAGGATTCGGTACATTATTTTAAAATCTAAAATATATTGTATTACTATAAAAGAAGCATAATTTACTTTCAAAATCCGATTAATTCAAAACTAATATGCTTACAAGTATTATTGATATATGAAAATAATCACAAAATATTCAAGTTTGTACTGTACACCTGGTGGCGTGGCAGTACTTGTTTAAGTCTGTAAACCATCTTACATTATAGCACTGGTTCAGCATCCGTAATAAGTTCAGTTCTGTCTCTCCCGAAGTGGAGATTAAGCATGAAAAGAGTTTATGCGTCTTAGAACATGCAAAATGTTCGTCTGTCATACCAGTGAAACGTCCAATTTTCGAGGCGGTGTCTATGACGTCTAGGCGGAATTTCCCAGACCCGCTTGGGGTCGCAACCGGCGTGCAGGACACAGCCTCGTAACCCTTGTGGATGCAGGTGTGGAGAAGGGCGTGGGTTAAGTTGTTTCTCAGCTCTTCAGGTTCCGCTAGAGGCTCCTGGCTCGACCGGAATTGGTATCACGTAAAAGGCGCTACGTAAGGATTGTCCGTAAGTCGGTACACCGTGGATGGGGAGGCTTCGACCCGAGTGGGGTGGCGTCTGTGCCATCAAGGAGAGTTTTTCTTCAGCTGTCCGAGCTCCACCAGAGGTTCCTTGTTGAGATCCCGGGTGGTACGTAACAAGTCCACACTCACGGGTACCCAGACAGCACATCCATATGGGACCAAAGTTTTGTGCTGTCTGGCTACTTCGGGGGAGAGGACGCATACCCCCCAGCTAGGTGGAGACACCAGAAGAGGTTTACCTCGTCTCAGCGGGATCCAGCAAGAGGTCATCGGTTTCTCTCTAAAAATGTTTTAATTGTTATAGTAGTTGAACTTAGAGTGATTCGCAACTGCCCTTTCGGGATCCCCGGCAGTGACTCGTGGGCTCTTTGTAGGTGTCCATTTTCTGCACGTAGTCGGGGGAGAATCAAGGGAAAGGCTCCTTGAGCGGGTGGGGTTCACGACGCTTCGGCCGGACTCTTGGGTGAATGATGTGCGTTTTGCAGCGTACGTCTTTGTCTGACTGCAGGCTGGCGATAAACCCGAACCATGTCGGCTTGCGCATTCGGAGCTTCGCGGCAAGAGATAGTTTTTCAATCAGGGCAACGTTTTTTCAGAAGGCAGTATACCGTTTTCGCACTGAGATAGTTGAGTCACTTAAATTTTTTGAAGCAGGACACCCGATATTAGGCTTCACCTGTTCGCATTAACTAAACATTGCAAGTGACTTAACTTGGCCAAATTGACATATGAGCATGCGCATAAGTTCTAAAATTTATAACTGCAAACTCTAACTCCTATTTTGTTTACACAGCAATTATACTGCCATATGCAATGAAAAAATTAATTTCGTCATGCTCACAGTTTATTTTGCTGGAGGAAATAACAGGTTCAATATTTTCCGTTTTTGACCTTTGTTTACAAAAAAACCCACAAACACACGTGTTAAGCGATTGGGAAAACAAATAACAATTTGAAATAATTTATAATTATTTGTAGGACTCAACTCCAGTAATTTAATAATCAGAATTAAATATTTTAAAACTCAGAAATAATAATTAAATATTCAGAAAGCACATTTCCACTCAACTCATAGTTAAGAAAGTGTCAAAGGCTTAAGTGAGTTTCAGAAACTTGCTCAAGCTGAGAATCTTGAATCCGGGTACGACCGCTTCAAAAAACTTCAAGTTAAGTGACTTAACCTTCTCAGAGCGAACAGGGTTGAAAAAAGAACTGCCTTGAATCACGCTACAAACTGTTCGAATAAAATTCAAATATCACCTGGATGTGTGTTATGTGCAAAGGGGCACACATAAAACATTCGTACAGTGAGCATAAAACTTGGATATTATGCAGTTATTTTCATATATCTATCATATTTGTATACATATTTTTGAATAAATTAGGTTTTAAAAAGGATTGATTCTTTTATTTTAAACTGTACATGTGATTCATATATAAGAATGGCAAAAATTCAAAAAATTTCAATATTATTGGTTTTTTTCTCCCCACATTCCAAGAAATCTTGTCCTCTCTGCTTATTGAGGAAGGGTAAAGAAAAACTTTGAATCTGGATGAGGATTTTAGATAAGTCACCTTGCTACATAATAAGAAATAGAGCAGAATTAAAAAAAATAATATTAAAAATGTTAAACTAAGTTCTGTGCGGAAGGACAGAAATGGAAGTGAAAATTTGGGACAAAGAAGGGTAATTTTCATGCTCTTTATTCTTACCTGAGAGCAGCAGATTGTCTTAAAATGAAGTTTTAGAAAATTTTAATTAGGGTGTGTGTATGAAAAAGCTCATACATTTTATTGTTAAAGCGATAATTTAAGTGGCAGACTGTCTATTCATATTGGAGAACAATAAACAGAACGGAATTTGCTTGTGTGTAGACTGAAATTAATTTGTTGCGCTCGGATCGGTCTACGGTCTGTTGTAATTTTTTTCTGTTTCGGGTCGGGTTATGGTTCAATAAGCCTAAAATAATCCTTCTAATTGAGAGATAAGTAGAGTTGCAAAGGCTGCAAAAACCCGGGTTTATTTCCGGGAATAAAGAGGGTTTTTTGGGGAAGGAAATTTTTAATATTTCCGGGAGTTTTTTGAACGTTTTAAACATTGAAATATTTAATTTATTATTCTCTGAGATGCTTTCATCAGAAGGTTGTTCTGGATATGAAACTATAATAAGTCTGTCTTTGAAACTATTTGTATATTATGAAACTTACTGATTGAGTGCATAAAAATATTTACAATAAGAAAGGTAAACAAAACGAGTAGAGTTTATAGAAAACTAAATAGATTAAAATATTAATAAGTTAGAAAAGGAAAGGACAGATTTATTTATAAATATAAACATCACCCTTGTTCTCAGATTCAACGTAAACAGAAAAATTAAATAAAGAATATACGTTGGAAAGTTACGTTAAATAAAGAATATGCCATGTAACAGAAATAAACAATTTTAATTTTTAAGAGAATAATTTAAATCTTCAATAATTCAGTCGCCATTGTTGTAAAGCTGATGAATTTTAGGAATTTAAAAAGTTGAAAGTGTTACAATAAGACTTGCTAATTAATAAAAAATCAATTTAAATTTCTCGGAACAATGAGCAATCATGTCTTAAAATGTAAATTTTAAGTTGAAAAATGACTGGTTTTGTTTACTTTCAAAGCTTTTTCAAAATTTCCCATATTCCCCAAAATTTCGGGTTTATTCCGCAAAATTCTCGGGTTTATTCGCATCCCTCAAAAACTGTGGGTTTTTTGCAACTCTAAAGATAAGTTATCTCTTTCAAATTAGCCTAGCTTTATCAAGGCAGAATGAAAAAAGCCTAAAAACACTAGACTGATTGAGAAACCCAGTGACCAGTTTTCAATTAGCCCAATGCTCTTGAGGCTCTTTGCAAAATGCCGGGAAAATGTCAGGCCAATTGAAAAAAGGAAGATGATTCTCCAATTAGCCCATCTCTTTTCAAACAGCTCAGGCTCTTTGCCATGAATTTAATTTCTCAATTAGCATACAACATCAACAAACATGTATACACTTATGAGCCAAAGCACTATGACCACCTACCTAAAAACATCCAAAGCCTAACTTTGATCAAAAAAAAAGCTGGAAATCGCTTTGGCATGGATGCCACCAGTTCTATGTAGATGACTTAAGATAAATCGTATCAGTTTTTCAACCAGGACCATGCATATTAGGGACACTTAAAAATTATTGTTTTTTTAGCATTGGGCTGACATTGAATGACACCCGAAATGTGCCCTGTCGGATTAAGATACGTCCAGTTAGGTGACCAGGATGTTAACTGGAATTAAGTATTCTGTTTCCCGAACCAATCGAGGTATGCGACGTGGAGCGTTGTCTTGCCCGAAGACTCCATTTCCATTTCGGAAGACAGACAGCATGGACTACTAATGTAAACGATTCGCAGTGATGTTAAGATAGTGCGTGGTCTGTTTTACAACAAACGCAGGTTCCCAGAGAGGCCCATAAGAACATTTCCCAAAGCTTAAGAGCCCAAATTACTGACTGAAAAAGATCCGGATGATAATGTTAAGTCTATGGGGACATTCTTTTCAAATATCTTGCTTAAATTTTAATATTTTTAAAAATGATTTTTTTCCTTAGAATAGTTTAGGACGTGCAACAGGGCTTGTTTTTTCTTTTTCGATTTTGATTTCAGATTTTTTAAGTACTTTAACTTTCGAAACCGGTTCTGAAACTATCATAAATTAGAAAAATCTAAAACCATAATCGAAAATGTAAAAACTAGCTCGGTTGTAGATTCTTAGCTATCTTATACAAGAAAAATCCTGTAAAAATATTAAAAGTTGAGCAAGATGTTTGAAAAGAACGCCCCCATAGACTTAACATTATCATCCAGGTCATTTACAGTCAGTAGTGTGGGCTCTTTATATCGCCACAACTGGCCTGCGTATGATCTGATGTATAACAGTTCGCATAGAAGACGGCGTACCTAACACCTGCTATCAATGTATTTGAGGATGAATCGTGATTCATCCAGTTGTCTCCCTATGTTCCATGTTTCAGTCATGGAGCTAGTATCCCGGAGTATTGGTCGATAATGCCTAGTCAACAGGGGTGCATGAGTGAGTTCCACGTTGAACAGCGGCAGCTGAGCTGTAAGCTCTGAAAGAATTTCACTTGGACCTGCATTGTCTTGGGATGTAAATTAAGCCAGTCTCTGGTGCCGATTTTGTTTTACCAAGTATGTGTGTGTGGGGGGGGGGCTTCGACATCCTTATTGTTTGATGATGCCTGGGCGAGCAACGGATGGCTTCTACGGTCGGTTTCATCTCCAAGAAAATAAATTTTAACTGATGTTAATCGATCGAACTGTTATAAAAAAAAATCTCAAACACACCATAAAATATACTAGCTGCACCCGTCGAAACTCGACGGAAAAGAATATATATTAGGTATATCAATCTTATATAGACAGTAAAATATTGAGCGAAATAAACAATTGCCACCTCTTAAAATAGGGATAACATAGCTTTTCATGATGAAGATACGCAAACTTCAGAAAATAACAAAAAATAAGGAAAACAACTCATAAATTATTATGTTGGACTTAACTTCAGCTACAAATCTTTTTTTAATGCGGTTTCTAAACCTTAAATATTATTTAACCACTTCACCGGCTTCCCCGAGATAAGTCGGGGGTTAAAGCACTGTTTCCCCATACCCTTCGCCGGTTAAATGGTTAAATGCCAAATTATTTAGGAAGTTATCATTATACCCCGGAAGACGAATTCAAAAATATTTGCATAGTTTATTTTTTCTCCGTTTAAATATCTCTTGATAACTGTACAATAATTATAATATCAATGAAACATTTTAATTATAATAGAAACAGGGACTTACTAAACTGCCTAACCAAACCACTACATATTTACAGCACTTGCAATAAATTTAATTTATTTATTGGTTTGTATCCTCCATGAACATACAAAAAATAATTTTGTTGTTATGGCAACAAAAAAAAAACGATATCTCTGTTATTTAAAACAATAAAATTTTTGTATTTGTTGCTGAAATGCAGATTTTTTTTAAACAATAACTTAATACAATGAAATGATTTTAATTATTTTTTGATATTATGTAAGATAGAAATATAGTAATACCGGCATATCACAGGTTTTTTTTTTTTTAATATGACATCATTTACACCTTCAGAAATACTCATCTTTTCTTAAATAAAGGCGTGATTTATGCAGTTATTTAAGAATTCTTTAGTTTTATAAAATATTCATTATAATTAAATAGAAATGGCGCAGTTTATAGAAATATTTTCATTTGTGCACACCACGGACCTTTAAATTAATAGAAGTTCACTTTATTTAGATGCAGGAATTAAAGTCTGTGAATATGACATCATCACTGACACAGCTATAACAATGTATATTATATTCATAGAATAAATTTATCTGGTTTCTGTATGACGACATTTTCTACATCGACAAAATTTCACTTTAGATATTACATTTTATTAAAGTTTATCTTCTGTTATTTTACTTACATAACACTTAATAATATTACTCAGTAAATAATCTGTATTGCAGGGAAAATAACTATGTGCAATCATTTCATTATGATTTAATTTTACGAAAACTTTTTTTTTGTTGTTTGTTTGAAATGCGATTATAGATTCACCGATGAGATCAGCTCCTGATTGGTGGAAAATAATGAAACAAAATAAATTTTGAGAAAAGCTTAACCTGTTGCCACTGTTTTGAAGAAATGTCATGAAAAAGCTTTTAAAATTGAAAATAAAATATAAAAATTGAAATAAATTAAAAATTAGCCAGAATGGGCACATCTACACATACACAGCTTTCATTAAAAAAAATAATTATCAAAATCGGGCCAGTAGAAAGCTCAGGGCTGATGACCAAAAAAACAGCCAGGTGTTTTAAATATATAGATTAAAATGCGCGAAGTCCTTCGAAAGAACTGCTTTAGGCGCATAAAAGACGCCCGTCTACTATGAATGCAGTGGTACGACATGTGCATTCATAGTAGACGAATGTCCTTTTTTTTTGCAAGACTTGTAAATTTATTTCATAAATTAGATTTCATTGACATATACCAAACATGGAATTGCTTCTACAAAACTTATAAGTAAATTCTTATGAATATACATAAAACAACTATGTAGAATAAATAAAATTTATTACTCCAAAAAATGAATTAAAGGATTTTTTATTTACAAACTATTATCATGCATAATTATTAAAAAAAGAAAAAAAATTCTGCAAGTCATTTATTTCTTGTTTATTTGTTCAATTTTTTTCTTTTGTAAATAATTTCCATCTTAATCAGCAAATCTTGCTGGTATTGCAGCTAGACTAATGCAGTTAGAGATAGCATATCTTCTTCAAACTTCAACTCTTTCTGAAAAAGTACAATGTGTGAAAATAAGAATCTGGTCAAGTAAGTAATCGCTATAACATTTAATAATTTGCTATAATCTACTTAATTTGTCTATGAAATTTTACAAGCTGCGCAATAATAAATGTGAAATTTGAATTTACTCACCAAAAGTTATGGCTTGAAAATTTTATTGTCATTCAGAAATGGATACTCGGATTTCGCGACATTTTCTTCCTTTTTGACGAAACCGTTTCCTGGAAAATGCTCTGAGTGAATATTTTGTCATTTTGAGTATATTTTTTGTTGTTGCTTGTTTATACAGATATGGAAATATTGTGAACGTGTCCTATAAAAAACTGTCCCGAAAAAGGCATTTAGCTGCCACTGAAAATTTGGGAGAATTGAGGATAATTCCCATGCTGTTTATTCCTTTATTCTTACCTGAGAGCAGCAGATATTCTTAAAATAAACTTTTAGAGATTTTTAATTTAGGATGTGTGTGTGAAGGGAGCTCATGCATTTTAATGTTAAAGAGATAATTTCAGTGGCAGACTGTTTATTTATTCTTACTGGAGAACAATAAATAGGACGGAATTTGTTTGTATGTAGACTGAAATCAATTTGTTGCGCTCGGATCGGTGTACGGTCTGTTCTAACTTTTTCTGGTTCGGGTCGGGTTATGGTTCAAAAAGCCTAAAATAATCTCCCAAATTGGAAAATAAGGGATCATTTTCAAATTAACCTAACTTTGTCAAGGCTGATTGAAATAAGCTAAAAATATCAGACTGATTGAGAAAACTCAGTGGTCAGTTTTCAATTCGTCTAATTTTCTTTAGACTCTTTGCAAAATGCCGGGAAAATGTCAAGCGAATTTAAAAAGGGAGATGATTCTACAATTAGCCCAGTTCCTTTCAAAGAGCTCAGGCCCTTTGCAATGAGTCTAATTTCTCAATTAGCATTCGACATATACACTTATGAGCCAAAACATTATAACCACCTGCCTAAAAACATCGAAAGCCCAACTTTGATCCGAAAAACAGCTAGCTTCAAATCGCTTTGGCATGGATGCCACAAGTTCTATGTAGATGACCGAAGATAAATCGCATTAGTTGTTCAAGCAGTAGTCATGCATATTCGGAACAGTCAAAGATGGTTGTTTTTTAGCTCTGGGCTGCCATTGAATGACACCCGAAATGTGATCTGTCAGATTAAGATCCGTCGAGTTAGGTGACCAGGATGTTAACTGGAATTCGGTATTCTGTTTCTGGAAACCAATCGAGTCCTGTGGCATGGAGCGTTGTCTTACAGAAAGACTCCATTTCCTTTTCGGAAGACAGATAACATGGAATGGCAATGTAAATATCCTCAGTGATGTTCAACTGCGTCAGGCGTATAAAAAACGTCCGTCTACTATGAATGCAGCGTCACGAAATAAGCATTCATAGTAGACGGATTTATTATTATTATTATTATTATCATTATTTTAATTGCAAGACTTGTAAATTTATTTCATAAATTAGATTTCATCGATATATACCAAACATGGAATTGCTTCTACAAAACTTAAAACTTATAAGTAAATTCTTATAAATATACATAAAACAACTATGTAGAATAAATAAAATTTATTACTCCAAATAATGAATTAAATGATTTTTTTATTTACAAACTATTATCATGCATAATTATAAAAAAAGAAAAAAATCCGCATCTATTTCTGTTTATCTGTTTATTTTTTTCCCTTTGCAAATAATTTCCAAATAGCAAATCTTGCTAGTATTTTTCCAATGCAGCTAGAGATAGCATATTTTCTTCAAACTTCAACTCTTTCCGAAAAAGTACAATGTCTGAAAATCAGAATCTGATCAAGTAAGTATTCGCTATAACAATTAACAATTTGATATACTTTACTTAATCTGTCTATTCAAATTTACAAGCTGTGCAATAATAAATGTGAAATTTGAATCACTCACCAAAAGTTATAGTTTGAAAATTAAATACACACTGAGAAACTGATACTCGGGTTTCGCGAAGTTTTCTACATTTTTGACGAAACCTTTTCCTGGAAAATTCTTTGAGTGTATATTTCGTCATTTTGAGTATATTTTTTTGTTGCTTGTTCATACAGATATGGAAAAATTGTGAACGTGTCCTATAAAAAACAGTCCCGAAGGGAAGGTTTTTTTAGCTGCCGAGTAGGTGGTAGTGAATTCGCAACCAGTTGCATTCAAGTTGTGATGAAGTGTCCATTTGTGATAAAGACACTCTAGTATTTTTAGTGAGATCATGACGTCAATGTTCTAAGATGTGTGGCGCAAAAGCGACATCTGTCCTTTATTCAACTTTCACTTTCCGGAGTGTGTGTGTCTCCCTCGAGTCTACAGTTAACTGCGGTTAGGAGGATTATGCAAATTTATAGCTCCGTCTTCAGTTTGCAACGTAAAAAGGCTATGAGTTGGAGTGTGTGAGGTGAGGCGGCGGAAGCCAGCCAAATGAGTTGGATTGTGTTGTAAAGCGAATCAAGTTATTCTGAAGTGAGATAGCTAGTATTGTGAGCCGAATTAGCTTGTGTTGAGAGCTGAGTTACCTAAGAGGAGAACCAGCGTGTAAGAAGTTTTTTAATACGTTGAGCATTTTTGAGAAAAAAAGATTGTTTGCAGCCACGGGCTGTTTTATTATAGCTCTAACCTAGCATTTAGCCTCAACCTGAAAGCTGAGCCGGTGGGAGTGCCCCGAACTGAGCTTTAGCAATGGACGTGAGTATAGTTTACGATTTAATCTCTTAGTATTGTGCTTAGTGACTGAAATCTCGAACTTAGCTCCACTCTCCATGTCCCAGAGGTTTAAATAAATTGTTTGATTTTAACTTTTGTCTTCATTTAAGCAACAGAGCACCGGTCACGTCACAAGTTTGCCTAAAATTCGTTTTTGTTCAGAAATAATGTTGTGTTTGTCTGTTGTTCCTTTGGAAATAAGCCTTTTATTAATTTTTATTTAATTTTTAGAACTTTTCAAGCCTGGAATGCTCTATTCGAGAAACTATCTATTCTTCTATTCTAGTGTAACTATAAATTCTTTGAATAAATTTGTGAACACAATATGAGTGTTCCGTTAGACTCCCTGATTTATTTTTAAGATATTATGCATTTTTTATAACAATGCAATGACTTTCTTGATTATTTTAATGCAACAGTAAAACTTTGACAGCAGCAATTTTTTTCAAAATATTAAAAACATTTCATTTTTTATTAGCACTTTCCAACAAAGTTGAAAAATGCTTATGCATTCGGTTTGTTTGTCCGTCTGTCCAAACTCTAACTCCCGTAGATATACTCTGATTCTCCTGAAAATTTTGGAAGTTATTGATGTTTACCCCAACACAAACCCTATTGAAAATGAAATTTCTACCATGATTAGTTTATTTACAGGGAGAGTCAAAAGTGTTTCATCACGTTACTGCCTTTGGGTGAAAATCGTTTCAAAAGAATTTTAAAGATTTTACACCCTGTCAAACATGTTAAAATATATATGCATTCACAAGATGGACTAAACTATGTATTCTATAAAATATGTGGTGAAAATATAGCTATTATTCATTTACAGGGACACACAAAAGAATTCCATAAAATAATGATAAAGAGGGGGAATTGTGTGAGACATATTTTAAATATATTAAACAGTTTCATGTATAATAAAATTGATATTTATCACTGAGGCTTCATATAAATTATACGATACTGTCTTGCATAAAATGGAGTACATCGCATTTACTTTTAGCATTTTCGCATTTTAGAGAAACTAAAATATTCCAAATAATATATTCTTTCCGAAGTACTGTATATGTATCCGATGACAGCTGATAGATGGATGAAATGCATTTTAACTAGCAAATCTGCAGATCAGGAGCCTCAATGTCAGCTTTGCACATCATTTTTTTTAAAACACACTTTGAGCAAAATTCAACTTTCTGAAAACTGTAATTTAAAATTTTCAAATTACCTAATTATTTATAAAAATAAAATAAGAATAAGAAGTTTTCAGCCATCAAATCCGTTAAGTTAAAATTTTAGTTATGTTAGGAAATTCTGAAATTTTCATGATCTATATTATTTTTGTTTTTATATTATAACAAAGTAGATCTCTTCAGGGGGGCGGAGCCCCCCTGAACCCCCATAGTGTCATTAAATTTAAATGTTCAACTTTCTATTAATTGTGCTAATGGTTATCGTATATCTTGCATTTCTTTATACATTTTGATTTATAAGGATAAGTAACAGTTTGGACAAGCATTTTTCATTAACCTCATACTTCTACATGCCTGCCAACCACAAACACCTAAATCTGATATATAAGGAACTTTTTAAGGTGTAAAATTAGTAATCTAGAGTTTTACAATTTTTTTTTCAAAAACAAAAGTTTGATTGCATTTTGCAACAGTTATCGTGGAACAGACAAACAGAAGAACAGACTGACAGACGGAATAAACAATAAATTTCGAACAATTTCATGAACAATTAATTTCGAGTCACCAAAGTAAGCCTTCACTGAAGCTTCGGCAATGACGTCATTATTCATGAGATATTGATATCCATGTTTCTTTTATTTTTAACAACTACTAAAAAATACCTGTTTTATTTCAACTATGACGTCATATTTTACCAAGTGAATTGTTTGTTAAAAATATAATTCTTTTTTATTTCTTTTACTTCTAATTATGTCTCCATTTTTGTCAGAAAAATTCTTATTAACGAAACAAATATCAGTGTTTAATATTTAATAAAAAGTACTATATCTATTTTTATTTTAATTCTGACGTCATATTTCTTAGTTTAATTTCTCGAATGGAAATTGCTCAATTGAAACTTATTGCCGTTGAAAAATAATTATTCCAGATTTTAATTTTTTTTTTTGGCAACGATAAAAGAAATTGGTTAAATTGTATCTAAAAAGTCTCTATTGATTGTGTATGAAAAAGAATGAAATTTTGAATTATTAAGGGAAATATTTGAATAAAATTAATAAAACATAACCTATGTTCTTTTCTGGGCTATGTTATATTTATACGCAAAGATACAAAGACATTAATTAATTCATCAGTTTTCATGTTGACTTCATTTAAATTTTCGTACACATTTCCAAATTATGGATAAGAATTAGGATGAATGGTTGCTTAGCAACCAATATGAGAAAATAAAGAAAATGAAATAAATACATTTGAAATAAGCAAATCTCTAAAACAAGTTAGTCTGTATTATTGGAACACATGTATAAAAAATCTCCAAAATTTACAGTAATAATTTAAAAAATCTGACAAATGCGTAGACAAAATTTCAAGACAATACGAATAAATTAACCGGTAAATTTCAGTATCCATTTATCACTGAATTCCATTAATCAAATGTGTCATTTTCTATCAAGAAAAAAAATTGAAAATCATTGGATTTGCCATAGAAAAGCATTATCGCGGAAAATAAAATATTCTATATTTTCCGAACGAATGAATCGAATCTAACAAAAAGCTATACAGCTTAATCTCAGTGCCTCACTAACATACCCATATAATTTCAAGTCAGTCGAATGCTTTTTACGTCAGTTATCGCGGAACAGACAGACTGACAAACAAACAGACAGAAACAAAAAAAATTTCGTGTCTCCAAAGTAAGCCTTCACTGACGTTTCGGCAATTATGACATGTGCATTTAAGTTTCACTAAATCTATGCACATTACATAGTGTGTAGAAATGCTATAGTTGATATACAGGGCTACCCAAAAGAGTTCGCCAACGCTAGTGAATATGAACATAAATTACTTAAGGGTGGTTCTTAAGTAAGTTATGCATTTTTACGCTAAACTGC